>PVKB01000349.1:0-600000 GCA_004027205.1 Ctenodactylus gundi
TTATATCGCAGAATGATATTTTAGAGTAATATCTATTTTGGTAAGGACGATTGATTGAAGCAGGACTCCAAAACACTCACATCAACAATCAAATAAAGAATTTAAAAATTACAAAAGAAGGGAGGAGAATAAAACTCATCAGCAACAACAGTGCAAAGATCACACACTAATAACATAATAAGAAGATATAGAATCAAGCAAGAAACAGAAAATACTGTCATGTTATATGATACCTCCCAGTTCTTACCTTTCTAGACTCTGCATCCTGAAAATTCTCACTGATGTCATCCAATTTGGTTATCTGTAGACTGAGGAGTTAGGTAATGAGCCTTGAGGAAAATGAATGAGGACTCACAAAAAATCACGCCTCAGTTTTATCCTTGGAAAACCATCAGAGTTAAAAAAAAAAAGGGGGGGGGGCTAATTCACTGTCCATAAGAGAAATGCAAATCAAAGCATTGCTAAGATACCATCTAACTCCAGAAAGACTGGCCTGTATCAAGAACTCAAACAGCAATCAGTGCTGGCCAGGCTGTGGGGAGAAAGGAACCTGCCCGTACTGCTGGTGGGAATGTAAATTCATATAACCGCTTTGGAAAGCAATATGGAGAGCTCTCAAAAGACTGGAAATAAATATCTCCTTCTATCCAGTGATACCTCTTCTGGGAATTTTCTCAAAAGACTTAAAAACAACACATAAAAGAGATACATGTACACCCATGTTCATAGCAGCACAACTAACGGCAGCCAAAATGTGGAAGACACCAAAATATCCATCAACAGACCAATGGATACACAAATTGTGGTATTTGTACACAATGGAATACTGTGCATCCAAAAGACAGAGAGGTTGGAGGCTTTTGCTGGTAAATGGAGGCAACTTGAGACCATCATGCTTAGTGAAGTGAGTCAGAAGCAGAAGGTGAAATATCATATGGTTTCTCTGATATGAGAAACCCAAATTACACTTATCTCATGAAACTTAATGTAGAAAATAATGGGAACTGGGGTGGGGTGGGATGGGGGGAGGGCCAAAGTAGAGAGGGGAAGGTCTTGTAACTTTGCCATGATATGTATGTGCACAAAACGATCAAGATCACTGTGAACTTTAAATTTTGCACTTATACATAACAATAAAATGGGGGAAAACTGTGCAATACTTCAATAACAGCCAGTCTAATGTGAAGAATGCGTTTCAGGAAAGAACTCAGATGCCAGGTCTTCGCACTTCCCACATCAGGTCACCCTCTCTGCAATTGTTACACACTTGTACATTTGAAGACAGGCCAGTAGATTATAGATAAGACAGGAAGTGAGTCAAGGAAAATTTATATCAGTTTGAATTCAGAAATAACACTTGGTAAATGTCATCAAGTACTATCACATTTTAAATGTAAAAATTAAGTGACATGGAACTTCTGACACTAGAGTAGTGTGAAAAAGAAACTGAGGAAGAACGGATAAAAGAAGAAACAAAAGAGAACAAAGAAGAATGGTAGGGAAACTGGAGAGAAAGGAGAATGGAAGGAACAAAGATGCAGAAAGTCTGTCCACACTATGTAAAAGTCTCTACCTAAGTCTGAAACTACAGACACAATTTCCTCATGACTGTTTTATGCTATGTAGTAACATAACACAATACTTTAATGAAAGAAGATCTAAAAAACAACATGCTTAGAGTGAATAGGTTGAAAGCATAATTTAGAATGAGAGGAAAAAAACAGAATCAACTCATAAATGTAGAGGTAAAAATAAGTTATGATATTAGAAACAAGTAGTAAATTATTTAAAAAATGGAAAAAAGCCCGATATTATTTTAATAAATGCAGGAAAAAAGCAAACTTAAGCAAATTTCCTTCCGTTGCTGCTAACATAGGGAATGAAGTACCTAAACAGATACTATTAAAAACAACAGAAATTGTTGTGTAAAAATATTTTAACATAGTAAACGCATGCAACTTCTGTTAGATAGATCAATACTGGACTGCTTAGGCAAAAAGTTCAAACAGGAAGCTTAAGATATAAGGAAAGCATTGACAGTATATTTACGTCTTTTTGCCTTAATGTATGTGTTTGGCTCAGATAATCTCTGGCATTAGTTGTTAAGGTGAGGGACAAAGCCCAGGTCCCACTCAAATTTCGGATAACATGAAGAGACCTTTTCTAATTAAAATTGGAATCCCGACCTGCTGTATTCTCACTTTAAGGAGGAAGGGGAGATGAGATACTAGACTAACCTGGAACTAAAGCAAAACAAGCAAACGAAAAAACCTTCCATGGTGAAACGCGGACCGTAAGCCTTTATTCTGACTGGAGGTGGAAAGAGTTTCTCCTACAGATTCACAGCCATGGCCTGGCTTCCTTTCAAGCTTTTATCCCAAACTCATATCATCTGGTGTTACAAAACACACATAGATAAAGAACCTTAACTCAATGATTTATTTTAAATCTACACTGAGGATGCCTATAGATAGCTAACAGCCTCAAAGAATTTCCACATACAAGGTTCAAATGAGAACAAGAAGATCAAAGTAAAGAGAAAAACACCAATGAATACATAGGGAAACAAGGCATCGTGAATAGAACTGAAGCCCAAACAATACAGCGGTGCAAAGGTCTTCTGACACAGGAATTATAGGACTAGAAAGACAGAGTGGAGGAGGGAGACAAGGTGGGGGTGCAGGAAGGTAAGGAGGATAGGGGTAGGAACAAAAGGAGAGTGGTAAAGCCCTTGTCACTTTGACAAGAAACATATGTGCACAAAATGCTCAAATCCCCTGTGAACCTTAAATTTTGCACTTGTACATATCAATAAAATGGGGGAAAAAACAAAAAAATAAACAAAAACAAATTTTTATCAATTGTTTCAAAAACTAAATAAAATCATGAATAAAAACTAAGTGGATGTGTAACAATTCAGACACTTCTAAAAATTAGAAATATAATAATAATAATATACATTTAAAACTCAATGAATGACTTTACACAAAATTGTCTATAACTGAAGCCCAGAGGAGCAAAGCAATAGATAATATAAACAAAGACATAAAACATACATTTATATAGATATGAACATGCAGTGAAGAGCCAGGGGTGAGGTTACTGTTCACTGTTAAGTGAGGAAGATTCACTTTATAGCTTGAACTCCCAGAAGCACTATATAGATATAAATGGATAATATATATAATACATAAATACATATTTTATACACATAATATATATATATATGTTTTAAGGTATATTTAGTTAAAATTGAAGAAGAAAGAGAGTGCAGTATGTGATATTTGAAGATTTTGATTAGGAACCTTTCAAAATTTTTGAAATAAAACAAACATTGATCCAGAAACACAGTGAGCTTCAAGGAAGATGTCTTAAGTCACTGTCGTCGCTCAAACACAATACTCAACACCACAATATAAAGGAGACAAGGTTTATTTTATTCTGTAGTTTCAGAAGGTCTCAGTCATCACATCGGTGGTGGCTGGCAAGTACTGAAGGGTATGACCAAGGGTCTCACTCTAGGAAAGCTGTTGATCCCATCATGGCTAGGAAGAAGAGAGGGCGAGAAAGGCAGAGCTGGTGAGGGAGGTATATTTTTCCAGCTCATGCTCTGGTAAGGCCCTTTCCAGATGATTTGCCACTTTGTCCAGGCTCCATCTCATGACAGCACAGAAAATCAATGGATTAGTTCCCATGATGCCAACAGATGCAAACCACAACAGAGGACAATTTTAAAAAAATCATAATGTAAGATCCATGTAGTTAAACTGTAAATCGTTAAAGAGGGGGAAAATATGCTCAAAAGTTTGATGAAATTGTCAGAAGAAGAAACGTACCCAAATCCCATTTGTTATTAATTTGTCTTGATGAAATGAGCTTTGTGTGTGTGTGTGTGTGTGTGTGTGTGTGTGTGTGTGTGTGTGTGTGTGTGTGTGTGGAGGGAAGAGAGAGAGCAAACTGATCATGATTGAGTTGGATAAGGGAAGCCCTAAGGTGGTAAGTGAGCCACACAATATGATGATTATTACATAATAATTATTAACAAAACAGCATATTGATTATAAATACTATTTTAGGCATAAAATTAAGTATATAGGGTTTAGAAATACTAATATGATATGATGAAAAGACACCAAGGAGGATAAAAGATGACAAACTTTGTTATATTTACATAAGTTAATCTGATCATTTAAGTGTCTTTGGAGAGGTGGAAACTCTTCAGAGTAAAAACTGATACTGTGACTAAGCACAAGCCTTAATAAAAGACTGGACATGATTGTTACTGTTAACAAAGACAATTACATTTTTGGTCTCAAACAGAATTTTTGTGGTTCCTGACCTGATCAGAAATTATAAATTCTCTGAAAAAATTCTGTCCTTCTTGGGTGGATTTCAAACACTACTGCATTATGGGCAAAGATATTCTATGCCAATAATCAAACATTATTACTGTCAGGGTCTCTGGGGTCCCTGGATGCACTTGGCCACCGGTGATTAGAGATCAGTGAAGTCTGGGGGAGCAGGGCCCCAAGTGGCAGTGAGTAGGATGGAAGAAAGAACTTATGGGAGACTGAATCAGTGTAACAGCTTATTTATTGTCCGCAGTTGCCAGGCTTATAAGCAGTTGGACCCAGGAGGTTCAGTCAGGGTTGTAGGGTGGGGATTGTTCTCTGATTGGAAGAAGTTTGGGGTCTGAAAGTAGCCTAATTTGCGTGGCAGGTCTTTCAAAACCTGATCATGTGATTTCTGGTAAAGGTCTTGGGGCAGCGGAAAATTGAGAATTTGATTAGAGTGAAAACTGAGCTGTGCACCATCCTGCACCTGGAGGGAGTGGCCCCATTCCTGTCAGTCTTGAGAAGAGATTAGTGGGGTCTGGGCTGCCTTCTATCCTCCATTGTCCTTGGCCTAGTCAGGGTCCCACATATTACCATATTGGAAAATATTTTTTCCTCAAAAATGTTTCACATTCAAATTAAGGAAACAACATATTTCAAAACACCAGGAAAAATGATCACAATAATATAAGAAAATATTTACTTTATTCATGAACATTAATTTGTTTTTTGAAATATATTTTGACATAATGTTCTCAATATAATCACTTTGGTTATTAGAAAATCCTTAGAAACACATTTCTGAAGCATGTTACTTTAATATGGACTCATTTGGAAATAAGCAGAATTATTTTTGAAGAACTTTGAAATATATTGAGGAAAATCCTTCAAGTTTTCTTCCTACTGCAGTACTAAATCTAATTCTCTGACCTATATGTCAAAAATAGTATAAATTCATAAGAAAATAATTTAAGAAAATGATAAGTAGAGAAATGCACTCTAGTAATAAAATTAGGATCAATTTTAGCTTCATAGTATTTATCCATTAATCTTTGATCAAAAATTTGGAAAAGAAAGACTAAAATTGATCATATGAATATGAGCATTATACTCTGCTAAAGGAATTAGCTTGTGGCTGGCCTAAGTGATGCAAGTAAGGAGCATAGATGGCTTGCATAATCCAACTCAACAGAAAAGGGAAAAGAAAACAATTGTTTCTGGAAATTCAGAAGGAAACAGGTCCTTCTTTGGAGAAGGCACCTCAACTTCCAGTGTCTGGATAAGTTCTTTGTGCAATGAATTTGACCTGATGAGCTTACTGTCAAATAAGATAATACGGACCATGCTAGTCAATCTGTATTTTAAAGGCAGTTCTGTGATGAAGATTGTGTTTCCCAGAAAGAAGTGGATTTTCAAGACCAATTTGTGCCCACCTGTCTCATGAGAGAGTATCGTGTCGAATTTACTACCCATTTGTTGTTCTTTTTTTCCTCTGACCTATATGTCAAAAATTCACGTCTAAATAAAACAAGTGTGAATTCATGAGAAAGCAATTTGAGGAGATGATAAGTACAGAAATAAAATTAGGACCATGTTTAGCTTCGTGTTATTCCATGTTTTCCTTGGTCTCCTATTCTTGTTTTTTACATGTACTTGATTTTAAAAAATTTAGAAGAGCAAATTTTTGGTGCTGCAATATTGAAATTCTAGCAGGAAGTTAACTTTCATAGTTTATACTTAATCACTTTTTCTAATATTAATAGTTTCTTCCTATTTTATTGATTAAATATATGAATCACTGGATTACTTTATTTATTATAGATATGGATTTTTCCTGAAAAAATCTTCATCTTTTTGTACCTTGGAAAATTTTTCATTAAGAGAATGAATTATATCAAAGAAAAATATTAAGTGTAATATGTTCTTCATAAATTTCAAAGAAGAGGCAAGTGGCAGATTATTAGCCTCTCCATCACTATCACTTAAAGATATTAAGAAGAAATTATTTGTATTTGCTCATGAAGAATGGCATGATCTGTTCCCTCAACATGTAGTAGGGACACAAAAATGAAGTGATTAATTAATTACTGCAGTCTATTGTGACATCTTTGAATTAAAAAATAAATTGATTCTCTCGGATCTCTGAAGGGAGATGTGACTTACCTGTCACTTATAGTTTTATTTCACTCTTGACAGATCCCAGCTTCACTTCAATTTAAATCTGAGGGCAGTACCTATATTTGGGTGGGCCTGTGCCCTCTCAAAATTTGGTCCCTTGGGTGAATCGTCTGTGTCTCCTAGAGTTTCCCTATGTAAATATATGCCTTTCCAAGATGGATAGAAATAAACTAATTTATTATTTTAACTTTAGCAGAATCTACTATTGGTATGTGATAAGGGCAAAGAAAAGTCAGCCGAGAATGTACTGGGCTTCGGACCACCCCCACAGCATAAGGGTCTGGGAGGGAATGTAGAGGACACAAGACACGACCCCATTTACCTGTTGGTTTTGGGGTCAATGAGAAATCTCATTTGTCAGCTAGTTTTGCTTGGGCCAAAAATGGCACTAGTACCTGTGAGGGCTGATGTATTTTTATGTACTTAACACACTCCTACAGAAGTCATTGTATTACCACCAGTGGGTCCCTTCTGTTGAGTTCCTTATTTCAGCTGAAAAAACGACCTCATCTCAGGAACTCCTATCTCTCCCTCTATCTGCTCACAAAGTGTTTGTTGTAATTTGTTGTTTCTACCTTCTTGCCATCTCTTTTTCTTCTTTGCACTTTTGTTGTCAGGCTCAGGTTTAGGACTTCATTGCCTCCTGATTTTGGTCAATTTGCCTTGTAACAAGAAATTATTATTTCTGGTAACCTCTTGGATCAAATGCATTCAGGAAAAAAATTTTTTTTCCGTTATAGTCTCCCCAACTTTTAATTATTTCCGTTAAAAATATCAGTGACCTCTGTTATAATAGCTATGAAATTGACAGCATGGATTTATTTTTTGATGTTAATTAAGATCAGACACGACAATGCCCATTTTTCCACTTTGATTTCTTTTTCCTTTATTGCTAAAAAAAAAAAAACCCTGCTATGTGCATTGTTACTTTGTAAATATGTTCCACAAATACTTGGAGTACGCAGCCTGAACTCATGAGGTTGCTACTCCATCAGTCTTTCATTCCTCTTGCTTAAATGTGGTTTTATTTAACGGTTGTTTTAGATGCATACTTTAGGAAAATTTTCTGACTTTTTTCTCAACCAGATGTGATCATTTTTCTCTGTAATATCATAACTATACAGATTATTTCTTGATAGACCCTTGTTTGCTCTTTTCTGTTATAATTTTTCACTTTGTATTGTTTCTTCTTTGAGATTATGAACAAATTGATGAACCACACATAAAGCATCCTACCAGAAATGTATATTTTACAATACATCCGAGGTTACTACATAAAAGCAGAAGGACTATGTTGCTTTACAGGTGGCATTGATTCATGATAGGCCTTATCTAATGTGACTGGTTTCCACCAACTAGAACACTAAAGTTTTTAAATTTAATTCAATGAAAGGTGTAAAAGTTCCTTTTTCATTCTCTCTCACAAAGAAACAATATTTAAATCAAGGAATGGAGATAAAGTATAAAGTAACATATTTTTGTAGGCAAATGAATTTATTTTAATCAAAATGAAATGTATTTTATAATTTTAAAAAGACATCAGTGATATCATACCTGTGGTGATTAACAGGATATTTGGTGCCTTAAACTTGATTTTTTAATAAACAAAAAGCTGTTGTATCAACTCTGTACTCCCATTAAGGCAAAGCTTTGATTTTGAAGGCTAACACTCTTCTAGCTATTACATAAAAACACAGAGAATATTTTACCTATGCAAAATTTGTATTCAGAATTATTTTGCTACACCTAACCCACTGTATAATCACACTTTACCACCTAAATACAAGAACAATAGCAACCTCTCTGTCTTTTGTGTTTACTCTGCTCATACTAAGAATTGGTTTCTCCTCTCTCCCCTTTTGCTCCAGGGTAGGATAAAGGACAGGAGTTACGGGGCAGGAGAAATGTGTACATTTTGGTGAATTATATCTTTTCTATAAAAAGAATTACATAAATAAAATGATAGAAATTATGCATGGAATTGTCTGTTCACTAACAATTACAGAGTAATTATTAAAAATTTTTGTCATTACATATTTGTGTATATATATATATTTTTTCAGCTAACTTTTTGGCTACATTGCATAGACAAAATATTATTTATAGCCTGCATAAATTATTTTCTAATTTTGAATTTTTCTAGAATAATGGTCAAATCAATTTTATATCATGGTGCTATTAATCTATAAATTATATTTTTATCCATTTTAGCAGTTGTAATGTATTTCCTGTAATAATACAGATGTTTTATTATTCACATTCATCTAGCTCCACCCATCCAAATCAAAAAGCTCTATTCTTTAATAATGCACTGTCTTTAACACCGACATCGCCCGAGTTTTTGGAATGCTTTCTTGAAATCGTCATTAAAGATTGTATAAATCAATGGATTTATAAGGGAATTCAGATAACCAAGCCACGCCAAAAAGTTTGACATTTCTTCAGAAATTTTGCATTTTTCACAGACATTAACCACTAACTCTTTTACAAAAAATGGAAGCCAGCATATTACAAATGCACCCAAGATTAATCCTAGCGTTGTGGCTGCCTTACGTTCTCTTGTGCCCGAGATCTTTTGCCTTCTCCAAGACTTCTCATGCCTCAATTCCGACCTGGGACTTTTCACTGTGTTATTGAATTTATCAAAGTCTGTTGATGGATCAGATAAGGATTTTTCTAGCACGTAGGGTGCGGAAACGAGTCTCGTGCTCTTCTTGCCGCTCTGCCAAAGCACTTGGCCGTTCAGCTCCTCCTTGACGATTCTACTGGCTTGTCTCTTGTGGTACAGCGTTTTGGCGGCTCTATATATTTTGTAGTACAGGATCAGAATCAACACAAGTGGGATATAGAATGCTCCAAATGTTGAGTAAATAGTGGAAACGATGTGGTCGTGCTTAATGACGCACTCGTCGTCTCGGCTGGTCCCTTGGTGTCTCCAGAATAGAGGAGGCATTGATATAAAAACAGATAAAACCCAAACGATCGTAATCATGATGCCGGCATGCTTGGGAGTTCTTTTTCTGGCGTATTCAACAGCATCCGTGATGGCCCGGTAGCGATCCAAGGCTATAGCCGAGAGGTGCAAGATGGAGCACGTACAGCAGATAATGTCAACGCTCAGCCAAATGTCGCAGACCACTTGCCCCATTATCCAGCTCTCTCTCGCAATATACACAATGCTGAAAGGCATCACCAGGACGGCTACCAGGAAATCGGTGACGGCAAGGGAGCAAATTAGGTAGTTGGCTGGGTGGTGTAGCTTTCGGGTCACAATGATGGCAGCAATGACCAGGGAATTGATAGTTGTTGTCATCAGGGCCAGCCCAGACAGAGTGAGGGACACCAGGATTTTGGATGGCGTTCTGTTGACCAGTTCCTCTGAGGTCAGGTTTTGATCAGACGAGTTAAAGAAATCCATTTTTTTACACAAAGTCAATGTAGCTGAAAAACGAATACCTGTAACAAAGGAGGGAGGCAACAGTACAGAGAAGGCTATGAGAACATTTCTTTTCAGCAGAAGCTTTTTAAAAGTACAGGTGCATGTTTTTCTAGAATATTTTATGGATTAAAATTAATAGAGTTCAGGTTGCAGATTTTTTCAATCTTAATTTAAGAAACTCAATGACAGCAGCAATAGATAGTAGCTTTTAAAATGTTTCCTGAAATATAGCTGACATAAAACAATTTTATGAGTAAACTAGCCAATTATTACAATCCCTATCATCATAGGATCACTTTTTAAAGAGATGTTAATCCTATGTTTTTCTCATAGTATACAGCAGGAAATGTTTGAAAGCACATGTCATTAATGTATACTTATGTGTTATATAACATAATATAAGAAAGCATTATATTAAAGACAATATTTCCAAAATCATAAACAATTTTGTATTTAATTCAGCTTTACATTGAGGAAATTATCATTGAGCTGTGGAGACTAAAGGAATGTTAAATTACTTTAAGTCATAAACTAGAGGCTACACACAAGGAAATAAGTAACAAAAAGTAATATATCTGGTGTCGTATGATAACTTTATGACATGAGGAAAACGTCAGAATGATTTTAGTAGTCTTTGTGTATATAAATAGCTAATTTGATTTACAAAGATAAAATAAGATTGGTTAGAGTCAAATAGCCATATAGCATTACCCATGATTACAATGACATATATGACCAAATAATCCACTTACCAAGATGAAGTCACCAATGAGAAGAGCTCTCAATAATGCTCACTCTGAAACAAAAGTTGTTCTTCTCTATAAAATTACCATCATGATGACTCTATTACCTTGATTCTTAAAGGAGACTCTCTACCCATGGTTTGTAATTGTTGCTTTAGTTTCTGCTTTTCTAATCACAGTCAAATAAGAGCAATTAGAGTGTAACAAAATAAGATTAAGTCTGATATAAAAATTATATTTCTGTTAGCCTTCCATCTCTCTTTAGTAATTCTTTAGTAACTACTTTTATCTTAGGAAAAGACAGAAAGAAAATTGAAAAACCTTATTCTCAGTTATAATTGTTACTATACATTCATGCAATTTAAATTACTTATACATATATTTATTATTTAATCACTAATATTAATTACATTTACTTTAAAGTGATAATATTTTGGTTGTTGACAATGATAAAAATAATTTAAATCATTTAAATTTTTGCATCAAATACTTCATAGAAATATAGAGAATATTATATACAAAGTGTTTAAATATGATACAAAACACACCATAAATGCTACATATTCACTATCCTGCCTGCATTTGGCTTGTATGTGTAAAACATAGTTTTAGTTTTTAGGTACTCCTTAAAGCCAAATGCTACTAAGCAAATTGAATGGCAAGAAAAATTTAAATATCCACTATCTAGAAGATAGAGGCTATTCACTGTGTAGTCTTTACCTATACTGATCGACATTATAAATATTAACCATCATTTGTAAATGGTAACTAAGAGAATTCCAAATAAAAATGATGTCTAAAGCCTACTTAGACATTCTACAGCAGTTTTCCCAGTAGTTAGTAAAACTAAGAGAGACCTGGAGACATGGTATTTGTAGACATGTTGATTGCTGGGCTCCATCTCTAGGTTTTAATTCAGAAAGCCTATTGTGGGGTCCCACAGTCTGGATTGTCACAAGTTCTGGGGTGATGCTCATGCCAGTGGTCCAGGGAGCCAGCTTTTTTGTCCATAATCAGCATGACTATTTTTCATCTGTCTAATTTTTTCAATGCTACTGTATCTATGAATTCCTCTCTACTGAGAGCAGTTTTGACATTTCTGCTACTCAATCCTTTCAGCATCACTTTTTCTCGTATTCTGATTTCTTGGAGTTTCTCAAATAAATACAATTACACTAATTATTTATTTGGCTGTTTCTCTACTTTTATTTATTTTTTGATACAGCTCTCATACTTTCAATTCTGCATCTATTAATTCCCTCTCACATTATTTTCATTCTTTTCAGCATGTTATGAGAATTACTACACATGATCACAGTTCTTATAATCAGTGGCTAATCACAAGGCCTGGGGCATAATGGCTGCTCATAGTCACCAGTAGAATTGCCATTTCAATTCTTCCCTCCTCCCAAATTATTCTTTATATTACTATGTATTTGTGGTGCATAGTAATTACATTGAAGTTGAGAAATTGGTGTATACGCATATTGATTCTCAGCCATTTTTACTTCCCTTTCACTTTCCACCATTATAATGCTTGAAGTACATCTTCATTATTCGTGGATTTCAGTCTTTATTAAAGATTTGTCCCTGGAAACATTTTTAGTGGAGTCAATGGTCATATGTGAAATACTACAAGATCAGTAAGGCATATTGAAATTTTATTTTATTATTTGGACTCAGGATCTTGCTCTGTAGTTCAAGCTGGTCTTGAACTCACTAGGTAGAGTAGGTCAGCCTTGAACTCACAGCTCTCTCCTCCTGCCTCAGTCCTCTGAGTGCTGGAATTACAGGTGTGTGCTACTATGCCTGGCTTAGTTGGTGCTAGGTGTTAGAAACAGCTGGCAAGAGTTTATCCATCTAAACAAAGGGTTGATGTGGGAAGCATGGAAGACAGAAATATGAGACTTTAATTAGCTTTTTTTGCAAAAAAAGTAACCTTTCCATGTGCAAGTGAAGAAAGGCACACCAAAAATATGGTGGATGGAGATTTTAAATCCCTAGATCACAAGTCCTTCCCAAGATGCACAATCTTCTCGATAAGATCTATGGTAATGGATCAGAGCCAAGTCACTCACTATGGCATGACCTTTATCCCTCCTCCCCCCTTCCTCCTTTGTCTAGTCTCCCGGTCAGTAAAAGTGTGTGGAAATAGAAAGACCACCATCTTTATCTGAAACATGTGCCACTGCTACCGGTAGGTGGCCCTCACGCGGGGGATGGAACTCTAGCCTTGCATTTGCTAGGTAAATGTTCCAACTATTGTGCTATTCCTCTATCCCAGAAATATTTTAGATGAATTCATATCTACTTTATTTCCAAATCCTCCCTGATTTTTCTCATCATATAATTTGTACTATTTCAGTTAAACAAAACTAAATATTTCTTGATGGGTTAATTTCTTTGCAATGGTATTTTCTTAGTATAATGGGAATTAATTTTAATGTGCTGACATTTTCCATATTTTATGCAAAAATAACTTCCCGCTTTAATTTTTCTGATAGTCTCGGCTTAAGAGATAATCCTGAAACTGTATTTTTGGTAGAATAAAAATTGTTATGTGAGTTCCCATAATAGAAATCAGTGGTTTAAGAAGGGAACTTGCTTAAAAGGTAAAACTGAATTATTTGGTAATTCAATTGATTATGTGTCACTTGTAGCATTTAAATTAGGCATCATAAAATTGTACTTAATGTCAGAGAAAAAAGCCAATTTTTTAATCAAACTGAAATAATATAGCAAATAATTGGCAACATAAATATAGTAGAGTAAATTTATACCCTTAATCATTATTTACTCAAAGAGATAAATACTTATAAGCTGTATTCTAGTTAAGAGGCCTATAAAGTAACTATTTTTCTGCTAATTTGGTTATAAAGTGAGATGTGTATTTTAATACTGCAAAGGCATGTTAGGATTAGGGTGGAGGGAGGAGACCAAAGGCAACTGCGGACACCATGAAGTGGCAGAGTGGAGTGCACAGGTAACGCAGGGCTTGAGGACATGGTGCTGCTGCTCTAGTGAGAAGATGGAAGCAAAAAGTCTGCAGAACTCTCCCAAGGGTATGGGCAAAATTAAAATTTTAGGAGGTGGCTGGGATAAAGTTGGTGTAGCTTTTTATTATTCTTTACAGAAAATTATAATGCAAAGAAAAGATAATTGGATTGCTTCAAATTGGATCAGAAGTTGGGATGCAGACTGAGGTAAAGGCCAAGGATATTTGTGGGGATATTGGATCAGTGGTAGTTGCAGGAAGAGCAGACCAGAGAGAGCAACAGGCTGAGGAAACAGACCGGGCTGAGTAGGTTGAGGTCTGATGAAGGTCAGGAGCACATATAATACATTATACATTATTATATGTTTGTATAGTCAGGTAATGTGCAAGGATGAGAAAGAAAAAAGGAGAAAGAAAAGTTTTATTGAAAGCCTGGGATTGAAGAGTCTCAAACATAAGAGAGTGGTTTCAGGCCCAAGGCCCGAAAGTGGTAAGGACTGAGCCAACTCCCATTCCAGTGGAGACCTTCTTATAGAGCCTACACGACAGCCTGGTAGCACTGCTGTCAGTGGAATCTTGCCTGCCTTTGCCGTGTGCACATTTTCTTGTTTCTTCTTCTTCTTCTTCTTCTTCTTCTTCTTCTTCTTCTTCTTCTTCTTCTTCTTCTTCTTCTTCCTCTTTTTGTCACTACCTGTTCCTGAATTTCATCAAGATCTCCAACTACACCCATCCCTGGTGTGTTTTTTTAGCCTGTTGCCTGCTTTGGAGATGGTCTCTAAGATAGATCCCTGATGGATTCTGATCCAATTTGCTGACCTCACTGCATTTTGGCTGAATTCTACTCATTCTCATTATATCTTGCTTTAACTCCACCCACGTCTAATTGCCTCTCCTGGGTATTTGAGCAGGTCTCATTCTTTGCTTATGTCTTTGGTTTGTAGGTTAGTTCCAATGATTTTCATACTTAAAATATATTCTCCCCCTTCCCAGTCTCCCTAAAACTCTCTAGCATGGTGTGAGCCTGAAAGTCTGTGGTGTCTCATTTTCTGTCTAGTCAAAGGACAGGTGAGACTCTTCAAGGCTCTAGTGCCTCTTGACTCAAAACCATGTGAACTAAGATAATAAGTGATCTGTTCCCTGACTCTCAATATACCCTTATGAGCTAGGGAAAAATAAATGACACAGTCACTGCATTCAAAAAGATGAGGAAACAGGAGAAACATATGGCCTCTCAAATCCACCCAGGCACAGTTATTTGAGTGCTTTATTCTGAGGCTAGAAATGTACTTTCATTAAATCTCACTTTTGATCCTAAACTTTGTTCCTTAAGTCACTGCACTCTGTATCTCTTGAACCTCCTCCAGGCTCTTTACTATGGTTTATAGAGGTACTGCCTGGTCTATGAGAAATAGTCCAATTTTATAGCTGTATTTTTCTCCTTGGCCTACTTTCTTCCTATTTTCATTTTGAACTGTGTCTTTTCTTTTAGTCCAAGTTAATAAAATTCTCTTAAAAACTTGATGTTTCCTTAAGACTCTGATTGCCAGATTCCAGCAATCACTGCATGTTCCAATGCACATGAATAATTCTTTTCCAGACATAATACTATCTTCCATGGGCAGCATACTAGAGCTGTGGAACAATATCTTGGAGATTCTTAGCTGTCCTTTTTCCTAGCTTAAGGGCTGTGCTGAGTACCCTATAATTTTTTATGAAGTCTTAAAGGTTTTATAACCATCCCCTTGTTCTATTTTTTACCTTGAAGCCCTTTTTACTCTGAGAAACTTTTGCTATCTGGACAAAACAGTAGCGTGAAGTCGTTTTGTTTTCTTATTCAACGTGTCCTGTATCTTTCACACTTCTTCTAAATTTTGCTTAAAAACATTTAGTTCCTTTTATTTTTTTCGCAGCTAAAGAAACTTATCATCACCGTAAATGTTTTGGAAATTATTTTGGGCAATTTCATGAGTTCATTAAACCATCTTATCTCCGGGTTACTGAAGACCACACGTTTAGAAGTTGTTGCTGTAGTCAAATATGACTTCTCGCTCTATATACTTCCAAGATAATTTTATTGCCACCTATCAAGTCTCCATTAAATGTTTTCCGGTGTTGATCTCTTTGCAGTTTCTCCCATCTGCATTTACCTCCTGGACCTAAAGCCACAGGTGACTTGTCATAGGTGTTCTGACGCTTACTCCACAAGAATGGACTATGCTGTATCATCAATGCAAACTCCCTAATACTCTGCTGTGTAGAAAGGGAGGGAACTACATTTCCCAGAATCCCTCTCTTTAAGCGGTCTGGCTTTAGAGTTTCACAGTGAGAGGAAATCTCAGGAGTGGGAACCCTAAGAGGAGAATTGATAGCTCTCTAGGAGTGATTGCAGTCAGATCCATGAACTGGCATGGACAGCAGCTTCTGTATGTGCTCTGAGGAACAGTAGTTGGGAATTTGCTTTGACATTTTTGAGAGGCGTACCACTTCCCAAGCAGGTGTCTGCAATCCCCTACTTCTGGGCTTTAGGCTGAGGGGCTTTAGTATTTGATTGCTTGTCTTTAGGTAGTGTTATGGTTTGGATCTTGAATGTTTCTCAAAAGTCTCCTGTATTTGGATGTTGTAGAATACCTATAAAAACATGAAAAATAAGGCATTGCACACTACCCAGTTTTCTAGAACTACAAAACAGCAAATGAATCTTGGGAAATCATTTAAAAATGAGTTGCCCTCATGTGAAATGTGCATGTGTGTAGGAGTGTTTATTTGAGAAGAATATTAATCCCTAGTACTGATATCCACTTGCAGTTTATAGACTCATTAAGCAGTTTTAAACAAAGCTTAAAAATATTTAGAAACAGGGCAGTTCTGATTTTAAATGAAATTTACATATATACACATTTAATTTCTCAAATGATTCTGCTGTTGTTTCCAAGAGACACTTGCTTAGTATTGTGTTACATTTGTGAAAATAATTAAATTGCAAAAAGGACAGTCTTAGGAAAAAACCGCACTACACTTCACAGATGCTGTGAAACTAGCTATGGAACTTCCTGGTGCAGAATGGGGAGCCCATAGGCATGTGCTGACTCTGTACAGGGCTCTGTATGAAGTCTCTGTGCCGTATTATTTTCCTTGATGTTGCAAAAGAAGAAGAGGAAAGAGAGTGGAGGGAGAGTGGGACCATGTTGCAGTGGGGTGGTGAAGGCAATGGAATCGATGTTTTCTCTTCAGGTTGGAACTTCTGCTTACTACAATAGCATTGTCTCAGTCTGGTTTGTGCTACCATAGCAGAGTATCACAGACCAGGTAATTCAAAAAGGACAAAGATCTATTTCTTACAATTCTGGAGCCTGGGAAGTCCAAGCTCAAGAGGGTCAGTTTATGGCCTGGGCCATTTGCCACATAATTCCATGGCAGAAGGTACAAAGTCAAGGCGGGACAAAAATGAGAGATAACTGACATGATTTTAGGGCCAACACTCTCTCAATAATGAAAGTATTCCTGCAACAATGATATTAATTCATTCATGACACAGGTCACTTATGGCTTCCTAATAAGCCCTACCTCCCGACACTGTTACAATGGACTCAGTTCCCAGCACAAGGATACAATGAAACCACAGCAGCTGTCGGGCACCGTACCATGAGGAAAACATGCAGCTCAACAGAGCTTCAGTTTTGAAGTTGGACTCCACTCACCAGTGTGAGTAAGTCCTTTCAACTTTGCACGACTCACCTTCAATATCCATAAATTGAAGATAATCAAGTAAAATTTTATGAGATACTGTTGAAGATTAGATATAAATCCCTTAGGTGCCTGCCAGTAAATGCAGTTATTTATACTTTGTAGTGTAGGGCTAGGAATCACTTTTCTTTAAATTATGGGACACCTAGCAGAAGTCATATGCTGGATGGAACTAACAAGGTAAAAGATACTATTTTTTTATTTTTAATGCAGTCCTCCTTTTACAGAATCTGTAATAGTATCATTGTCAAACACGAAGTTTTCTAATTGTAGAGTACATAATGGAGTAGGAAGAAATAATGTAAAGTCACTATGGAGGAGGAATGGTACTCTCTCCCAACATTTCAGTTCAAGTGAAAAATGAGTCAGATGCCAAGCAATATGGGGTTTTGAAAGAACGTGATATTGACTTTTTATTCTTCCTTACTAACATCCTTCCTCTTTTAGTATTTCTTGGTAAAGCAAAGAGTTGACCCCAGAGTGTCACTGTGTATAATGATGTCATATATAAGCAATTACATGGAACTGGAAAGAGAATTTGAAAATTCTTTATCCTTACTGGACATTAACTGAAAAGTTGATATTTAGCTATATGCTAGGTGTGAAGATTGCTGTAAAAATTGCTTCTGAATTTAATTAATTAAAAAATCTGGTTTAAAAATCTGGCTAGGGAGTAAAAACATTCTGATAAATTATTTAGGATAAATATCATATGTTTAGGATGTGCTAAAATTCAATGAAGGCTGTAGTTGTGATGTTCAAAAATAATTTACTGGTAATATTTTATTTAATGGTCACAAAATTTTTGATAATAATAATTTTTAACCAAGATAAGCTATCAAGGATTGAACAATTTTAAGTAAAATAATTTATTTCTCTTTTTTTATGTTTTATTAGCACTTGAAAGACATTAAATTATTACTTACATTTTATGCAAATGTAATTAATGAAATAAAAGTATTTCATTTGATCATGATGCATACTCTTCCATTCGTTCTATTTTTGTAAATATATTATGATGAAAATATTCCTCTCCTTTTCATTTACATTAATTTTCTTGCCTTTTCAGTAAGCTTTATATTGGAGTACATTTTTTTCACCATGTAGAGTTATAAAGTATTAACTAATTAGCTATCATATACCAAATGAACGACTAATAAAATATTGACAATTATTGAGCACTTGTGGCTTTTTAGAGCTGGTACACAACCTAGACATTTAGTAAAATGATCTGAATGCTAAATGTTGTCAATTAAAAATGGAGAGAAGCTTTATAATCTAAAATTCATGATATTAGGGCTGGAGGAATGGCTCAGCTATTAAAGCACTTGCCTAGAAAGTGCTAAGTACCCAAGTTCGATTCCCCAGCACTACATAAGCTGGGCGTGGTGGCGCACACTTGTAATCCAGGGAGTCTAACACAGGAGGATTGCCATGAGTCCAAGGCCAGCCTGGGTTCCAAAGTGAGTTCAGGATCATCCTGGATTGCAGAGTGAGACCCTGTCTGAAAAAAAAATTCATGATATTGTAGAATGTTCTCCACTGAGCACAGGCAGATACTATATGGCTGTTCCTTGAAGCTCTGCTCAAATGCAATCTGGTATTCCAGTCTGCTAATTGACTAAGACTGTTAGCTAAAAATATGGAAAACTTAACTTTTAAACTTGAACATGACAGGCAGTGATTGACTGAGACGTATTTAGCCTAAATAGAACCTGACTTCATATATAACTAGAAAATCTAAGGAAGCCATGATTTTAAACAAAGAAATTTCGTATTTTTATTGTTCTATTTTTATTTTATTTGGTTTTACTTACTGATATAAGATACAATGGCTTGACTTTGATTCTAAATACTAAACTATCCTGGATTGCTCACATATAAATTGCAGAATAGAGCGTGTTCAGCATAGTAACATTTTGAGATTTATGACAAATCTATGTTTGAATAATAAGAAAGAGAGCTCTTCTTCATATAGTTTCATTAAATCTTTTTAAAATTTCTATCGGAGAATGTCAAAATTGTTATCAAGTGCTTTTTATCTCTCTGCAGGTTCCTGAGTTAGCATTTTTTTACCTAGGAAGTTTTTACTATTATCATTATTTTTATACATCCTTGATTTAGTTACTATTATTATAATGGCAAATATTACTTCTAGATAAAGTATTTATTATTTTGTTTACTGTACCAGAAACTACTAAAAGTCACGTGTTTTAAAGAAAATTATAAAGATCCATAGAGCAAATTGGATATTTCAGAAAGGACATAGTTAAACGATGACACCTTATATAACACCAAGTTGAAACTTCGCACAGAATGAATTTGAAGTGTTGTCTGCATGGGATTTTAAAACTAGAGAACATAATTGTTGAACTGGTGAATTTGTTTCCTATTTTTGTTATAAATAAGCAAATACTTATTAAACAATGCCCTGTAAATTAGGTCCTATGTCTGATACATTGGTATGTGTATAAAAGATGCAATTCATGCCATCAAGGAGTGAAGAATGCCTTATCGATAGGTGGGAAAAGGAGACATACATACATTCAGCAAAAAATTATTATAGCTGGTACTCTCCATACAAAACTAAATATAGCAGAAAAGATTTCCTCGAAGAGATCATTATTATGTGTATGAATCTTTGCAATAAGATAAGATACATGCATTCTGGTAGTCATTTAAATGATTGCAGGTATCCAGACATTTTCTTTCTTTTTTCTTTTTTGTAATAGTGAAGATACACACTTCATGTCAAAAGTTTCTATATGGTTTGTAAATAAAACACTAAAACTGCAAAAAGTAGCAAATTTCATACAATGGGTACATTCTGAGGTAAAGTCGTTAATCTTATTCACGACAGCCATTGAAAATTACCTTTGTATTTTACTAAAAATTGATAGTAGATATACAGTAGGATATGAAAGCATCGTGGCTCAATGTTGAAGATTTGGCAGATCTTTGAATACAATTGCTGTTAATTCTGCAGAGGGAAGAGTCAGTACGTTGAACACTGCTGTTGCTCTTGAGAGATTTTCTCTGTCTGAGACTTCAAATTCTACATTCATGGCAGTGAAGTGAGCAACAAGATCTGGGTACGGTTTCCGAATAAAAGCAGAAACCTCGGTTGTTTTCACTGTAGAGCAGGCAAGAGGACAGCAGGCCCTTGAGCAATCTCTATCCACTGCTCTAGATCCACGATGCCAAAGTGGCACTGCTGGTGTTGTCAGTGGGACCTGGCTTGGGTCCAGGTTACGTGGGAATCTGACATTTAGGTTTGCACTTGACACCAAATCTTTATAAATAGTCCCTCTATAAGTAGATCCTTCCAGAATGATATCAGAAGAAAGCAGATAAGTGAGGAAAACAAGTATATGGCCAGGGAGTACGTGAGCATGTGTGTGCAGGGGAGGAGGTGGAGTAGCAAGAACCTGAGTGGGGGTATTTTTATGTGTAATAAACTTTATTTTCCTTTTGAATGAGAATGATGTCATTTTTGAGGGGGAGAAGGCAAGGGTTCACAGTTGCCATAGGCAATCAAGAACAAAGCAATTCTGTGTTATTCAAAAATGCACAATTATCAATCTTTACTGCAGTGTAATTTTTGTTTGGAAATATCAATAGCCTTATGAAAGAAAAAAGAGAACTCTGTTGACTAACATATCTTGCTATGTGGGAAGGACAAGGTAGCAGAAGATCGAGAATATCATCAGAAAATTAGCTAAACTCAAAAGGAAGGACACCAACTAAGAAACAAATTTACATTATAAAGGGAGGACATAGTGTCAAAAGAATGAAAGAATTTGATTGGTTAAGAGCAAGTGAAAAGTTCATGCTTACCTCCTAACTCCTCTCATTTTTTTATGTGATCTCAAATAATCTTCCCCATAAAATATGATTTTCTGTTGCTCAGCCCTCAGCTTCCAAATACTGCCTTTGTAAGTAGAATTTTTCCAGAGTGTATCTAGCTAACTGTTTTCCCCAGTGACCTTTGCTCTGAGAAACCTTGGAAAATATCTGGCACACTTTTACTTTGGGCTTTTCCTTCCCCTTAGTTGATTCTCAGGTTGTGCTTTTTGACCCAACAGCATCAGTATTGCGTGGGAACTGCTAGAAATGCAAACCCTTGTCTCTACCCATGACACACCAAGTCAGTAACTTTAGAGGGAGGACTAGCAGTCCACAGCTGAATCCACTGCTGAGCAGGGACAAACCATTCCTCCAGCTGCTCCCTTGTATCTCACCTCGGCACAACCTGCTTACTATTAAATCCATCACCACCTTCAAAGATTTGTTTAAATTCTCAACACAATGTTGTGACTCACATCTACCTCTCCTCTTCCTTACAGTATTGCCTCTTTCATCCACTTAACCAAATTTCATTTTGTCTTTATTCCTTAGTACTTATAACCTCATATGTACTTATTTATCATGAATATTTTTGTCTGGGTCTACCCACAAAAACGTGATTTAGTTGAGTGCACAAATTTTGGTTAGTTTATTCATATATTACCCATTCTAGGACAATGACTGGCATACAGTAGAAGTTTAGTCAGTATTCATCAATGAATACTTCCCAAATGCCTGGACCAAGAGCCATGCCCAAAACAGATACTATGGTTGGGTTTGTGGTGAAGCATCTGGAGGGCCATAGTCCCTCCCCTTAGTCTTTATGGGACATTGTGGTTTGGATCTGGAGTATCCCTCAAGAGCCTCATGAGTTCGGGTGCTTTGTAGTACCTATGGATAGACAATGTGTGCTGTTGGGAGGTGGGGGCTACTTGGAAGGAGCCCACACTTGGGGAGTGACCTGGAAGGGTGTGTGCTGGTTCTTCTTTTCCTCCCTTGGTTATGTTCTGCCATGCTGTGAGGAGCTCCCTCTTTGGCTCTGGCCTTCTGGTACCACCGTTTTCCAGCCACACATCTCTGAAGAAACTGTGACCTTCTGAAACTGTGAGCTAAGATAAATCTCTCCTCCCTCAAGTTGTGGATGTTGAGTATTCTGTCTCAGCAATGGGCAAGGGTTTGCCTCAGAGGGGGATGTGCTACCTCCACCCTTCCTCCCTCGTCTTGGTTTTGCGACTGCCATGATGTGAAGAGCCCTTCTTCTATACTTTTTCTTGTCATGTGCTTATACCATCACTAGTCACCCATTTATGAACTGTGATCTCCTATATCCGTAACCTAAAGGTACTCTTTCGTTCCTTGTGGTTGCTGGATATTTTGCCCCGGCAATGAATAAGTAACTAAGACACAGAGGATATGTCACTGGCCATCCCGTTTTTCAGTCTTCAAAATCACGTTGCAGTATGGATTGGTATTTGTGTAGTTTTGAGTAACAAGCTGTGCTTTTTGTGCCCTCGCTGTGCCACCCTTTTTTATCAGCTCACAACCGGAGTCTAATGTGGTGTGCTGAGTGTTACAAAAAAGTAAAGTTTAAGAATAAACGTGTCCTGAAAAAGCAGATCCTTGAGTGGCGGTGGAGGCTGGCGGATTCCCAGAGTTTGTGCTTCCTGAATTCTGCTCGCTGAATACAGGATGAAAAGAGCTAGGAGCAGAAGGAGGAAGGGATGGGCCATGGAGAAAGGTGACCTTTTATGTCATTTTATGGTCCCCACTGTCAGAGGAATTCATATTAATGTAAGGCTCAGACTTGTCTTTCAGAGTCTGTCCACTTCTGTCACTGTTTCTTTTGTTTATATTTGTACTTACATATTTCTGAAGTATAATTATTTTTCTGAAGCATAAGTTGCATGTACTATGTAATGGTATTATACTATGAAAGCTTGTCTTTAATAACATCCAGGAAGTTGAATTCTTCTAAAATTTGTATTTGTTTCTCAGATACTTGTTCCCAGTACACTTGAAGGATTCATGTTTTTGGTCGACAGAGATTTGAAAAACCATAAACATGGGTACTAAAGACAAGAATTAAATAAATGCCGTGTAACCTGTTTGCATTTAAATTCCATTAATTCCTAGTTTTAAGTTGCTATTTTATTGTATTGTATCAGAAGTTCTCAGTCATTGTCTTAGTAAAGAGTAGGATGATAGTTCCCAGAGGCTGGGGAAAGTGGGAAGGGGGTGACAGAAAGTTGCACAATGAGTGCTGAGACACAGTCGGGAAAGAATGAGACACGCTGGGGTACTCCTGCATGGCAGGGTGACTGGAGGTAACAATAAAGTGCAGCATATTTCAAAAAGCTAGAAGAATGGGTTTAAGGTTTCCCCATAAAGAAATAATATGTTTGAGTAGATGATTTTAACCTGATTTAAATGTTACATAAGAGATGCTTGTACAGAAATATTACATCATACCCCATTAATATGTATATTTTTATGTTTTCATGTATCAATTAACAATAAATAAAATAGAAAGAACACACATGTGGTTAAAGTGAGAGGACAGATTTCTATAAGAAATTGCCATGACGTCAGACTTCCCACCTCCAGAGCCATTAGAAGTGAATTTCTGCTGCTTATATTTGTTTTTGATGTTACAATCGACTAAATGAATGAAGATAATTTCTTAATGTCCTACTGCATGTACGTGATGAGAACACAAAATATGGTTCTTAAAATAGTCAGTAGAAGAATTCAATAGATCATCTGCAATGCAGCAGAACTGAGGGAAGAGGCTGGCATGTGGGCGATTTCAGCAGGCGGGGCTTGATCCTGAGCAGAGCTGCTTCAGTTAAAAACCAGTTGGTGTTGACTTGAAGACCAATACTTGGGAACGCGATTCTCCCCAGCCTACGTTCTATATTGCAAGGCATCTAGAGTTGACAGTTTGCGAGCATAATCTTTGGCCTTTTTGTCAATTGTGTGACTCATTAGTGTTCTTAAAATGCTTTGCAAAAGTTTATTACTGGTCAGGTATGTTGCCCATGTTAAGGCAGTTATTATGTAGCCTCCTTGGAAGATGTCTGCAGCCAGGATATCATGAAAATACTTTTTGTCTGCACGAAAGGTGAAAAATGAAGTAACACATATGTTCCCAAATCAATCTTGGTTTTGTATGGTCTAGTTCAATATTGTAATTTCTATTTCCTTAATGCAAATTAAAACATCTCTAAGATACCATCTGACTCCAGAGAGATTGGCCTATATGAACAACTCAAATAGTAATCAGTGCCAGCGAGGCTGTGGGGAGAAAGGAACCCTCCTGCACTGCTGGTGGGAATGTAAATTCGTACAACCACTTTGGAAAGCAGTATGGAGATCTCTCAAAATACTGGAAATAAATATCCCCTGTGATCCAGTGACACCCCTCCTGGGAATATTTCCAAAAGAGACCAAAACAACCCACAACAGAGATATATGTATACCCATGTTCATAGCAGCACAACTAACAATAGCTAAAATGTGGAAGTCACCAAAATACCCATCAACAGACCAATGGATACACAAACTGTGGTATTTATACACAATGGAATACTATGCAGCAATAAAGTCCAACAGCATGGAGGCTTTTGTAGGTAAATGGAGGCAACTTGAGAACATCATGCTTAGTGAAGTGAGTCAGAAGCAGAAGGTGAAACATCGAATGGTCTCTCTGGTATGAGAGACCCAGATCTCAGATCACAATTATCTCACAGAACTTAAAGTGAAAAATAAAGGGAACCAGGGAAGGGTGTGGGGGAGGGAAAAGGGATAGGTTGTGGGTGTGGGTAGGGGGCGGATAGAAAGGAAAGACGGACAAGTCTTGTTACCTTGACTAGATATGTATGTACACAAAATGACCAAAACCAATGTAAACCTTAAATTTTGCACTTACACATATCAATAAAATGGGGAAAATATAAATACATTATAATTCATATTTCCTTATTTCATAATGTGACATTACGTATCTCTTTTGGACATGTATTTATTATGTATATGAAAAAATAAGTCAGCTAAGGATGTAGCTCAGTGTTACAGCGCTTGCCTGACACATGCAAGGCCCTGGGTTCAATCCCTCTTTCCAAAACAAAACAAAACAAAAGACCACAGAAAAGACCAAAAGATAAATGGATATTAAAAAATAGTGATGAGAATGCCTATCAAACAAATTTTGTGACATCTTTTTGAAATAATATAAAATAGTGTATTTTTATAGAAGTGCATGTCACTAAATCAGACTTCCTGTAAATTTATGTTAGTAACAGGTTTGAGAAGGGCATGACTCCTATTATAAAACAGAAATTCAATCAAACAGCATAAACATGGAAGTCATCCACAAGTTACTTTGTACCACAAAGAAACAGAAAACAAAGCAACAGTAAGTCACATAGGATATTGGAAAGTGTCCTGAAAAGGCGGATCCTGGGTAGGTGGGCCATCAAATAAATCCAAATGATAAATGTGTATCACAGTATTGAAAATATATTGATGATTAGTTCATTATTTTAATGGTTTCTTTATTATCAGGGTAAATAAATGCCATCAGAGCTATTATGGTGGCTGATTTTAGCCTATATAATCAGTTGAAGATGGGAGGATTTAGATTAAATGTAAAAGCTATATCATAATTTTACACCTTAATGCTCACCAGCAATTTTACAGAATTTAAATGTATATTTGCCATTACAAGACCCATGAATGGGAGTTTGATTTTTTTTTTTAAGGAAGCAGTCTTTTATTACTAACAAGATTGTTAAGTTGATAAGTGGAAAAAATTTATCTTAAAAATTTCAGATTGAGTGCTCAACTAGTATAATTTAAGCAAATATTACAAAATTAGAAAAATCCTGAAATCTGAAAGATATCTGGTCCCAACTATGTCTGATGGAACATATTCTCTTCGAAAGTAATGTCTTTGATTTGACATTTTCTAGAGGACTGCACGTGAAGATTAATATAACTAGCAGTTCTGAGCAATTTCAACTATTAATTCTTCTCTGATATTGTTTCTTCCATATTATATTTTGCCCCTTTTTGAGATTTCAGTAAGACACATCTTAGATCTTTTTGACATAACCATATTCATCAATACCTGTGGTATATTCTTTTTCATTTTTTTAAACATTCCTCTAAGGAAGAGAGAACATCCAATTAGATTAATACTCTGTGGTCTTATTATTTTGAGAAATTGGTACCACTGTTGGCTCAGTCTCTTTCGGATGTTGTTAATTCCTCCTGTCAAGTTCACTTTGCATGGGAGGTCTGTACCGAGGCATTTCCAGAGGAAATTACTCTAATTAAGCTGCTTTTTACAGTGCCAACTTTCTTGTCTGTGTTCCTTTCCTCCCTGTTGCTTCTTTCAGTGGAGTAAATATAAATCTTTCAGCAGAAACCAGCCAAGAACTGTGAAAAATGTGTTCCCCAATGCGATCAGTGTTAGGGGACTACAAGATCAAATGGCTTGTATGTGTGTTGGGGGAAAAAAGAAATCAGTTTTGGTTCCTGGATCTTTTCGGTGAGAAGGAAATAGAAGCAGCGAGAACTGCACAGGAGAACATGCCAGGATCTGCACAAAAGAAAAATCCATTTGAGTCTCAGTAGTGATGTTTGAATTCTTAATAAGCTCCTCCTATGAAGTTCATTGCTCTGGTGCTATGAAAAAGAAGAACCAGGCTTATTCTTTGCTTCTACCTAGTTTACAACTCCCTTGGGAAAACAAGACATATTTTATTAGCAACTTCGGAGAAACTCTGCCGCAAATTTAGAGATAGGTAAGATCGCTGACGCTGAGGGTCACAGACAGATGCGTTCTCTCCACCCTTCAAACTCAAAGGATTGTAAACCCATGAGTTCCTGCTTCTGAACCCAAAGTCATAGACTTCCTTTCAGTAACTAATGTAGCAAACTTGTGTGGCTTACGGAAATGTTAAAAGGCACAATAAACTGGACATAATGGTGCATGCCTGTAATCTCAGCCCGTGGGAGGCTGAGACAGGAGGATTATTTTTGAGTTCGAAGCTGGCCTGGACAACACAGTTAGTTCAGGATCAGCCTGGACTACAGAGTAAGATCCTATCTCAAAAACAAACAAAATAGACAATCAATAACAACTCACAACAAAACACAACAACAACAACAACAAAAAGGCATACCGTGTGGAGGTTGCAACTTTGCAGGAGAGGACAGCATGACCCTGGAGTCCAGAGTGCAGCAAGAGGCTCCTGACTTTCTTCTCCGTGGACTTCAATTTTGGGACAAATGTAGTGAAGATAACTCTGGGTTTCTTAAAATGCTTCATGTTTAGAGCTGGAGAAATGGCTCGGTGGTCAAAGCTCTTGCCTAGCAAGCGCTAACGACCCGAGTTTGATTCCCCAGAACCACATAAATCAGACCTGGTGGTGCACGCTTGGGAGACTGAGGCAAGCGGAACGCCCTGAATCCAGGTCCAGCCTGGGCTCCACAGTGAGTTCAGGACCAGCCTGGACTGCAGAGTGATTTGCTTGCTTTATGTTCTGCTAACATATATTTAGTTTCTTTTTTAATCTTTGGAAACGAGTGTCTGGCAGTATTATTATATTTTGATTTAACTATTTTGATTAAAAGGAGTTTATCTTTTATTTAGGCACATGAATTTTTCTCATGGAATATGCTGTCTTTATACTAGAAATTTTTACATATAGGCAGACAAAAGCTGCTTGTGGGTTAAAAACAAATGGCAGTTTAAAACAGCCTTTGTGGCCATCAATCTCCACTACCCTAAATATTGAATACAAAATATAATTAGGATGAACTTATTAGTTTTTTGTGTTTTTTTCTGAAATACAACTGTCCCAACTAATTGCCAAATCAACTGTTCTGAACACCTGCACACACCCTGAATTTTTTTTATCATCTGTTACCAAAAATTCCAAGCTGCCTTTCTTTCCCCTTCTTGCTTTTCATTGTGACATGGCAAATTAGAAAAGTAAAATGTTTTTTTTTTGCTTAAGTTCAATGTGTGTCATTTTTAATACAATTTAGATATTGAACACAATGATGTCGCCAGATTTAGCAATTAAAAAAGAATACAGATGGGATGGCGCTGTAGCTCAGATGTTGAAAATCTTGCCTAGTAAGTACACACCCGGGGTTCATTTCCCAGAACCCCATAATCCACGTGTGGGGGTGCATACCTGTACTGGGGAGGCTGAGGCAGGAGGATTGTTGTGTGTTGGTTGCCAGTCTGGGCTACCTAGTGAATTCAAGACTGGCCTGGACTGCAAATGGAGACCCTGTCTCAAAAACAAAACAAAACAAAACAACAACAACAACAAAAAAACCAAATCAAAACTGAACAGAAACACAGAATACCTAGTTAAAATTCAGATAGCCAATGAACAACTCTTTAGTTACGTATTCTACTGCACAGGTAATACTTACACTGACGAAAGCATTCATTGTCTATCTGAAGTGCAAAGTCAACCCATTCTATCTTGTCTGGCAACCCTAAAGTGTTTTGGCATAGCTGGTAGTATTTCTATAACATTTTCATTCCTTTATCCTTTTTTCTATACTATTTCTTTTTTTTCCATTTTTTTTCAAATTACAAAATGAGATAACAGTAAATTCAGTTCTATACATTTTTGCCAGTGTTGGGTATGACTCTATTGTTTATAGTTAATAAATTGAAGTTATGAAGATATTCAAAACTTAGCCTTAATTCTGAAGACAGTCTCAAAACAATCTCCAGTTTAATATTTAACCTTAGAATTTACTTACAACTAGAGTTTGGCCAGGGATGCGGCTTTCTTCAAGAGAGAGAGAGAGGAACAAGTTAAAATGCAATTTCTGGGTTGTGACTAGCTGTAGATGCTATCGTTTACCAGTATTTCTCAAATTCTGATCTCAGACTTAGATGGATAAACTGTTAGCAGGTGCCTGCAGAAGAGAGGTGGCCAAGCACAACTGGAAAATTCTAAATTAAAAATGCCTCTTAACTGCAGGACTGCGCTGAAGCTTTTGCATGCCACATTTCACTGGCCCTCTCTAAGAGAGAACCCCTGGAGACCACCTGATTGGGGATGATGAAAAAATTAGGTGTATAGTTACATTTAAAAATATTTTTATAGTAAGAGACATATTGTCCTCCTCCAGATACTGTCGCTGGCCCAAACGTTATTATCCACTTGTTTTGCCGCTTTTTAAAAAAATGTTTTGTATGTATACACAGATTCCAAATTCTATAGGATAATAAAGACACGGGGTTTGGGGAATCAGTGCCCATCCATACCCCCAAATCCTGGAAACAACCTACCTGCCCATCAACAGAGGAATGGTTAAAGGAGACGTGGTACCTGTACACCATGGAATACTATGCAGCCATAAAGAAAGACAGATATACCACTTTCTAAAGCAGCTCCGGAGCTCTTCTTTTGTGAGTATTTTCATGAGGTATGACTAAAAAATACAGTGAATGCTGCTGCCGAGTGCCATCCAGCCAAAAGGCAGGCTGGGAATGGCATTAGCTCATGTCTTCGTTCACCTTCCTCTCTGAATACGGCACCAAATGGCTTCCGGCTCTTCTGCAAAGCCCAAATAACCTTTGAATGGCAAAAGTTTCAAATCACTTCAGTCACAGAAGCAGCCAAAACAGTGCAACCAGACACACTCAGGAAGAGGACGTTCCAGAACTGTGTCACAGAGTGGCAAGGATGATGGGATACGTGACTCCAAAACAATGGGGAGTGCGTGGAGGGGATCATTGGCAAAATGTTTTTTACTATACTTAAAAAAAAATGAACACGCTTTATTTTTCTATCACACAGCGTATTTGACTATAGAACCTTTGTGTGTCACACCTAGTACATTTGGGAGACAGTTCAAGGAAATCCAGTTTGGGAGTTCTGTAGAAGGTCTTTGACTTTCTTTGGCTTCTAGAGCAGAGTGGTGGAAGACCAGGCAAGGTCGGTAGGCGTTAGGGGTCAGTCTACCACAGTCCCAGGAAGCTACTCAGCAGCACAGATTACATGGTCCGCTGTGACTGTAGACGGGTTAAGTTAAATTTAGTCAACCCAGGTCAAAGTAATAGAGAATAATGAAAATTATAGAAAAAGAAGAAAGGTAAGGCTGTAGTCACCCTGGCTATGTGTCCCTGAGCAGTAAGGGAAACCGTGGCTGGATGTTTCATGTAACAGTATACTATGACATTACATAATATCTTCCTAACAGAAATTAAACATTTTGTTTATAATGAGGTTGAGGAAGCTGAGGCTCAGATAGGTTCGACCATTAATTTATTGTCATATATCCACTTTAAATCAGCATGATGGAGAGTCCAAATGGATTCTATACTCTTTCCTTCCTTATGAGAATCCATTTAAGGTCTGTTTCCTTTGCCACTAAAAGCAGTGATAATTCTTTTATTCCTTAACCATTTCAACAACTAGTGTTTTTCAGATAATAAACAATATTGCTTTTTTAATGATTTTTTTCCCCAAGATACTTTTCAAATAACTACACAAATCAGTCAAAGAAATTTCACCAAATGGTGAAAAAAGTAGCCATTCTCAGTTCGCTACTGGACATGGAAACTCTTACCTATCTTTAAAATATTGATACTTGATTTTCAGCCACAGAAATTTTGATTTAATTGATCTGGAGTGCTACATAGGCTTTGGTATTTTAAAAACACAATCTCAGTGATTCTAGCCAGCTTGAGAACCAGTGACTGAGGACAAAGACAGCATGTAAATATTTCTGTGATAAAATGAATGCAATGTGAAGTCAGTATTGCTTTTTGTCTAACAGCTATATTTTATCTTATTTTTGAGACAGGGTCTTGCTCTGCAGCACAGGTTGGTCTTGAACTTGCTGCTGCATCCCAGGCTGGCCTTGGACTCAGGACGATCCACCTGTCTTAGCCTCCTGAGTGCTGGGAATACAGGCAAAAGTATTTTTAAAGTAGCTGCTGGGTAAAACACTTTTTCAGATGGAACAAGAACAAGCTAAAACTTGCTCTGTTCCTATTTAAATAATATTTGTATTCAGGTAGGGTACTGTGGTGCTAACTATGTACTTATTTCATTAGTTAGACTACCAAGTCATTCCTGTTTTATCTGTAAACTCTTAATCCTTGCAAAACTCAGAGTGATTTCACATCACACCCCAATACAGATTTAATTTTTCTACTAGAAAATCACATTACCACAACAGCATGACATATCCTTAAATCAATATCTTGAGCCCTTTTACAATGCATTTTTTATATTGCATATTTGTTTTATACTAATATTGGAAGTCTCCTAAGATGCACTTTAGCAAACTACCATTTTTTATACAACCACGCCATTTAAAAATATTTTTTGAATATAATTTTTTCTCATAAGCAACATTGCAGAAAAAGACTATTAGATTTGTTTTAGAAGCAATATATCTTGGAGTCCATATTTTAAAAGCATACTAAAGCAATAGCATTGGCAGTAACAATGGGTGTTTAGTCCAAGAGTCAAAGTGCCAGGCACAGGACAGAAGAGACAGAAAGCAGAAAAATATTTGGGTGCACCTACTGGCAAAGCCTCGTGGTATGCTGAGGGCATTATAGTCACCTATGACTAACTGTACTGAAAAAAAAAAAACACCACTGCTGAGCTAACTGTTCAAATGGATGAATTGTGTTCTGGAAGTAGGCAGTGAACTTGGAGTCTAACTCAAGGGTCCTGCTCTGAAGTCTCTGGCGCTAACCATCGTCCTTTGCTCCCTTAGCCTGTGTCTTTTGCTTTCTCCCTGATCTTTTTTTTTTTTTTTTTTTTTTTTTGCAGAAGAGAAGTTCCATGTAAGTGATAATAGGTTGCATACTAGTTAGTTAGTTAGTTAGTTTATTTATTTATTTATTTATTAGACAGGGTCTCACTCTGTAGCTCAGGCTGGTCCCGGACTTACTATGGAGCTCATGCAGTGCTGGGGAGTTGACCCTAGGACCTTGCACTTGCTGGGCACATACTGTAACTGTTGTGCTATGCCCCATCCCCATGCTATAGCTGATTTAAAAGTCTTTTCTTGGCTGTTAGTTGGTTAGCCAGCCACATGCAGAATAGTTGACTCTGCTCACAGGCAGCCATCTTGCTCTACATCACCTTTCCTTTCAGCACCCGAGGCAGAACTCTGAGGAGCTAGACCTTTGACCTCCTTTTTCTACTTCTTTCTATCTTCAAATGAATGCAGAACTTTGTGCCTTTCAGGCCTGTAACCTACCACAGAGCTGCATTCCCAATCCTGTTTAGTTTTATTTTGAGATAAAGTCACCTACTTTTCCAGGCTGGCCTCCAACTTACCATCCTCCTGCCTCAGCCTCTTGAGTAGCTGGAGCTACACACCTATACTATAGCATTCTTCCACTTCTGTATTCCTTGGGACTGACTTTAAATATACTTAGTAAATGGATTCCTTCCCATCAACTCCTGATTCTCTTGTTTTGGGTTCTTTTGAGCAGCCAACAGCCTACACAGCCTTCCTTAATGTCAATCGGTTCTGTTGGAGTGACTGAGACATATTTATTTATCTCAAGTGAATTAATAGTTTAACAGCTTCAATGTGGGGAGTCAAGGTAGTAAGTCTGTACATAGACATATTTGATTTGGGGTGATAGAATTAGCCATGAGGAAACACTCGTCGGGCAGTTAACAATGTGGATCTGAAATGCAGAAGGTGCAGAGCTGGAAAAGACAGGGTGTCAAAGGTCAGAGACAGTGGCTGAGAAAGAGAGGGTGGAAAAACAACCAAAAGAGGAACTATCAATGGGTCAGGTAAAGAGAAGGAAAAACAATAAAGATGATACATCACCGAAGCACAAAGAAAAGTTTTATAGAAAGGATTGCTAATTAGCAGTGTCAAATGTAACAGAAATTCACTAAAATAAGGTATGGGCGTAGAGATACTTGCTTAGGCTATCAGTATGGTGTAACAGCCTTAAAAGGCGAAAACAAACATTGCTAGCTTATTGAGTAACAGTGATTGTTTAGAAGAAGCTAGAATTTGTGGAGTGCTTTCTAAGGATGACGGAGTACTTTAGGATTTTACTTTTTATTTTCAGTGCTGGAGACTGAACTCAGGACCTTCCCACTGACTTACATCTCCTTCTCAGTTTTTATTTTGGAGGCGGTGTCTCAGGTTGCTAAGCTCCTCAGGGTAGGCTTGAACTTGTGATCCGCCTGTTTCCACCCCCCCGTAGCATGAGGGAGTCCTGGGTTACATGCTTTAAAATGAGTTAGTAGCTTTGCCTGGGGATTCAGCGTGCTCAAGGACATAGAGATGTAAAGAGGAAAGCAGTTCCTCACGTACAGAAGATTAAAACCCCACTTCTAGCAAACAACAAAAAATGAGACAAAAATGGCTATACAGAAGCTAAACACAATGTATTACACATAAGGAATTAATGAAGGAAATAAAAAATATATTGAACTGAATGATAATTCAAATACTATGTATTAAAATTCCTGGAGACAGTTAAATCCATTTTTAGAGAAAAACTATTTAGAGTTAATTGTTCACAGTAGAAATCAATGAGCTAACATTTTACCCTCACAAACTAGAAACAAGAGTAAATGAAATTCAAGTAAATAGAAGAAAGTTAATAAATAATAAAGAGCAGACATCAACAAAAAATGGACAAAATAGAGAAAATTGATGAAGTCCAGAACTTGCTCTTTGGAAAGATCAACAAAAGGGATGCAATTCCAACTGTATAAGTAAAGAAAAATGTATAATAAAACTAAGCAAGCAATATCAGAAATAAAACATGACTTTTCATTCAAATGCTATAGGTATTAAAAAAGATAATAGGAGAACATAAGGAACACATCCAGCAAAATGGACAATTTCCTTAAAAACAAAAAGTACCACAGTTTCCTAAAACACAGCTAGATAACATAAAGAATGTCATACTAATGAAAGGAATTCAATTAATTATTAATACAATATTTTCTTGCAAGGAAATTTTTCAGTCTATGTCATTTCACTGGTGAGTCCTATTAAACATATTTTTAAAAAATTATTATTATTTCAGTAAAGAAAAACATTTTCAAATAATTTTATAAATTTCATATTATTTCATATCAATGTACATTAAAACCAGTTAAGCATAAAATGTAAGAGTAGGGAAAAAACTCATACTTTCATCAACCTAGATATTAGAATCCTCATCAAAGTATTAGTAATTCAACCTTGAAATATTTAGGAAGAATAGCACATCAAGACCAAAGAGATCTGTCTCATAAATGCAAAGTTACATTTTCTCCCCAATTCAATGCGACTTAGTATATTAAGAGAGTAAGAAGAAGAACCTTATCTTTTCAATGAAATCAGAAATAAATGCTTGATACAATTGAACATGAAATCACAATAATAGCTCTTAAAATTCAAAACAGAAAGAAACCTTATTCATTTGCTAAGAGATATCCATACAAAATCTCTATCTGCCTTCACATGTGACAGTCTCAGCATTCTTCTTCTAAGACTAGAAATGGGCAAAACGTTTGCTTTCCCCACATTCACTTAATGTGATAGTTGCATCAGGAGAGCAAGCCAGCTACCAAGCAAGCATACAAAAACAACAACCCCCAGACAGTCTGAAGATAATAAAATTTATGAATATTAAAATTAAAAACCTGCTTCTTTTGCAGACCTGAAAATCAATTATAAGATCAAGTGAATTTCTCCAAGTTGCAGGATAGAAGATTAATGTCATCTACTGTAGCTTTATACACGACCAGCAAATAACTGGTGAAAGAATTGAAAAAAAAAAAAACTATGTCCAAGAACCCTAAAAACTTAAAGTACTTGAAGATTAATTTGACAAAAGATATGTAAACCATCTGCTCTGGGAATTATACAACATGTTTGGTAGAAATTTTATCAGGACAGACAAGTAAAAAGAATAAATTTGAAGATCGAGTAAAATTGAGTTGTCAGTTGCTCCAAATTTATCTATTGATTCAATATATTCGAAGTCAAAGTTCAAATGAGATTGTTTTTTAGAAATTGGCAACCTAGCTCTTAAATTTTTGTGGAACGGCAAGCCTATTTTTTAAAAGACCATAGTTTAAGATTGTGCAATCTTTGATTTCAAGAGTTATCCTAAAGTTATTGTTATGAAAGCAATGCGGGATTGGTAAAAGAATAGCCATATAAATCAAAGGAATACTTCGGGGAGTTTAGGAATAGACCCACACTTATTTTCAGTTTATTATTGAACATGTGCCAAGGTAATCTCTGGGGGAAAGAAAAGTTTTTGAAATGCTCAGCTACAAATGTGGAAAATAATGAAACTGATCCTTCACAGATACACAAAAATTAATGTGAAATGGACCGTAGACTTGAAAAGAAAAGCCAAACCTATAAAACATTTTAAATAAAAAGTAGGAGAAAGTCTTACCCTGTTTCTAGGATAAGATAAAAATTACAAGCATGGTGGAAAAAAATCATTAAATTGGACTTTGTCAAATATTTAACCTTTCAATTTCAGAAAAGCAGTACAAAGAAAAAAAAGTGAAGTTGCAGAATGGAGTAAGTACTCATAAGACACACAAGTGGCAGAATACATATTTGTACCTAGACTTTATACAAATCTCTCACAACTTGAAACAGAGGATATAAGTTACTTATTCTTCAAAGTGAACATAATATTTAAACACTTTGCAAATGTAGATATTTGAACAGTTCAAATCAGAGGGAATAGGTTCAACTTCAAAGTTATCAGAGAATCTAATTTGAATGAATTCCAGTTTATGCTTTTTTCAGTGGTTAATTCCAAAAAGATGGAAAATGTTGTTAGTGAGAATATGAAACAAATGCGGTTTTTTTTCTGCACTGCTAATGAAAGTACAAAATAGTGCAGTAGCTTTGGAAAACTATTTGGAGCTAAAAAAAAACGATTAAGGGTTGAAAGTTTAGCTTATTGGTAGAGTACTTGCCTAGCGAGCGAGAGAGAGAGAGACAGAGAGACAGAGAGACAGAGAGACAGAGAGACAGAGAGACAGAGACAGAGACAGAGACAAGGCAACAGGACACACACAGAGAAGTCTGAGATGCAAAAACTAGTATCATGAGCCCTGAAATAGTGGAACACATAGGGAAGAAAGTCAAAAAGGAAATTAATGAGTTGAACAACGAGTTCAAACAAGATATTTTCAAAGAAATGCAAGCATTGATTAGTGGGCTCTAAGAGGAACTTACTAAACAAATAGTAGTCCTAATGGAGACAAAGCTTACTGAGCATATGGAAGCCACATATAAAAAGTTGACTAAGGTAAATAAGGAAATGCAAGATATAAAGGAACATTTTGATAGAGAACTGGAAAATTTGAAAAGAAATCTAGCTGAAATTTAGGATATGAAAAATGCATTCCAAATCAGGGAAAGTCAACTCATTGTGTGGACAGAATTTTGGACCTTGAAGACAAGGCTGAGGAAACAAGTGCTGTAATTAAGCATGACTCCAAAATTAGAAATAAGCAAAGTAGCTGGATATAACTGTTGATGGATGAGTCAAGGAGAACCAATTTCAGAATTATGGGTGTGGGACAAACAGCAGAAGACAGTTTTGAATGTATAAAGATTTTATTCATTAAAATCATGCAAGAAACTGCCCCAAACCTAGGAAAAGAAATCAATTTTCAGGTATGAGAAGCTGCTGGAACACCAAATAACCAACCAGCATGAGACTCACCATGACATATCATAATTAAAACTTCAAAAATATGACAGAAAGGGAGAATGTTAAAAGCAACAAGAGAAAAACAGACATTCTACCAAGGTAAACTCATTCGAATTATTGAAGATTTCTTAATGCAATCCTGAAAGGCCAGGAAAACCTGGAACAAAATCTTTCATAACTTTAAAAACAGCTAGCGTCAACCCACTTTGTATCCAGCAAAATTATCTCTGAAATTGAAGGAGAACTAAAAAATTTTCATGACCAAGAATCCCGAAAGAAATTTGTGACCATTAGCCTAGCATTGCAAAAATTACTTGAAGGAATCTTTGCAATAACTAAGTATGCCATTACATCTTTTGCTTTATGTGTAATATACTTTTGTGATATAGTATTAAGTTTATTTATTGTAACAATTCTATATAGACTTAAGTTTATTTAATGTATCAATTCACTTAATCTGTTTTCAGTGTAATTTTATTCTAATAAAACTGATTGATGTAATGATAACCTGGATGTCTTTTGAATGTACAAAAATCTACCCTTCAATACTCAGCAAAGGAACTTGAAAATTTTCTGTCTTTTTCTTCCTCACATTTTCTAGTCTTATAAATTTCATTGTTATAATTCTTTTCTTATGTGTACTAGTGGGTGAGACCTTGTTAAAGAATTTCAACAAAGTTATTCAAAGATACAGAAAAAAAAGAACTTTTGGCAAATCGCCTCAATAAAGGGCTCTGCTGGACCCAGAGAAGAGGCATCGAGATATGGCCACTGCAGCCCACTGTAGGGGTGAGAAGCTGAGATCATAAGTGGTGATCTGAGTGGTGAAGTGAGTCAGACACAGAAGATTAAATATGTTCAATGTTGCATGGTTCTGCTGATTAGGGAAACTCAGAATACAGGCATTCTATAGAACCAAATGGGGGTAATAGTGGGGGTTATGGGGTGGTGGAGAGGGTGTGGGAGGGCCAAAAATGGAGAGGGGAAGAGATTGTAATGTTGATGTGATATATATATATATATATATATATATATATATATATATATATATGCACAAAATATTCAAGTTTACTGTAAACATTATGTATTGTATACACATATTAATAGAAATGGTGAGAAAAAAGAATTGATATTTATTCTGAAGTCCAGGACAAATATGAAAGAAAGTCAATCAGAGACTGTTTAACAAATAAATCAAAAGTAGTGTATGCATGAATGAATTGTTTAAAGAAGAAAAGTTGGGCTGGGGACATAGCCCAGCTATTAATGTGTTTGCCTAGCATGTGCAAGGATCTTGGTTCAATTTCCTGGCACTACATAAAAATTAGCTGGGTGGGGTGGCACTCAGCTGTAATAACAGGAACTTGAGGTAGGAGGATTGCCATGAGTGTGGGGCCAGCCTGGGTTACACAGTGAATTCAAGACCAGGCTGTAATACAGAGAGAGACCTTGTTAAAAGAGAAAGGAAGGAAGAAAGAAAGAAAGAGAAAAAAGGAAAACATCAGCTTTGGGTACTTGAAATTAATGAGAGTAATAAGAGGTCTGAGGTATAATAGAACGGTGAAAGAATCAAACAGAATTTGTGTGAAAGTTGTTCTAATTGAGCACCGTGAAGCTCCAGGGCCTTATGATTTGAATTTGCAGGGGACTGATAGAGAATGGGAGAAAAGATGCATCTACGACCTATAACCTTCAGTTGTAGGCCAGTACAGGGCTACTAGTGTGGTTCCAGGGCGGAATATCAAAGACATGGTGTGGGTTACGGAAGGGAATGGATTTCATAGGTGGCCAAGTTCTGAAAGTGACCACAAGAACCAGCTGGTTCCCTGGCCGAGATCCCTAGAAGTGAGATGACCGTAGCTTTCATTTGGGCTGTGTAAACTGCCATGAAACGGCCCTGTCTTCCCAGAGTCGTCAGGTTCCCTCAACAGCTACTTCAGGGGGATTTGGCAGTCCTCCACAAGGGCTAATTTTTCTGAAGCTATCATCCTTCCCTAACGATGGGCAGAAGAGGTATGAATTTAAATTCTGAAACAGAGGCTGGAAGAATGGCTCAGTGGAGGCTGAGGCAGGAGGATTGCCATGAGTTCAAGGCCAGCCTGGGCTTTATAGTGAGCTCAGACCAGCCTGGGCTACAGAGTGAGACCCTGTCTCAAAAACAAAACAAAACAAAACAACAACAGCAACAACAAACCTTCTGAAATGATTTTTTCTTGAGATGAACACTCACACTGTGAAGCTGTGGCTATTAGTAGCTGATTGACGTTTCAGAGGCAGAGGCACTTAAGTCATGAATCATTTCCTAAGTAATTAGAAAGTCTTATTTGTAGGACATTGTTAAAAATGACTCCATAAAGGACACTTAGTTTCCTTGACCATGTGTTTGCCTTCTCTCGTTGGATGTGTGTAATGTGTACTGCCACAAACTCTCTGTATTTGAAGAATAAGTTCACGTACATCTTCTATCGAATTGGGAGTCTGGTTTGAGAATTCACTTTTAAAAATTGTTATTTCCCTCTAAATTGAAGCAGGGTCATAAGCTACGAGGCTGTTACAGAGATGCACAATTTTGTTTGAAAATAAATATACTTTGTCTTTTACAGATATTAGTATGCTCAGAGGAAAGTTGTAGTATATATCAGCATTAAGAGGCCAATTTTTTAGGTTTATTTATTAAAATAAGGTTCTATAACAGTGCTGTTGATATTGCTATCAAAAAGCAAGTGATATTAAAAGTTAAAGTCTTCACAAAATAGTCTCAAAATAGTAATGATAAATGAGCAGTACACAAAAGGGCCCCAGCTGCCAAGAGAACTTAAAAATAACTTTCCTGTAATCTCCATCTTACTTTGGGCTATTTATGGACAAATGGATATAATGAAGAAGTAATTTAGTAGGAATTTAGAAAGGAATTTTGGACACAGTACAATGTCTTGGAGTTTCTTTATTCTGGTGACCTCCTCCTTCTCAAATAAAGGTAGCTGCCTTTACGTGTTTAATACTCATTAGGTCACAGAAAGTGATATAATAAACAATGAGGCTAATTCAGGACAGGCCAGACACAAAAAACTAAAACAGTGAAAGTAGTTAAAATTTAGCCTGAACATTTATAATCTTCAAAGGAGAAGTTCAACTATATTTACATTTCCTTACTCCTCTAGTATGATAGGATAAGCTCTCTTGTTTTATGTTTCAATGAAGTAAGGATTCAGAAGATTAGTATTATCAAATACAAATTTTTTCTATTGTTTGACAAAGCCTTCCCTATGAGTGTTTAATAAATTTTATAAATAGTAGATTTGATCCTGATGGACCAAATTTAAGGCAGCCCATCCATCTTAGCCTCTTAAAGTTAATCAGAAAGAAATGGTAGTGTTTAGTAAATCTAGACCAATGGTAATTGAATTTATTAATTGAACTTCTTAATAAAATTAATTGATAATATAAGTGTAGCTGATGTTCTTGGCATTTACAGTATATCAAGTGTGTTGGTTGTCATATGCACTAGTACAAGTAATTTTCATTGTTATTATCTTACAGATACTGTTATTATTACCTAGTTTTATCCCTGTAACTGGTAAATAGCTATCGTTGATCATTTACAAGCTCTAGTTTTAACAGCAGACTGTGAAACTGTGGAGCTTCTATCCCTTTGGAATGTGTGGCTACCATTGTTATAAACATTTCTATCTTTCTAAATGTTATGTTTTTATGTAATACCATCTGTTAAAATATTTTTCAAGTCCATGGAACAAAAGAAAAGTGTCAATTACCTTTTAGTTTTACAAATGTAACAAAGACTATGAGATGATGAATTTATATTTTGTCAATTAAAAGAGAACTATTTCAACATTTTATATATACCTATATTAAAGTATCTATTGTAAACGATTTTTTGTATTTTGACATCTATTTCAAAAAAAGCAAGCAAAACACAGCACAGTCCTTCTAGTATTAAAAATTTCATATTACTTTGCCTGAATGACAGGAAGCAAATATGGTGGCATTAATACAAAGGCAAAAATAATTGTATCATCTTGGAGTGTAGCTCTGTGTAAGGACCTTGCCTCTCATGCACAGGACCTTGGTTTTTATCCTTAGCAGCACACACACACACACACACAAATCAATCAATCAATCAATCAATCAATAAATAAATTGGGCGCTCTCTGACGACTTCTGGTGGGATCATGTCCTTATAAGTACGCCCACTCCTAAATTGAAAATGCTTAACAGAGCTAACCTTTGGAACTTAATAGCTTACTGATACAGTGAGTATGCTGCCAAGTAATTGTTCATCCACCTGATCAGTTGGCTGGTAGGGAGTTGCTGCGAGCTGCCACAAACTCTCACCATAAGACGGCATTTTACTCTCTACAGGAAAAGATCAAAATTTAAATTTGGAATATGGGTTGTATTTAATGTGTATTCTTTTGTACCATAGTAGAGTGAAAAATCATTTCTGAAACCATAAATGACACATCACTTGTATTACCTAATATTCTAAACTGCTGATTTTAAAATATAGATTTCATTTTAGAAGGGATTCAAAGAAACTCATTGAAAGACATACTTGAAGAAAAAGGTAAATGTTTTCCTAAAGTCAAAATATCTGCAGGTATTTTCAACATAGCTATTAAATTATAAAATGAAGAATTTATAGCATTTAGGGACAAACCTATTTCTTGTTTTCCTTTCATTATTTTTCCAGGCTTAATAAAATATAAGTATCATTGTTTACTTTTCAGTCACATGTACTAGGTGAATTCAAATTTTTTATTGTAAACATATAATTTTAGAAAAGTTAGATTTTTTTTTAAATTAAAAAACAATACCAAACTACTTTTGGTCATTTTTTCATATTGCATTCTTAGGGTAATAAGAACAATTTTCTTGTTTGATGATAGTCCATTATTTTTTCAAAATTCTTCAAACATAACAAAAATCAATCAATTTACTGAGAAAAGTATAATGTGGTATTAGTATTGTGGCTTCGTCTCTACCTTATGTGTTCAGAGACAACTGCAATAATATTGTATTTTCCAATATTTACAGTGACAGCTTTGAGACATTTCAAAATTTCAAGTATTTTTCTTTAGAAATGAGTATTTTTATTATGTAAGATTCAGTATAAACTTGGTCTTTGAATATCACTGGTGCTAATTTTAATTTCTGTGTTTTCCAAATGTTAATATTTGAATAATTCATGTCTATTAATGCATGCTGGTTTGTTTTCAAACATTAAAAAATTAAAACCTTGTAAGTCCTTTAAAACAATTTTGTGAATCAACTATTTTTCAATTTTTTAAGAAATATCTTGTTTTTGTTTTTCGTTTTTTCTTTGTGGAGCTGGTTAAATCTAGTTAAGGACAAATTACTAAACTATGGAGACCAGAGACTCATGAGAAGTAAAATCTTCAAAATTACTACTATGACATCTTTTCAAGATAAAATAAGTATTTTACTCAAAGAAATGAACTTGTGTGGTTTATTAATGAAACTTACTTCAATTGGTTATCCTTTGTGATGTTGTGCATAAAACCAACTGTAACTTATGCAACTTTTGTGCTTTGAAATTTTTTCTAGTTTTTATATAGTATTTTATAACTTACTTTTTTTTGAAAAAATTCCATTATTCAGAAACATCACAGATTTCACCTCTAGTTTGTGATCTGATTTCTGAAATGTTATAAAAATTAAGAAATTAAAAAGATCTACTGTGTTCTTTGTGGGTTCAATGACTAGATGCTTAATTTCTTATCAAGAGAAATTTCAGTGTTAGAATTTCAAGCAGTCCTGGTAGCTAAGATTATTGAAAGGAGTAAAGAAAAGTGTTAAATTTTCAATATACAATGTGGTCTAGTGTGTAATTTAAAAATTAGTCATTTTTATTGAATTATTAAATAGACGATAAATTCAATTTTAGTATATTGAATACATAGCTATATTTACAAAAAATATTCAAGTGTAAAACTTATCAAACTAATAAATTACTTTTAGAATAAGTAGTAGGGGACATATGAGGATCCAAAAATTTTTTTGAAAGTGTGAAAAATGTTATTAAGCTTAACTTTCTCGAAGACAGTAATTTCTACACCTAAATCATTTCATTTGCAGGCCATTAATACACCTTCTAACACAGAGAAACTTAATGAAATCTCTCACATCCTTATGGTTTAAGCCTCGGTTTCTGAAAAACAGTAATTTCATTTGCAGCTCATTACCTTGTCTTCTATTTCAGAGAAATTTAATAAAACTTCTTGCACCCTCATGGTTTAAATATAGTTTTCAAAAAAATGGAAAATTAATGAAACACCGAAATGGTTTGTTTTTGTAGGTCTAAATTTTAATGGGGTATATTTGGGAGAATATTTTACTCAGAAACTTTCAGATTAAAAATTTCAAATCCCAGGAGAGGTTTTTGGGCTCAGCGAAGTAGCTTGACTGAGTGGGAAATCCTTACTGAGGGTAGGCAAGTTTTAGAAGCCTTACTCTGGTAGAATTATTTAGGTGAAAGCTCAGGAAAACGGAGATAGTTACCTGCCTTCTCTCAGGCTTTTCTGTGAGAGAATAGAAGCGTGAAGGACTTTTAAGAAACAGTGGATCTGATGCAGAGCCACTGAGCTACGGAGCCCATTGGTCTGCACATCACTTTCCTGCATCTTTTAAATAAGGACAGAACATACTCATGACAGATATGTCATGGATGCTTTTTAAATAAAAGCTTCCTATTGCACTTTTCTTCTTTAAAACACTGGGCAAATTTGCTGTCGTTGGATAAGAAGCCACAAACCAATTTTGCTTTAGAGAATTTATCATTATTTTCTCTAGTTTGAAAGCATAGTTCAATTTCATAGTTTCCTGCAGATTATTTGGTTAAAATTCAATCAACTCTTTAGTTTTGCTAATTAAATCTATAACAATTCAGTTTGGGAAACAGCCCAATACTTGTAGATTTTCAATAGAAAAAAATTCATATTAAAATTGAATAGGAGAAGACAATTTCAGGATAACATTCCACGAGGAACATTTAATCAGTGACTATCATTACCAGTGCTCTGGCAGTGATTTCTTTTTAAACAATATGCACAGAGTCATCTCAATACAGATAAAACACAACAGATAATTTTCACAAGACCCTACAAATAAAAAAATCCAAGGAGTGCTAGTTGCAAAAGATCAGTTTTAATGTCACTCTGTGTCCTTGGACTCTGGCAGTTTTCCTTTGAATTATATATCGACAATCAACATACTTATGTATTTCCAAACAATAATGAAGTATTACATGTATTTTCTTTGTATTGCAGAATACAACACAAAGCAAAAGTATGCATAATGAATTCTGACAAGATAAACAGTCTTGTAACCAATATCCGGGTTGACACACTGGGCCTTGCTGCCCGTCCCGCAGCCCCTCTGTGTTCCTGATTTCACTCATCCTCGTCCTCTCCCCAACAGTAGCATGATTTCACTTGATTCCAGTGTTTCTTTGAACTTTATCACTAATGTGTATCCCAAGGAACGATAGTCTTTAAACTGTTTCTTTTGAATTTTTGAAAATGCTATCTTTGTGAAAACTCTCAGAAGAAAAGAAAAATGATCATTTTCATTTTCCCTAAAGTCTTTACGATAGAAAAGGCTAGCCTTTGAGGCATCTTGAAAGAAGACGAAGACATTAACATTGCTCTCATATTCACACAAAATATAGACAATTAGTAAATGCATTCTTTAGGCAAAATTCATTTCAAAGACATCGATTTAAGTAGCAGTCAGTATTGTCATGAGAGATATGCCAAGTTTTAAAATTTATTATTATAGTTTTTGTTTTTGTGTGAGCCACACATTTTTTTTTGTTGTTGCTGTTGCTACCAAAGATCTTAATTTGCATATCCAGGGGAAAAAAAGAAAATAGTTGCATTTTAAAAATCAAAGAACAGTGGAGAAGAAAGGGAATAAGACAGATTTTATCTAGAGAGTGTTAGATGAGATGAGGACAATAGTCAACAAGTTCAGCAATTGCTATTTCTCTGTTTTTGGACAAAGATTTTTATAGGAGCATAAAATGTATAAGAAAGCTCACATATCATCTCTACACATCTTTATGAATTTTTATAATGGAAACGTGTCATTCTCTGTCTCTCAGATCTGGCTTCAAGACACTGTGAACGACCAAGGCAGATCCCTTCTAGACATGAGCAGACGTCATCACTCCACGACCCTCCAGAGATACCCACTAGGTTAGTTCGCACCGGCCTGGATTAGCTTGCTTGGGTTTGCCTTTTAGATGCATAGGACATGTCATATGTATACATGCTATTGTTCTCCACCTAAGACTGATAGTATGGCTGTGAGATTCATGCAATTGTGGCTTCTAAGTTACTGTGGAATGAGTACAGCATAATTCATGCATCAACTGTACTTCTGATGGACATTTGGATTGTTTTCAGTTTGTTCCACCAGAAATTGTACTGCTAATAGTCTTCGATTGGGCTTTTGGAGAATGTCTAATCCTTTTAGGTCTTTGTTTCAGTGGCATTCTATCCCCGAGACTTTCTCTGGATGTGCTGCTCAAAATCATAACAGCGTACTACTCCCCGTTCTCCCTTTTTCCCTCTTACTTTATACCACTTATTGCCATTTAAAATAGCACAGAATAAGATTTTGATTGAATCTATCTTTATGTATGTGTAGATCCTTTGTAGGTAGGAGTTTTCACTTTTTGGTTTAATGACACTTTCTGTGCACTTAAAAATGGTATATTGTCTTAATCTATCTATCTATCTATCTATATATCACGCTATTGAAGATTAAAAGGTATATTATAGGAAATAATAAAATAATTTAGTTTTGACTTTTATAAACATAAAAGTATATTTTCTATACATGAAAAGGCATTCAGTCATTTCTACAAACAATGTTAAGGAAAATAAACTTAAGGATGCTCACTACTAAGAATAGATATGTGTGGATATTTTTAATGAATTTATTTTTACAAAAGAATTTCTGTAGTATTTAGTGCAAAGAGAGGGAAATGAACCTAAAATGTACCATACTATATTAATAACATATGACAATGACATGAGAATATTGTGAACACTTTCCCCCTGTGTCATGGACCAGAACCTTACCAGCTGTCCTCAGTGAATATTAAAATTGGTTTGTTCTTCTTAATACCCACCTTAGCTCAGTGAGCTCAGCCAAAGGGCAGTAAGTACTTATTTACATTAATTTTGAGAAATGGAAAATTCAGGAGGCTTAGAGAGGGTCATAGAAGACATAAAATCCTTCTATTACAGAAAAGTTAATGCCAGTGCTTCCTTCTTGGGATGTGTTGAGTATATTCTATGCTTTCTTTTTCAAAGCAGAATTTTTTTTTACAATTTTAGAACATAAAGGGAATGATTTTTCTTTTAATAAAATTTCTCTCAGAAAGAGTAAGCAAGCACAAAAGTAAATGTTTTGCTTCATGAGCAACTTCTAAATTAGGCTTTCAATATCCAAACATCTATTTTAAAAATACAATTTGAGTTTGTTTTAGTTGTTAGTAAGCATGATTTCTTAACGATAATTTCATCAGGCAAAGAATGAAATCAGAGTTTGAAACAAAATGTATTTATATAAAACAAAAATGTTATAAAAAGGAGTAGTCTTCAAAAAAAGAAGGTGATCAGCTGTCAAATGAGACTGGTATTGGCTAGCCTGGCACACTGAAAATACTGTTCATATATTGTTTAATAAAAAATTCATTTTAATATGAAATTAATTATTTCTAATAAAAACGAGAGCACTTGAAAATAATTGACTGCATTAACTTGCTAGCTTGGTTTTTGTGACAGTTAATATCCTGAGACATGAGTATGCCTTTTTATTTATTTATTTTTTTGAGACAGGGTCTCGCTCTATAGCTCAGGCTGGTCCTGAACTCACTCTGGAGCCCAGGCTGGCCTTGGACTCATGGCAATCCCCCTGCTTCGCACTCCTGAGTGCTGGGATTACAGGCGTGCACCCCCACGCCCTGCAAGCACTGTAACTACTGTGCTATTCCTCCAGCCCTAGCATCATGTCTTATGTCAGCTCATTCCAACTTTTTCTTTATGTCTCTAAGAGAAACAGCAGCAGGAATTGAAGTCTTTAAAACTGAATGATTTACCTAAGGTTTTGTATTTCTGGGCCTCAGTTTGTTTATCATTAAAACGAGAGCCTAAGACTAGAAGGCCTTCCAACCATGCGGCTCTGCACCTGCACAGATGACTAACATCAATCGGCAGTAAGCTCTCTCAAAGGTCTTGTCACGCTGCCCTGTAATTCCAGGTCTCACACTTAATGTTTTATTTCTAGCCTTTTTTTTCCTCTGGTAAAAATTTAAAGAGAGTTCCATTCTATCTTACTGACACCCATCCAACTATCCACCTAGTTGTGCATGCATCTATTTTTCATCCATTATTAATGTTTTATGTCAGCCAGCCATCCTCCAGCTTTGATCTGTCCATCTATTCATTCATTTTTCAACTAATTATGAAGCCTTTGATCTGTGCTAGGGTTATAGTGGTGGGGAGACGTATGTACTTTTAGAACAGCTGAGTATCATGAGCAAGATACTTAAAATCATCACAAAATGAAAGACAGACAGGGAAACTTTCCAAGTGAGAGTCCTGGGATTTGCAAGATGATGCAAGAAGATGGAATGACAGAGGAGAAGTACAAGAGAAGTTGGCTTTTATCAAAATTTAAATTTTCTGCTTTGCACAAGAAAATGCCAAAGAAATAAGATAATGATTCACAATGACTGGGAGAAACATTTTTGAAAGATGTATCTGATTAAAGTTGTTATGCAAAGAATTCTTTGAGATCTGTTTTAGGGATCAATATGAAAAATAAACAAATCAAATTTTTTTGTAAAAAAAAGAGGAGAAGTATTTGAGGGAGTGTTCAAACACAAGAATTAGAAAAATTGTTGCTTTAGGGAGGGTCTATGTGTACTTTTAATATGGAGTAGGGAAGAGGGAGCTCATGAGAAGTGAGGTTGAAAAGTCGGTGCCGTCAGATAATGAAGAGTTCTATTTGAGAGTTCTACTGCAGATCATGAGGTCTGTGCACCTGCTAAGCAAGAGCTTTAGCTGCTGCCCCCTTCCCCCAATTCCATGCAATAATTTAAAAATATACTTTATTGTGCATATTTCAGATATACAACAGGGGTATTATCATGTGAGGCAGCATAGTAAGTTGATCCTTACAGTGAAACATTAAAATAACTCTCACTTTATGTAGTTACCAACTGTTAATATGCCTGTAGAAAGTGCAGACACTATCTACTCATTTACCAAAACTTGTGACCACAATATGTTATTAACTGAAGTCCTCAGTTATTGTTGCATGTTTAGACTTGTTATTTTCACCATCTGCTACTTTGTATCCTTTGATTTAGCTTTCCCTCTACCCTCCCATCCACTGTTATCTCTGTACACATAATGTTTGCGTCAGGTTCGACATACAAGTGAGACCATGCAGGAAGTTTGCTTGTTTATTTATTTATTTTGTTTGTCTTTTTATTCCTAGCATAATGCCCTTCTTGCACATTCATGTTGTGGTTGGCTCAGTTATCATTCTTATCCTTTCTGCGGGGGCTGAGAAATATTCCTGTGTGAGTGTACTGAAACTTATTTACCCAGGCATCCACTGATAGGCAATTTCTTTTTCCTGTTTTTTTTTTTTTTTTTTGGTTATTGCAAAAAAAAAATATTCAATGAACATGACGAAGCGGGTGTCTCTTCCAGATGTTGGTTTTCTTTCTTTTGGCTATGTACTCAGAAGAAAAATTGTTGGGTCCCCTTATAGTTCCATTTTTAATTGTTTTAGGAATCTCCATACATTTTCCACTGTGGCTGCACCAGTGAATGAGAGTTCCCTTTTCCCCTATCTTCACCAGCACCTATATCTATTAAATGCTTAATATTAATCATTGTAATCATATGTATTTTAGTAGTTGGTAGGAGATGCAATAGTTTTCATTTGAATTTCTCTGGTGGTTAGTGATGAGTACCTTTTTGGACACTTGGTGGCCATTTTTATGACATTTTTGAAGAAAGGTCTTTTCAGGTCCTTCTTCCATTTGTAAGTCAGCATTTTTCTTGCCATAGCTTATGAGCTCTTTATAAATTTTGGACCTTAACTATTTGTCAGGAATATAACTTGCAAAGTTTTTTTTTTTCAATCCATAGATTGTTTTTTTATTTCACTGATTAACTCCTTTGCTGTGAAGAAACTTTTTTGTTTCAATATTGTCCATCAGTTTAATTTTCGTTTCTCAGCCTGGTCTCATGATGTAATTCCTAAGAAATTGTTGCCAAGACCAGACGCTTAGACCTACTTTTAAGTTTAAATGACTTGTATTCTTTTGACTAATACATTTGAATAGAGATATGTCCTATTTGGGGTGCATAACACATATTACTGCACAGATCAATGTCCAGCATAGGGTCATGCAGGTAAGATAGCAAGTGGCCTTGACAGTTGCTTCTCTGAAGCCTGATTAGGTTCTGGGCGCCTTCTTGTTCTTCAGGAGGTGGTCAAGCCTGCTACTCTGACAATTAGCATACACGTAGACTAGGTAAATTCACTTCCAGATAATGTACCTGGGTCTCAGCTGGGCAGCACTGGACAGCGACCAGGAGACCAGGTGTTCTCCAGCAGTGTCATTGATCTGAAGAGGAGGAAATAAGTGACTCACGACAGTTTCTCATTGCCAGTTTTTTAAAGATTATTTATAGTTTAGCAATAAAGGTGACATTGTAAAGCACTCTTCTTGTAAATACGTCTTTTGGAAGGACTTCAATTCATTACTACAGTAAGTCACTTACTCATCACACGGTATAACAGCAGCTCTCCTGTATCATTCTCCATGCTAGCGCTATTAACCCTGCTTTGCCCATATCAAGCTTATGGTCTGTTAAAGAGATTCCAAAAAACCATCAAAATTGTAACTTCACTGCTCACTAAACAAGCTTTTAAAAATCTATAAAATAGACACACTCACCCACTTATTATGGCAAATCATATATAATTTAAAGATGAAAATTGGCTGAAACAAAAATGAGCAGAAATGACTAGATGAACTCAGTTCTGTTTTTTTTTCCAATAAAATGAATTTTCTATTAACTGGGGAAAAATCTAAAAATGTGCTTTGTATGATGGAAAATTATGTCCCCAACAGACAAATGCCTCTAAAAACAGAAGGTAAAAAAATTAAAAAAAAATACTATCAATGAAGTAGTAATCCCTTGTTTGTCATGCACATTTTCTGTCTTATCATTTTCAGCCCACATTCTCCCTGCAGAAGTCGAATACTTTTGCCATGGTCATCTAAATAGTAAAGAGCAAATCCCCGTCTGTGGCTTGAAGCCTATGACCCACATCTGTGATTTTTCAGTAACATTAACTCTGAGTCATCAATCTTTAAAAACAATTTTTACACTTTACAAGTTATGTACATCTTTTCGACCCATTAGAAGCAACATCTAATTGGTTCTTTCAGCTCCTGGCAATGAGAGCAGTCAGAGTGCCCGAGCCAGGCTCTACAATGATCGTGCTGGGCACACTCTTCTAGCCTCTCCAACTCCTCGAGGTGGTTAAAAATGGCCAACATTTCTTTAGTCCTTCAAAAAAATTAGTGCATATTTATAATATGGAGTATTGATGCTCATTTTGGGGAATGGGCCCCCTTCTCTGTCTCTCAGAGTCTAATTTCTAGTTTACAATCATCTGTCCTTTTATTTTATTCATTAATTTATTTGTATTTTAAGTTTCCCATTTAAGAGATACTATGCATTTCTAACTTTCTTAATCTAGATTATCTTGCTTCACCTGATGGTTTTGAGTGCCATTCACTTTTCTGCTTTCAACGTGATTTCATTTTTGTTTATGGCTGAATAGTATCCTACTAGTGTCCTTTACTATGTGATATGTATAATGATTTCTTCAGCTTGACTTACTGTCTTAAGTGGCTTAGAAAGTGTCAAGAGAAAGTATTGGTCACTATCGTGCATTCCACTCACGGCACCTGCAGAGCCTACTGGCTGAAGAAGATTATTTGTACTAATGTGTTCCTAAGACATTGTAATTAAATTCTTTTCTTCCCCATGGATAGACATTTAGCAGTTATTTGCTGCTATTGATACTAATGCTTTCCCAGAGGAAGAAGCTGTGACTAACTTTTGTCTCCCTTTCTTTTATACTGTTGGAGCTCCAGTTGGCCCTCCCACATCTGGGCGGGTGCTCTTTCCTCACTGGCCAGCCCACACATCACTCACACTCTAATCCAGGCTGGTTCTCAGTTCCCAATCTAGGCGTGGTTTCCAAAGCCTAATTCAGGTGTATTGCTTGATTGCCTCAAGTTGACATAATCTCTCCAGTGGTCACACTAGCCAATGAGGTAATGAGCAGGTTACACTCAGCATGTACAGGGATACTGAAGCTTAATTTTATATAGCCAGTTATGAGTCACAGAAGGCTTTTGTAAGAAAAGGACAGCATTTGCAGGGTTTTGCTGTTGTAGGAAGTCATTCTTATATGAAAAGTTCTGGTTCGATAATCCTGAAAGACGAGCTCAGATTTCCATAGGCTCCCCAACTCTGTGCCTGGCCTGGGAGGAGAGGGGGGGCTTTTACTCTCTAATAGCAAATTGCTCTCCAAATCATTTGCAACAATGAAAATGTTAGCATATCATTGTAAAGAAAATACGGCGATCAGGTGTATAATACAATTATGCTAAGTTTAGAAACAAGTTGCATCCTCCTCCTCACAACTTGCGTGTGTTTTATTTACTAAGGTTGCAAATGCTGAGGTTAATTTGACATTAGAGAATTTGTCTTTGGGATTGATATTAAATTTATGATTTCTAATTTGTGTCTTCAAGCTTTTTAATATTGGAATTTTGATTTGAAGATGAAATGATTAATAGAGGTATATTTTGTACTTATAATTTTAAATGGATTTTTGCAAGAAAAGCTGTATATAATACTTGACTATTTAAAAGAAAACTTTAATTTCTAGAAGTTCCACTGATTTTGGTTTACAAGTAGTTGGTTCAGTATTCATGCAGCTGCTGATTATTAGATTCATAAATCATTCTTATAAGGTATTTCAAATGCTTGAGGAATTAGGAAGTGTGAAATTTTATAATTCTCATTTTAAATGTATCGGGAAATTAAATTAACCAGGTTATAAGGGGAAATTAATCTTTTCAAATTTGTAAGTCTATTGAGCATGATCAAAGAAGGGAAAGTGCATTCTTTTATTTCAATAAAAACTAATTTAATTAAATATGATTTCTGTTTGAAAATTTGAGAATGAACTACAATTTAACAAGATGAATATAAGTGGAGTATAAGCCAAAATGTCAGAAACTGTAGACTTTCTTTTGGGTATAAATACCATAAAGCTCTGTTCTTTAACACTTAAAAATACTTGATTGTTGGGAGAATTGAGTAACATTTTTAGCTGAAACTCTAGTTGTACATTAGCACCAATTTTATTTTTGTAGGAGCAACTTGATTTTGGAATAATTTGGAGTAACAATTTTCTCTGATTCTTTTAGCAGGTACATGATATCAACATGATGTTATTGGTGATGTTATCTTGATCAATTAATCGGGGGATTTTTTCCAGATTGTCCTGTGTACAATTGCTACCCTTTCTTTTCAAAAAATTCTTATCTTCTAACACATAGGTTAAGTCCAACGTGCATTTAAAGGAAGGTTTGGCAAGTTGAGCTGACTTCCTAGAGAGGAGATAATTACCTACATATGTTCTTTGCAATTCTTCCATGAACAAGATTTATTTTGTATATTAAATCTCTTTACTCTTCGCTCTAAAATTACCTGTTAATAATTTAACAGTGGTTTAGATATGGTAGCATTTGGGTTAGATTATGTATCCCACACCAGATACCTTTGTTGAAAATGGAAGTAGATTTCGGTGAGCTAATAAACGTAGTTTAAAATGTCAAAATATAAAAATATTATTGTACAAAAATTTAAAAACATCACTATAGCAAAGATGATTTAATGATCTTATATGATTCCAATGATAATCTATTTTACATAAGAAAGCTTTTGATAAAATCTGCATTGTTGTAAATAATTGTATTTCTTCATGTACATTCTTGAGGTTAAATATAGAAGTGTTAGTACAGTGAGCATCATCTTGAATTTTTGCTTTCTTCAGATGCCATAAAGAGCAGGCCATGGATAGAATGCAGGTAGGTTTTGGATTGTTGACTTGGTTGTCACAGCTTTTTACAGAAGCACACTGGGAGCCGGGCATGGCGACCCACAACCATAACACCATCATTCTGTGAAGCAGAGACCGCAGTATTGGCCCAAGCCCAGACTGCGCAACTTAGTGATTCAGCTAGATTCTGTGTAAGCGGAAGGAGCAGAGGAAATGGAAGAAGCAGATGCAGAAATAGAAGCAGAAGAAGAAGAAAAAGAAAGGCACTCACGTACATGGGTATGATCTCTGACGTCCTTCTGGGTACATAAGGCACATATGTGAGCATGCAGGCACACAGCATCGAGCCCTAAGCTTACTGCTAAGATCATAGATGACCTTTGTGACAGCTGTGCTTTCACAATTGAAAAGTCATAGCATTTATAGCATTTTCTTGAGTTTTAAAATGTATTCATTACTTCGCTGAGATACAAATTGTCTTTGCCCCATATAACATGGTGCAAAGTTTGTGATACTTAAAGGCTGCCGCGTCTAAATCACTCCTGCATTATTAATATCTAAATCACTCCTGCATTATTAATCTCATTTTCACTTGTAAGACAGCAGGTTGACAAATACTGAGAGCAGTATATTTCCACTCGTTAAAATAATCAATTAGTAAATGTCAGATTATCAAATATGGCTCATTTAAGGAAAACAAGCAGATAGTTTTTTCTTTCTTTTTTCAGTCTGGATCATCAAACAATCTTGTTTTCAAAGAACATTTTAACTGTCCCACATTTCCTTGTATCTTTTTCCACCTCAATAATGAGTTTTTTTCTTTTTTCTCTTTTTTTTCCTCCAAATCATCTCAGTTTGAAAACATGTCCTGATTTAAGAGGGGGAAAAAGATGTTCCCTGGTGTAGATGGTTAAAAATTAGATCTTTTGTTTTTATAAACCTCAAATTCTTTTTTGAACAACCTAAAATATAAAACTACAATGTCATCTATTATAACTGAGAAACAGGAGGTGGTAAGATAGAAAATACACTTTCTTTGTATTATAAATTTAGTCATTCATGATTTTTTGAATATACCTCCTTCTGTTCCTTCTAAAATAATACGAGTTATAGAAGCTTGAGTCCTTATTCTTTACTTAGTCCTGTGGCAAAACCACTTTAAATTCATTATCTTATTAATCTTGACAACCATCTTGAAGTATAAGTACTTCTCCCCCATTTTACAAAAAGGACACTGAGTTAAAGGGATAGCAATGAAGACTGCAGGTCTCATGCTTGTAGTTACTAATTATTTAGTGTCACATTTCTGAAATATAACAATAATCAGATTTGCTAATACGAGTCTTTGGTAAGGTAGCTAAAAATTAAAAATACATTGAAGTCTATAGTTCTTTGTCTCATAAAGGTTTTTCTCCTTTCTCAATACATCTCATACTTCTATTTTAAAGCTAGATAAAAATATATACCTCGGTTACAGAGTTAACTTTCTCTATTACAATTTCAGCAGGGAGACTGAGTAAAGTTGGTAAGTTTCTGACTAACTTTTACCTCTATTGCTGACTTTGAAAAATTTACAGCTAGAGAAAAAGTGGAAGAATAGTAAAGTGCAAACCCATAAAAGTTTGCCTATTTTTTGCTACATTTTTCTCTTTTGGTATTTTTCTTTCAGTGTCTTTTTCTTTTACTATGTTTTACCACTCCTGCTTCTGTCTGCTTTTCTATGTGTAGAAGATTTTTGTCTGTGTCATGTGCATGCGTGCACACACACACACACACACACACACACACACACTTTGTAACTGAGCCACTTAAGAGTTTGTTGCAAATTAGAAATACTAATGAGTAATTTGGAGAAAATTTTTTGATAACACTTTATTTCTGTTAATGAAATAACCCAGTCTATTCTTATATTTAAAAACAACACTATAATCCTATAAGCACCCCAGTGCCAACTACTTAACAGAAGAAAATAAAATTTTCCTTATCAACTTAAAACTTAACATGTGTTTTTCTTTTTGTTGGTGTGAGCATTGGAGAGATTATGTCAATTTGAGAGAATCAGGATCCGCACCTGGATTAGAGGTTGGGAACCACATCTTGATTGGGAATTGAGAACCAGCCTGGATTCAAGTGTGAGAGACTTGTGGGCTAGCAAATGAGGGAAGAGCACCCACCCAGATGTGGGAAGAGCACCCCCCCAGATGTGGGAGAGCCAACTGGGAGTCCAATAATATTAAAGGAAGGAGGAAGGACGATTGTTACAGTTCTTCCTCTGGGAAAGCTCTCGTCTTCGCGATTGTCTACGGACACCAACTTGCTATACTCCACAGATCGTCAGCACAGATTCGCTCCAGTCTCGACTTGCGCTTGTCTGCACATCACTGATATTCAGTCAGCGGGTGATCTTTAGGCTCAAGTCTTCGCCATTTTTCTTTGAACAGCTGAGATTGGCAGCAGACTCTCACCAGCTGTCCTGCAGTCCCGGACAGGGAATCTACTTCAAGGCTGAGCAGCCATCTTGGACTATCTCTATCCTTGGATTTGTAAGCCTCCCTAATTGATCATTTTTATTATAAAATCTATAATTCTGCCTTGTGAAAGAACCCAAACTAATACAGTTGGAAATATGTTTTAAAGAGTTGATTAATTTTGATGAAAAATATTTTTTTTCTTAACTTTATTGAGATGTGATGTGTAGGGGTCTCTGTCCCACGGGGACCCCCAGAACAGCCAAGGAGGGATCGGACGACAGAGTAACACACCCTGGGAGTCGATTCAGTGATCGCTGCCTCAAGTTTATTTAGGGAGCACAGGAGCTTAAATAGACTGAGGTAATTACCTTGGGCCAATCAGCAAGGCCTTGACCAGTGGGGTGTCGCCCAGGGGGAGGGAAGGAGGGAGGATGCCATAAGGGGCAGTTCCAGGAGCAGTTCCAGGGTTTAAGCAAAACAACACCTGGCTTAACTTACAAGCAGTAACATTTGTTCCTGGGAAGGAAGGAACTCGGCCAAGGTCAGCGATGCTGAGGCTCTCGGGCCCTGAAGATCCCAACATTGTGATGTATGTATATTAAATAGCATCCATTTAAAGAGACCACACCACATTTGAGATACAGTACTTTTGATTGCTGTTCAAAACTTTTCTATCATTCTTAGATCTTTACAATTTATCATTCACTTTGCCCTTGGCCCAGCCAGCTGCTTACTTGTTTCTTTTTTGATTGTTTTGTCACTGCAGTTTATATTTCTTAGATTTTCTAATAAGTTACATGGCATTGATATTTTTGAATCTGCCTTCTTGCATTACAAAGAAAAGTTAATTTTGCAAGACTTTTAACTGGCAGAGTATTATGAGTACAGAGGCTAAGTAAATCTTGCTTATGTAATATGCTTAGAAATAGTTATGTTGGTTAAACTTTATATGATAATTAATTCATTTTGTGAACATGTTGATAATAACTTATAATTGTGTTAGAATAAATTTATAGGAGATCTTTCTCCTAAACTAAAAATTTAAAAATCTTGAGAAACTGGCATCATTTAATTTAACTTGAGAAACTGGCATCATTTAATTTGACTCATACTGGAATGTTGGTATGATCCATCACAATAAAATTAATCAAAAATACCATCTGAAGGGATGTGTGTGTGTGTGTGTGTGTGTGTGTGTGTGTGTGTGTGTGTGTGTGTATGTGTGATAGGGGATGGTGATTTGCTAATGTATAACCAGATTGACATTAAAAGAAAGTTATTTTACACATAGGAAGTGCTGTTAGGCTATGGAAGATTATATATTAAAACTCAGTGTCTAACAAAGCCTCAACAGCACTTAATATTTTTATATGACTCAGTATCACAATTATGTTGTTTAACACCACCAAAAAGGAATTATATTTAAAAGTAGAAATTTGATTAAAACCATTATATTTTCAGGAAAATATATTAGTTGAGAATTTACAAGATATTTGTTGAGATAAATTGGAATTCCCTACTGAAGAATTATTAATGCTGTGCTTGTAATGATTCTACATTGCTTGAAGATGGCACCCTTGACTTCCACCATTAGTTTAAGTAGTAAAAAAGAAATTACAGTTTAGAAATCAACAGTGAGCTAAGAATAGGCTCAGATACTATTTCAAAAGATTCTATGGCATACACAGTCAAAAAAGCACAAGTCAGCATTCGTTTTCACTTTTCAACCTAAGATATTCATATCCATATATCTATGCTTATGTACATACAACAGTTATTTTGGGGTGTTAATTACACTATTTCTACCAAGAGATGAAAGGTGGAGCAGACCTCCTAAGTCGTCAGAACATTCACAAAATGAATATTGCTTTCCTCAATTGTATTACAACACCAGAACCTGAACCCAGAATCAATAAAGGGGATTATATAAAATAAAACATTTCTGCATGGCAAAGGACGTTATGAACAGAGTGAAGAGAGAACCAATAGACTAGGAAATGATTTTCACCACTTATACCTCAGATAGGCTAATAACTAGAATACAAAAAGAGTTTAAGAAGAATAGAGCCCTCAGATTCAAAGACCTAATTAAAAATGGGCAACATTTTAATAGACAATTCTCAGATGAAGAAGACTTCTAATTCTCAGATGGAAATGTTCAAATGGCCAGTAAATACATGAAAAGATATTTAACACCCTTAGCCATTAGAGAAATGCAAATCAAAAATATCACTAAGATATCATTCATCTAAACCCAGAAAGAATGGAGCATATCAAGAACTTGAACAGCAGTTGATTCTGGTGAAGCTTTGGGGAAAAAGAAACCCTTCTACACTGCTAGTGGGATTAGAAGCCAGTACAACCACTATGGAGGGCAGTATGTGACTCCTCAAAAGCCTGAGCCTTAAAAATCCCTTTTGATCCAGCTATCCCTCTCCTGGGAATCTTCCCAAAGTTAAAAGCATCATATGAAAGAGATACATCTATACCTACGTTCACAGTAGCACAACTAACAGTAGCACCCATAAACCCATCAACAGACCAATGGATACAACAAATGTGGTATATGTACACAATGGAGTGCTCCTCATCTATAACGGCAGATCATTTTGAGGCTTTTTTTTTTTTTTGCAGGTAAACGGATGCTCAGTGAAGTGAGTCAGAGAAGGTATATAGGTAGGTTTCTCTAACACAAGAAACTGAGAACACAACTAAAGGGCGGGATAGTGGGAGTAGGGAAGGGAGAGAGAGTATGGGGCAGTCAAAAAAGGGAGAGGGGAAGGGCTTGTGATGCTGACGCAATATATACGCGCACAAAATACTCAAGTGCAATGTAAATATTATGTATCACATATATACATATTTATAAAATGGGGGAAAATAAACAATAAATATTTTAATAAGACTCCATCCAATCTAAACAGAGGTGTTAACCAAGAACCAATAAACACTGGCTAAAAACAGACTGCATGTATTTTCCTTATTTTTATTTTCTATTTTTCATTAAAAATGACAACACCATGTGTGTGTGTGTTCATGTGTTTCTGTGCATGTACATGCACACAAAGAACAAGGTAAATATGAAAGTACTGCTGGAATTGTTATGACTTTGGCAAATCTTAAAAGATGAACTAAATGCACTTTGCTTGCAGAGGAAGACATCATTTTCTGGAGGCCCTGGAAAGAATGTTATGATTTGGATCGGAAATCTCCCTCAAAAGCCTCAGATATTTGCGTGTTGTGTGGTTTATCTATGGATTACAAGCGCTGATGGGAAATGGAATCTGGGAGGGGGTGGTGGATTGTTCAGTTCGTGATGAATTATTGGCCTTGTGGGGAATTACTGGGCATGTGGCCTGGAAGGTGTGCTTGCCCTTGCCTCTTCTCTGCCCAGGTTCCTTCCGCTTGCAATGCCATGAACAGCTTTCTACCAGACCCTTCCTACCACTGCCAGCTGCTCTTAAACTGTGAGCTAAAATAAACCTTTCCTTCCATAAGTTGTGTGTGTCAGGTACTGTTTCTGAGCAACTGAAAGTGACTGAAACAATGATGATGTATAATCTTTTCAATGTGTTGTTGAAATTTTTTTTGAAAGAAAAAGTCTCACTTATGTCGTCAAAGTTAGCCTTGAACTCACTATGTAGCCAAAACTAGCTTTAAACTCAGTAATTCTCCTGGTCCTCACATCTTTGGAGTTGGACTGGACCTCTAGCTCTGCTGAGTCGACAGTGTTCACAGGAATTTGTAGCTTATTAGACATTTTACCCTTCATGATTACAAGGAACAGTTGCTTATAATAAATCCCTCCTTCCATCTTACAGATTCCATTTAGACAACTTTAACTGATGCCTAATGTGTAGTATACACAGGTTCAAGATCATTAGAAAAGGTATTATAAGAAGTTATTGAACTTATCCAGGAACTGTTAATATATATTTCGGGTAAGTGATATTTTTAGTTGCAAATAAACATGCACTGAAAGCCAGTGTGATAAAGCTAACTTTAAAAAAGTACCAGTAAAATATTTCATTGAATGTTTTACAATGTAGTGCAGAAAAAGCTGATAATAAATAGTATTTTTGCTTTTTTCTATTCATAAACTTAACAGCAGACAGGGACTTTTCTCTAATTTTTTGATAGTTTATCTATTTTGAAATTTAATTTTATTTAATCCTTACTAAATACATATCTTAATATATTTTCTTTCTTATGACTTTGAGAAATTTTAGCTACAGTATGATAACTTACATAGGTAATATTTCACCTAGAACAATATAATATATCAAATGCCAATAAGGTCAAATTAACAAAAAGCCTACTGCCAAGATTTTAGTTATAGTTATTTTTCTAAGAATAACTTAACCACGTGATTCTTTCTCAAGTGTTACTATTACATGCAAAGAAACATCACATGCCAAACTCAGTAAAAGAAATAATATATGGAACATAATTATTTATTTTTTCTGCATGCATTTTTAATTGCTAATCTGAGCGAAATTCATTTATTTTATTTTTTAATTAAAAGTCAGGAAAAAATTAACGAAATCCTTCCCCCATTGTCAGAAACCTCCACGCTAAAAGCCACCATGGTAACAAACTCATCTTCTAAGGAGAGTGTCAGAAATTGTTCATATTTTATTTGATGAACTGATATGCCTGACTAACCCTGTCAGATGGGGGAAAGAACAGAGTGCTAGCAGTGCTACAAGAAACACGGGAAAGGAAATAGCAAAATGAACTTTGCCTACTATGGGACTTGCAGGGTGCCCCAAGGCACAGACCTCAGCAAGCCAATCTATATTTACTTTGGCCCAAGTTGATTCCATTTGTGAAACAGAATCACTACTTAAATACAAACCCTTAACTAATGATTTGAAAAGAAGGAAGAAATGAAAGGTAGGAAATCAAATATAAATGAAGTTTTCTAACTGCAGATCAAGATTCTGTTATTTCGTATAAAGTAATGCCATTCTGCACCTAGACTCTGCCACATTTTTCAGTGCATAAAATCATAACACTGAAACTATGAACTACAAAACTGTAGAAAACAAATACAAGGTTTTTTTTTTTTTATTAGCAATGGGATGCTGCTCCTACTACAAACTAAAAATACAGGTAAAGAGAAAACCCTCTGCACTGTTGCTCGGGGTGACCTTTTGGTAGTGTATCCTCCGTGGAGATGCTCATTCAAGATTCTTCAAAAAAATTAAAGGGGGTATTTCCCTTCATCTAGCAATGCCTCTTTTGAGCATCTTCCCGGAGTGTAAAAGACATCACACTACAATGGCACATGCATACCCGTAGGTATAATAACCCAGATATATATAAAGCATAACTCATAAAAGCTAAATCTCAGAAGTGGCCTCCATACCCACCCACAGATAAATGAATAAAGAATATGTGGTAATACACACAACGGAGCACTACTCAGTCATAAGGAAGAGACATTTGAGTCATCTGCGGAAAAATAGAAGCACCTTGAGACTGCAATGTGAAATAAAATAAAAAGGATCATTATTACATTGTTCACGTGAGAAATACACATCATAGTTAATTTGGAGAACAGAATGAAAGAGCCGTACCAGGAAACACGGAGGTGGGCCTTCTCGAGGTGCGCCGTGCATCTGCGGAGAGGAAGTAGGAAGGACTAACGTGAAATATTTACGTGCAGCAATTCTCCAAACCAAGCAACTGCCATGTATTTCAAACATATATTAATAAAAATTCAAGAAAATCAAATAACAAGACAAATTGGAAATGTGGGTATGGGCTTGAAATTGGGTAACTGATAGGAGTGAAAAGATTTTGATGAACGTTACAAAAAAATCTATATTGCCTTAAATAAATCGTTAATAAAAGTAGAGATTTTGGCATTGGAGGAACATCACAACAATTAGAGTATTTGCCTAGCAAAGTGCAAGGCCCTGGGTTCAATTCTCTGGCACCACAGAAGATGGGTGGCTCACATTTATAATCTCAGCACTCAGGATGCTGAGGCAGGAGGATTGCCATGTTTCCAAAGCCAGCTTGGCTACATAGTGAGTTCTGGACTAGCCTGGATTACAGAGCAAGACACAGATCTAAATAATAATAATAATAATAATAATAATAATAATAATAATAATAATAAATTGTATATATCCTGTTCTATAGAGCTAGACCCTGACTCAAAAAGAACACACCACACACACACACACACACACACACACACACACACACACACACACACACAATTTTATTTTTTTACTGAATCTGCTAGACACAAATAGAAAATAGAACCTGTTCTACAAGAAGGAAAAAGAAAGGCCTGTATACATAGCAGCATAAAACCTAGAAAAATTATTTGGAAAGTTAGAACTTATAAGAAATTAATTTGAATATTTAGCTGAGGTTTCTGAGCAAATGTCGAACAGAAGGTCTGTAATTTTTTTTCTGCTTATTGTATAATGTAAGGGGGAAAAAAGCATAAAACGGTTAAATAACTCTGAAACAAAGAACTAGGATTTGATAACTTCGGAAAATTTCAACCTACTTAGATTCAAAAAGCACCAAAAGTAAGAAATTCAGTGCATGAAAATGTACTCAAGAAAAAGAAAAAGAAACTCAACCTAAAACATGTGAGGATATGTCTGGAAAACCTTATATATTTCTTTAGACCGATCATTAGGTATTGAATTCATTTATATGAAAGTTTCTTTGAAAAGATTCAACACATGACTCAGATCCTGTCATTGATCTCATCAAAAGTCTAATACGAAGAAGTCAGAGCATAGTAACACACCATGGGAGAGGAATGATTTCAATGATTTCGGACTCTCCTTCAAAAAGTTGACTATCTTTAAACTGTTTTTTGGAGACAAGGTCTTGCTCTGTAGCCCAGACTGGTTCTGAACTCATTATGGAGCCCCAGCTGGCCTTGGACTCACAGCAATCCTCCTGTCTCAACCTCCTGAGTGTTGAGATTACAGGCCTGCACCACCACTCCCAGCTTATGTGGTGCTGAGGAATCGAATTTGGGTACTTAGCACCTTTCTTAAGGCTTGCTAGGCAAGCGCATTAACCCCTGAGCTATCCCTCCAGCCCCTTGACTATCTTTAAAGGGTTGGTTTCCAGAAAAAAATTGAGAAGCCTCTTTTTCGATGGAGTGAATTTACGTCATGCCTGAAATTTGTGTCATGTATGACATTCCCACAAATGGATCTTGAAATTCTTATATTCGTAGCCAATTTTAATTAAAAAAGAAAAGACAGAGAGTCCTAAAGGAAGGAAGATTATTAGATCTCCAATATTCTACAGAAAGATAACAAAATGGTAAATTTGCTCAGCTTCAAGGACATAGCATTTCTCACAAAAAGAATTACTCAGTGGGAAGACCTGATCATGGTGGGTAGGGATCAAATTACAGAAAACTATAACACATTAAGTTCTTTTGGCTGAATTTCAAAATTGCTTCAGACTGGTGACTTGTCTCGTAAGTATTCTATATCCGTTAAAAATATTCTTAAAGAATGAAGACAAATTAGACATTTTCAGGTGAAAGGAAACTGAAGAAATTTATTATAAGAAGGGCAATATGGCAGAGAAATGTTCAAGGACTTTTTCTGGGAGACAGCAAGTGATAATTGACAGGAGCTTGGAACTTTAAGAAGGAGATAGAACACATTGGAAATGGTAATTGATCAAGGTAAGAGGGTATTTTTCTCTTAGTTTATTTAAAATATAAATCTTATTTAAAGAAAAATTATAATACTTAAATGTGGTGTTCATAGCTTATATAAATGCAGCACATATAAATGGGATAAAGGATGAAGAAATAAATTACTCTACACCACAATATAGTTTTGATGTTATGTACAATGTTATAATGTTAAATGTAGATATTCTGTGAAAAGCTGAGACAATAATACCTAGAGCACTCACTTAAAATAATTCAAAGACACACATCTAAAAGAAAAATAAATACAGATTAGTGTCAATAAATAAGAAATCAAATTTATATGAGTAGAAGACCCATGGAAAAGAATCAGCCCATCGGCATTTTTTACTATGCAACGGGAAAGAGTTATTGCTTGGTTTTCTAGAAGACTCATGAGCTCTGTGCTTCTAAACTTTAGCAAGAGAAATTTAAATCTTGTTAAATGAGCCCTGTAATGGATGTTTTATTTTTAGTTTTGTTTGTTTGCTTTCTTTTGAGACAAGGTCTCACTCTGTAGCCCAGGCTAGCGTTAAACTCGTGGCAGTCCTCCTGCCCTAAAGCATGTTGAATATTGCTAACCTATGCAAAGGCAAAACTGTCTTATGTGTCTATTTAGGTAAAAGTCAATAATGATTGCAGTATATTTATAGAAGTATTTTGTTTCTAAAGACAGACCGAATGTAGCATTCATTTTGATCTTTTTATTTTTTACTGAGGATTAGTAAAGCAATTCAACAAATGCTTTGTCCATTTACAAAAGCTGAATTTCATTGTTTTTTAAGTGCAATGTGGTCTGAATTGATAATCACATTTTATATGTAAGTCAAATAAATCACTTTCACCTTCTCTTCTCCAGTTATTTGTTCAGATTTTCACTTATCAATGAATTCAAAAGTTAGGATGTCTGTGATTTTAAGTCTGGCCTTTAATACAACTGAAACAAGTGGATGATCTCACTTTGTATAATTATATCACTCACGACGAGGGGAAATTTTAATATAAAGTTCATTCCAGCAATTAGTTTGAAAGCAACTAAAAATGACTTTGAATCTAGAAAATAATTATACTTTGTAGAGGGGGAAAAGAGCCAAGACGTGATGTCTGAACATACATGTGATCCTATGTCAGGGTTCTGTCATGGATAGGAGGGCGAGACTCTTGCCAACCCAATAGTCTTCTCTGAGGACTGCAAGCCACCATATGTTACACTTCCATAGAACAAAACCAATACAGCAACGTGTACATTCCTGTTCCAGGAATGTACGTGTACTGTGTAAGCAGCTTTATTATTACTAATTGGTGTAATAAATTAAAATGTGTGGATAAGATTTGCAATCTAGATGAGAGTTAATTTTGAAATTAGCTGCTTCTTTTAGAATATTCCCCCTTTTCTACTGTAAGAAAGCTTATGCTACCAAAATAATATCAATGCAAAATAATATAATATAATCGGATTAATTATTATGATGAAGATTTTTCAACAAAGTTATATGTCTATGCCATGCATTTGAAAATTTTTAATGTTCAATGATAGGTATATGCATATTTTTTCTGAGGGGTCATTTCTGAAAGATTACAAACTTAAAAATCACATTTTTAGTGAAGATTAAGTATTGATACCCTTTTCTTTTTGTTATTGTTTTGTTTTCATTTTGGTTTGGAATTCATTGGCTTTCTAGTGAGTTACCAATGTAGGCCAAAGCATAAATATTTACGAGTTTGTTTTCTGGATAAAAATACATGCAGATGAAATTTGTTTTCTCCTTAGCTTTATTGAGGACCAGACCTGGAATCCAAATCAAGGGTGGGTTTATTCAAATCACGATCCAGTGTTTATTTGCTTTCACTGAGACATGGCCCTGGCTGTGTGCACAAGGCCTTAGCTCAGTGGAGCAGCCTGTGGAAGTGCAGAGAGCCAGGCGGTGCCATCCTCTCTGGGAGTAAGCCTTCTCAGTCCGAGAGGCCCTGTGCTTCTTGCCACTTTGAATATTCCACCTTCGGTAGCTTTTAAAAACTCATTGAGTGATGCTGAATCCCAAGTGGTATTTTAGGCTTCTCTAAGAACACAAAGGTGAAACGAGTTCATTATGTGAAGTCGGTGCAGTTTTGCTAATGTGAATACTTTCACTGTGTGTCTGTAACAAAAATTAACTTTGTAAATATCAGTGCCTTATTGTGGACAAGGAATGCTAGGACACTAAAAGATAAAATTATATAATCCATTCTCAAGTAGCATTCAAACCAGTGAGAACTGTTATGCAAGACAGTATGAAGATATTAGCTACAGGAAAAAACTAAAATCAGAATAAATTTAACCACATGTAAGGCAACTATATTAACTGCATGTATTAATCAATCAACTACAGTACATCTATGATACTGCTTAGGATACCACTAAGAGGTACAAATAAAATCAGCAGAAACGTAAGTACAGCATGCAATTCACTTGAAAAAATCTATCATACAAAAATAATTTTAGATATTGAAAGAAAGAACACTATTGATTGGAATGAGTGAAAAATAAACATAGGAGTTGTGGTCTGGGTCTCTCATATCAGAGAGACCATTGGATGTTTCACCTTCTGCTTCTGACTCACTTCACTAAGCACGATGTTCTCAAGTTTCTTCCTATGGAACTTAAGACAGAAAAACAAAGTGAAAGAAGGGGGCAGGGTGGGGGAGGAGGAAGGGAGGGGTGGGTAGGGGGAGGGACAGAAGGAGAGTGGGAAAGCCCTTGTCACCTTGACAAGGTACGTATGTGCAGAAAATGCTCAACTCCATTGTAAACCTTAAATTATGCACTTATACATATCAATAAAATGGGGAAAAAATTAAACAGGCTTGGTTTTCTGATACAACAGCCTGCAGTGCTTGTCAAAATTTTAACAAATGTGTTTTTTAAAATGGATGTATAGTACTAGTACGTATTTATAGTTTACAGTGTGACATTTCAATATATGAACACAACATGTAACATCCAGATCAAGATCGCTGGCATATATATATATATATATATATATATATATATATATATATATATATATATGATTTCTTTATTTTGGGAATATTTTCATGTTTTTAGCAGCCTTCTGGAGATCTTGGTATACACATTCTGATTTATCTGATCTGGGTTGCAGTGAATTCCCAGGTAAGGCCAATGGTCAGTGGCCCACAGAAAACACTTAGATCCATTTACACACGATATTCTCCCCATTCCGTGCTGCCCTCAGAAAGTAGATTTACACTGTTGTCTGATATATTAAAAATGATGCTGTTTTAGTAGAACCTTGTTCCTCAGTGTAAACACACTGGTAATATGACAGAATGTTTGCTTTTCGAAATTTGTAGCCTTAGAGAGTCCTTAAGATTTTAGCTATAAAAAACAATTAGCGACATAAAACTTTAAAGATGATATTTCTTTGTGGATCTCCTGTAGAAGCAACATTTTATTAGTATCTCATTCCTTGTGTCTGGAAAGTAACGTACTGAGTCCTAAGAAACCATCTGTGCTTCTTGGCCTGTCTCCGGAAGCTTGACTCAGGCTAATTTAGTGGTGTGCGATGTCCTTTCAGACTAATTGACCATTTACTCGAATCTAATGTTCCATAGTGATGAGCCGTAATACTAAGTTCTTGTGCCAAAATTTTTAAAAATTCAGTGAAGAGGATACAACTTTGGGGAGGGAAATTCACAAAAATCTGTTTTGTAACTACTTGTCTCCGGTCTGCAACTTTTGCAGCTCAGGCTTGCAAAGGAACAAGAAACAGTGTGATATCAGGTCTCACTTTAATAAGAAAAAAGACATGAATAAAGGCTGCATAAATTGTAAAAACATGCAAGATACAATCTTCCTCAGATAAAATTATTGTTACAAGCAACTTCAGGTGCTTGCAAAAACTGAGCCATACTTATAAAAATGTAACTATATTTTGGTATCCCAGCCTGACTGTACTGCTACTCAAGAAAGTTTGGAGGGAGCTTAAGATTGGAATATATCTTTCAGGTGACGTACAGATAGGCCAAATGGTGACTTGATCTGAAGGCTTTCATATCCGTGGAAATACAAGGCTAGGGTATAGAAACCCACAGGAGTTACTTCTGAATCCTCAGACAGACTGATGTAACTTTGTAGCTGAGAGGAACGGTCTTATTGATGTCCTCTTATTAATATAAATAGTAAGAAAAAAACCCAGAAAGACCTCTGTAGACACTTGCTGGGGATCATTGGCCACATGAGATGAGCTTTCTCATCAGCACTATTAAAACTGGGCCAAAGGCTGTGATGGAGATCTCAGTAAAGAAGATGCACAAATAGCACATCATGTACTAAAAGATGCTCCGCATCAAATGTCCTCAGAGAAATTCAAATTAGGACGCGGTGAGATACCGACGCACGGTGACAGCCCGAACTCGAGCACCGACGATATCCAATGCTAGCCACGGTTTGGAGCAACAGGAACTGTCTATCATTCCTTGTCTGTGGGAAGGTACAATGATACAACTAATTTGGGAGACAGCCTGGCAGTTTTTTCTAAAGCTTACAATATTTTTACCACATACTTCAGCAAATTCACTGAAAGGAAACATAAATTAATGACACACAGAAACCTGCACAAGGGTGTTTATGTCAGCTTTTTCATAATTGCAAAGTCTTGGAAGTAGCCAAACTATTCTTGAGAATGAGTAAATAAGTTGTAGTACATTCGGACGATAGACAACTATTCATTCTTAAAAATTATGAATGATGAAGCCATGAAGTGACTCGAGGTAACCTGAATGTATATTTAGAAGAGATGAAAGGGATGAAGCTTCACACTTAATAATTTCAACTATATGACATCCTGGAAAAGGTAAAGCAATGAAGATAACCAAAGGATCAGTTATTGCCAACTGTGCGTGTGTGTGTGTGTGTGTGTGTGTGTGTGTGTGTGTGTGTGTGTGCGTGCGTGTGTGTGTGTGTGTGTGTGTGTGTGTGTGTGTGTGTGAAGAGCAATGAAAAGGTAAAGCACAAGTATTTTTTGCTTTTCTTTTGAGAAAGGATCTCACTCTGTAACCCAAGCTGGCCTTGGACTCATGGCAATGCTCCTGCCTCAGCCTGCCCAGCGCTGGGATTACAGACATGAGTCATCCCTCCCGGTTTTATGTGGTGCTGGGACATTGAGCTGGGCAAGCACTTTAACGACTGTGCTATTCCTCCAGCCCTGAGCACAAAGGATTTTGACATCACTCTAAGTTCATCAGTTGTAGCGACTTGACTGTATCACTCCGGCCCAGGATGTTGGTAACATGAGAGGCAGTCCCTGCGTCTTGTGAAAGTACGAGGAGCCTCCGTGCCTTCCTTTTCTGTTTTCTCTGTGAGTTCAAAATTGCTCTAAAAAATCTTTTGTAAAAAAGTGCAATGGGTAATGCCTAGAAAAACAAAATGCTTCTGGGGCTGAAAAGTTAGAGAGACGAGCACGAGACTCAGAAGCTCAGGGAGTATTTCCCAGAAGATACAGTGCCCTAGATGAGACGAAATGAAAGTAAATATGCTAGCTGAAATGAGGCGAGTTAGGTAGGGGAGAATGTTTCCTGGATAAATAGTGTGCCATGTAAGAAGGCACAAAATATGGTAATATTTTCAGTGTTTAGTAACAGAAACAATTACACACGGAAGTGGTCAGTGAAAGGCAGGTAAAGTGGAAACTCAGTAGCTCCTAGATCTTACCCTAAGCACAAAGAAATGCATGGAAGGATGCTGGGGTCATGTGTGAGTTGAAAATGTCCACATTTATAATGTCTTCTGGTAGCAAGAAGATTAGCAAATTGGAAGGGAAGTAATGTGGGTCTTTTGGGACAAAAAGCTCTGGTGCTGGGCCAAGAGAGGGGATGGATATGAGGAATGAGAATTATTATTATATGAGATATTTAGGACTAGCATGGAGATGTCAAGTCATGCAAGAGTTAAAATTCTGCCACCCAAATCAGAAATTGTGGAGCTGCATGTGGGCGCCACGAAGTGCAATAGATCATGCAATGTTGGTTTCAGAAGGAAAATTAAGAATTTTGTAGCACATCCTGAATTTGAGATTTCTTTGAAATATTCAACCAAGAATGTTGAATTGATAGTCAATGTCTAGATTTGGAACTTAAAAAGACAGATTTGGATGTGAAAAACTTATTTGGGAGCCACTGGCAGATAAGGCAAGAGTATGCTAAGAGGAAAGAAAAGCACCAGTTGCAAAACTCCAGGAAACACTGTCCCCGCAAGAATGGGACCAAAGATGAAGCACTCACAAAGTTCCGGAGCTACTGTGGAATCCAGACTCCCAGCCAAGTTTGTGTAATTATTATGGCTAGAATTCAAGATGTTTTAATCTGTTTACAAACACACTTGGAAGACTTTAAGATTTGTTTTTTGAATAGAATGGATTTTCTTTCTTTCTTTCTTTCTTTCTTTCTTTCTTTCTTTCTTTCTTTCTTTTTTTGAGACAGCCCATCTAGTCCTGAACTCACTGTGTAGCCCTGATTGGACTCGATCTCAAGGCGATGCTCTTACCTTAGCCTCCTGGATGCTCAGATTACAGTTGTGTGTCAACAAATTTAGCATTAGGTGGTACTGCAAAATCAAACACTGGGCCTTGTGCTTGCTAGGCAAGTGATTTAACCGCTAAGCTATGTCCTCAGCCTTCACGGACTTTTAAAAGGAAATTAAATACCTTCTTCAAAATTAATGATCCTTTAGTTTTTCTATTTAATATGAGAAAACATCACTAAGGACTCTTCTATCATTTGGAAGTATTTGTTATATGTCATAAATCTGCATGACTGGTATTAGATAGAGAAATATTAATTTAAGTACTTGAATTACCCTTTGGTATTTACCCTATTCATTATTACAAGCACTTGGAACAGAAATTATGATGTGTTCATCCTTTATCCTACCTAGAAAATTTTTTACAATTTTTTTTCTTGAAAAGTGTTTCTTCTCAGTATTCTTCTACTTGTTTTCAATCTGCCAAAGATTCATTGAACTCTTTAAGAAACAAAAGTAGACATGATAAAATAATTTTTCGGTTACACTAAATTGTTCTAGTTACAGCAATGCTATAATGAAATAGACCTTTACACAAATATTGCTAACTAGTACAGAGAAAGAAGAGGGCACCAGAAGCTGTGAATGTGCGAAGGGCTGTTTTCTGACCCATTTAAAGGGTAATAAATTAATGTAGAGAAATACAGACTGAATTTTAAAAGATCAAATTATACTACTATATATAATACACATTATTTTTCATTTCATTCTTAGAGGCATGGATGCAAGCTTCACCATTTTCTGCAATATTATCTTTGTTTACACATTTATTATACATTTGCACATATTTAAGAGAAAAGTGATTTACTATGAACATTTCTTTTTGTAAATTCACATTTTGGGCTTAAAATGATGCATTAGTAACTGATGAGAAGTTGGTCTTCCTCAGTATTGTTAGAAGAAATTATTTGCAAAAAGCATGGTATTGTGTATACCATAAAGAACAAATTTAGATGACAAAATGATGTGATGAAAGTGAATTAAATATTAGTGTCTCCCTTGGACAATTTACATTTTTAATCATGCTCATATGTATTTTTTTCTATATTCTTAATAATTTTAAGTTATATAATTTTTAAAAAAGTTTTACATTCAGAATGGATTGAGTATAAATCTTTCTACAAATGCTCTGTGTTCCACACTAATTTTAAAATGTTATTTTATTATGTAAATAACAGAATGGGTGGAGAAAGAGAATTTTTGTAATTCATAGACTCATATATACCACTTTTCTTTCATTTCTTTCATTTCCAGTTTTAAAAAGTAAATGTATTCTCCTTTTTGGGGTCTGTCATTCAGATAAGATGTAGATTCAGAGAAAAAGCCACCCAAGAAATTTACCCCTCCCCCCCCCTTTTTTGGAGAAAGACTTGTAAGCTTCTGGGATGAAGATCTGGAGATAAATTGTGTAAAAAAAAAACTTGCCTCAGGAATAAACTTGAGTTATCAGAAAATGGAGGAAATTGGTATCTACAGTAAGAGTCCTTCAAATTTCCATGCCTCACCCCCCCTCCCTCTCATACACACCCCAGCGATGCAAGAAGTAGATTCACGAATGAGGTAAATATTCTCTGTCTCTAGGACTTGAACAAAGGACTGGAGCTGCCTCTAGAAATTTGAGAGACGCATAAACTGACTGCTGAGGAATCATTGCCTGTAAGAGGAGAGATGACAGCACAACCCAGTGCCAGCTGTCTAGGCCTCCAGGACAGACAGAATACTGACAGGAGGAGCAGAACCCCACAGGATACATAAAGACATGCCCCAACATATTTCAAAGAAGGGTACATTGAAAATAAGAGAGAGAGAGAGAGAGAGAGAGAGAGAGAGAGAGAGAGAGAGAGAGAAAACACAAATCTAAATAAAGCTGTTTATGGAAACAAAATAATCACAAAAATACTCAAAATTTTCAGGAACAACAACTTATCTTTTCTCTGGAATTGTAAATACAGTTTTAAAACATGAAAAAGAGTCAACAGATGACCAAATGACAAGTCAATGCTTCATTTTTTTTGGAACAGAATTTCAAGATGAAGAAAACATCAAACCATAGAACAATAATCCGAAAGAGAGCATACTAGAAGATTTCAATCTTATCTGTTGCAAATAAACACATATTTTTATTATAAATATAACAACTATTTCTTGAATTTTTGACTCAGCAGAAATTAAGAAGCACCATTGAATATACCATACATGGCAGTTTAAAAAGAATCACATATCTAGGAATTATCCTAACCAAGGAAAATTGAAAGGCATCTACAATGAAATCTATGTGCTCTGACAAAGAGATTGAAGAGGACATTAGAAGTGAGAAGATATGTCTTATTTCTGGATAGGCAGAACAGATGTCATTAAGCAACCATATAAAATGATATATAAATTTTATTATATAGATATGTTTCATAAATATGTGTGATAAATAAATACTCAACTTGAATCAAAACACCAACAGCATTCTTTAAAGAACTAGAAAAACAATCCAAAGTTTGTATGGAGTTGGAAGACCACAGCAAAGCAGAAAGGATTATGATCCAGGATTTCAATGTATGTTATTACTAAACTATATGATTAAAAGCAGAAAATTTCTGACACAAAAACAGACAGGATTAGTAGATTTGTGGGACAGAAATGAGAAAGCAAAAACAACCCCAGGCATCTGCAGTTATTAGATCTTTGACAAAGGAGCCAAAAAGTACACTGGAGTAAAAGAGAGTCTCTTTAAAAAATGGTGCTGGGAAAACTACTTATAGATAACTAGAAGAATAAATCTAGACCCATGTCACCCTGTACTAATATCAAATAAAAATGGATCAAAAACTGAGATATTAAAACAGAAGCATTGAGTTTGCTGGAAGATGAAATAGTACAACTCTTGAAGACATAGACAGGGGAAAGGATTCTCTGAGCAAAAGCCCAATTTAACAAGACATAACACCAAGAATCAACAAATGGAATTGTATTGAATTAAGAAAGCCTCGGAACTTCAAGGAAACAACGAAGGGAGTAAAGAACAGAACCCCACAGAATGGGAAAACTATTTTGCCAGGTGTTACTTGGACAGAGGACTGATATCTCGAACATAAAAAGAATTAGAAAATTATTACACTCCCCAAAATAAAGACCCAATAAAGATGGCCAATTGAAATGAGTAGACACTTATCAAAAGAACAAAAAAAAGAAAAAATGGCCAATAGACATACAAAAAATTTCAGTATCTCTTACCATTAGAGAAATACAAATCAATACAGCATCAAGATTCCGTATCAATCCATTCAGAAAAATGGCTATCACCAAGTACTCAATATGCACAAAAATGTTCTGGCAAGCTTTTAGGGAAAAAATTAAATTATATTGTTGGTAGTAATATAAGCTAGCAAAACCAATAACGGAAATCAGTATGGATAATCCTCATAGAGCTAAAAATAGAAGTTCTGTTTGAGTCAGCTGTATCTCTTCTTAAAAGAAATAAGGTCCTCGTATAATGGGGACACATGCATGCCCACATTCAAAACAGCACAACTCCGAATACCTAATCTTTGAGGCAGCTTAGATGTTTACCAGCAGATAAATGGGTAAAGAAATTATGGCACATACACACAGTGGAGCACTACTTGCTACAAAGAAGGATAAATGTGATTCATCTGTAGAAAAATGAGTGTACCAATTGAGAAATGTATGCATATATGTTTATTTGCTATTCACTTCTACAAAAATAGAAGACATCAATAGGACTGTATGAACAAGGGTGTAGGAACCGATTACAAAACTTAGAAAAAATGGATACATTTCTAGATAGGGATAACTCAACCAAACTGAGCCATGAAAAATAAAAATCTGAAAAAAACCAGTAATTAATTATAAGTTGAACTAGGAGAAAGTCTCCCGGCAAAGCAAATCCAGGACCCTGATAATCACATTCCCATGTTTTACCAAAAGTTCAAGAAAACCTAATGCCAATTCCTTTCAAACTATAGAAAGAGAAGGAAGGCTGCCAAGCCTGCTAGGTCTGACAAACAAACTTAGCGAAGTTTCCAGACACCAAATCAATATAGAAAAATCAATAAATTTTATACACTAATTATGAGCCTACAGAAAAAGAAAGAAAATTTCTTTCACAAGATCAACAAACTTAAAATAGTTGACAATGAATTTAACCAAGGAAGAGAGTAACATCCATATTGGAAATGACAAAGTGTTGAGCAAAGAAACTGAAAAAATACACAAAATCTAGAAAAGCAGTGAATATTAAATGACCATATTACCCAAAGCCGTATACAAATTTAGGACAATCCCAATGAAAATACCAAAGACCTTTACTGAGAAATAGAAATTTTCATAGAACCATAAATTTAGTAGCTAAGCCAATTCTAAGCAAAAAAGAACAATATTGGAATCACTATAATACTCGACTTCATGACATAATACTGAGCCATAAAAACAGTCACAAACAACAATGAACACAGTAGAGACTCTAGAAATATAGCCCTGTTTCGGCCAATTGGATTTTGAGAAAAGATAAAAACATAAATGAACATATTTTGGATGAAGTTCTAAGAAAATTGGGTTTGGTTAGGCAGAAGGCAGAAAATAGATCCCCAGCCCTCATTGTATACAAAAGTCAATTCAAAATGGATAAAATAATTTCATCCGAGACCTGAAACTGAAGTTACAAGAAGAAAGTACAGGAACATTGTTCTTGGCATGAATCTGGAGGAGATTTTTGGGTAGGTGTCTACATGCAAATTAACACGTGACAGTATATTAAATTAAAATAAGTTTTCTTAGAGCAAAAGCCGCAATCAATAGAGGGAAGATACAACCTACAGAATGGGAGAAAATATTTTCAAACTTTTCAGCCAATCGGGATTCATTTCCAGGTTATATAATGAGCTCAGACAACTGAACAGCAACGACGGCTGTGAAACAAATAATCAATTGAGATGGAGGAATTACTTTAATACACAATTCTCAACTGGTCAATAATGTACACAAAAAAAAAATGCTAGTGATCACTAATCATCGGAGGAATGCAGATCAAAACCACAATGAGCTATCGCCCTCCTGCTGGATGGCTGTTATCTGAAAGGAAATAAGTGACGGGCCCGATACATAGAAGAGAGAACGCTCATGGGTTTTGGCGGGAACGGAAATGGGCACAGGCATTACGGAAACCAGGGGAAGGTTCCTGGAACACCGGAGCTAGAATTTCCATCTGATCCAGCAGTCCCCGGAGCGGGTGTGTATGCCCAACGGAAACAAAATCCGCATGCCACAGAGGTCTCCACTTTCGTGTTCCCCTCAGCCCTGCTCACAATGGCCAGGGCACAGGATCAGCGTAAGTGTCTATCGATGGATGAGCGGATTCAATGTGGTAAATAAACCTAATAGGATGTCATTCAACCATTAACAATGAAATTCCATTTTTTAATACAACGTAGATGGAATTGAAATATATTAGGATAAGTGAAATAAGCAAAGCTTAATAAAATAAATGCTGCATGCTTTCATGTGTATGAGGAACTTAAAAAGTTGCTATTAAAGTGGAGTATAGAACTGTGGTTGGGAGATCCAGGGAAGGAAGCAGCTAAGGGTACAGACAGGAGAGCTAACTTGCACAGCAAGGTTAGACAGGAGGAACAACTGCTAATGCTAACCAGCACATCAGCATAACAACTATCAATTGAATATTTCAAAATGAGTAGTAGAGAGAATTTTGAAAGTCTTCAGTACAAAGAAATAATATATCACTGAGATCATAAATACGCTAATTACCTTGTTTTCTGATTATTATATATTGCGTTTATGTGTAGAAATGCCATACTATCATCCCTAAATTTGTACTGTTACTATGTATGTAATAAATATTAAATAAATCTAAAAGTGAAAATATTTTATATAATTATTTTGATTCTCAGTTATGCATTTTTATGCCTTTACTTAAAAAAATGTTACTTTGTGCCATTAATTGCATTTTGAAATATCTCTTTTTGTGTTTAATTTTATGAATATACCATTTTTATTTGTTAAAACATTTTATTAATTGTAAATATTTAGGTTATTTCAATTCTGATCATTTCTTCATATTTACCTAAAGAAAATAGATTTTTAAATATATTATGTTAAAATCAAGACTTCTCTGAAGCTCAATAATGTATAATTATCTTCCCAAGATTTCACAAAAATTGTTGTGAAATTCCTCTATTCAATCTACTGAATTTTTTTAGGTACTCAATACACACAGTCAAAAAAACTCTAGCATATGTGTGACAATTAGTTTGCTTTCCACAAGTATAACAGGAAAATGCTTCTCTCAAATTATTATTACCACAAATAATTAATTTGAAAGACTAAATTTTAATGTATTTGATTTGAGAAAAATTGTACATTTTTATATTTCAAACGATCATTAATTTTATGAATTTAATATTCCTCTTTCCTCTGGATTTTGCATTTATATATTAGTACTTTATATATATTAATATATTTTATTCCTTCCCTTATATATCTTCAGCGAGGATAATGTTTATATGGCAAATTGACATTTAAAATAAACTTGCTGAGACTATTTTAATTTTAATTAAAGAAAATTAACAAAACAATTGACCATGAAATGACATCTCATTATCTGTTGGAAAATGCCTTTAGAAACTGTTTTAAAATTCAGCACTAGAAAGAAAAAGTTGGACATGTCTTTCAAAAGCAAGAAACTTTCTTGTGCAATTAAGATCAAATTTTCCCTATAGATTTTGTTTCTATACAAGAATATGCTCATTAAAATCTTTTGCTCAAGGAAAGGAGCTGTGACACTCCCAAATATTGTCTCCTTCAGGCTCATGCTGAAAGCCATGATTTGACTGGGGAAGCTACATTGTATTTGTACCACACTGGTTTATAATAATAATAATAATAATTTGCAATAAGTAAGAAAAACCAAATGGAAATGTGGACTCTGTGGCCCTCACCTGGGTGATGTAGAAAAGTGGTTTGCCGTGTTGTGAGCCTTATTTATCTCATTTCCTGGATCATAGGGGTACATACAGAGTTGGGAGTTTCTCTTTTTAACTTACCTTGTTTTGTTTTCATATCATTCTTAGACAGATTGCTGTTTGTTTTTCTGTTACTATCTGTCTCCTCCTCAGAGACCATTAGCTTGACCTAGCTGCTGCTCTACTGGGCATGTTCCCAACATACCAAAAAGACACATGCATATCCATGTTTATAGTAACACAATTCATAATAGCCAAATCCTGGAAGCTACCTACCTGCCCATTCATAGAGGATTGGTTAAAGAAGATGTGGTACCTATACACAATGAAATACTATGCAGACATGAATAAAGACAGACATGAAGATTTTGAATGAAAATGGGGCCACCTAAAGTCAATAATGCTCAGTAAAATGGACCAAGCACACAAGATGGACTACAGACGGTGTTCCTCTTATGAAATGCACAAAAATAATGCCGTAAAAAGGTCTCAATATGAATGACAGGGTAGAAAGGGAGGCAACGATCAGCTAGTAAAGGAGTAAACCTCTGAGAAAATGTTGGGCATGGATGCTCAGGGATTCCCCAAAGCCCATGTCGCTAATGTGTTATAGGATTTGTGATTCGTGTATTTATGAATAAATAAATAAATAAATAAATAAAGACTGGGCACCTTGCACTGCTGTGTCTCCTTGATTCTGGAGCAGGAGTAGCGCAGACTGAGCGTTCCAAAAAACTGCACGAAGAACCAGCCACCTGTTGCCTGCTGAGTGCCAGTGATTTGATGTATATAATCTGTGCTTCTGAGTCATTTGTAATCCAGGGGACACTCTTCTGAATGAAACTTTCAACGTAATATTTTTTGAGGAGGATACATATTTATCTTCAAGTAATCAGTCAGAATTTAAGAAAAAGAAATTACATATAACATGTCTAAAAATCTGAAGTATATATTAATGTAAGTAATGAAAATGAGCAATAAACGGCAACATTCTTATTTGAGTAAGATGGTCAAGGTGGCAAGGGCCAAAAATCTGTGATTTCTATGTGAAAAATTTATTATAGTTGATCAAAGGTTATTTCAAGATAACACAGAACATAAAAAGCTGAAATATAAAATAAATCCAAGAATAGCATAATTTATATTTTATGATCTCAGAATGTAAAATATGAATACCAAGTAATACATTGAACAGAATCCCGCCAAACATAGAAGTCAAGAGTTTTAGTCTCTATCGCTGATAACACTAACATAAACTACACTTTACAAGTTACTTTTCACTTTGCTTTCATTAATATTTTTGATTCTGAGATTGTTCTTGAGTGAACATGTCATCATTTTAGATAGGAAACTTCTAGCATCCCTCCAAATACACTGGTAGACCTAAAATTTCTGAGGTTTCAAGTGTATCAGCCAACCTGAATAATAGAACCTGCCAAGCTCTGTTACCAAGGCAGAGGTGACAATGACTTGTCTGATTGGGAAACACATTTTGCTTTATTAGATCCAACTACAGCCATGTACAAAGCATGTACCAATCTTGTGCCTGTTATTTTATGAATCCTCAAGAATTTCTCAGCTTTTAAAAATTTCTTGACTTTGGTCTCTGAGAGAGAGAAATCTATTCTGATCTGGGGTTCCTCAAACACCAAAAACAAAGTGTCAGAAGTTTATTTCACAAAGAAATTTTACTGATTTCCTGTTTTGTAATCTGTAGAGATTTCCAATGTTTCATTTTTCCTCCAGAGTTTTGTACTATTTTGAAAGAAATTTTCAGGCTAACACATATGTGGTAATATTTCACAATGATTTCACCGACTGAAGGATTTAATGGCTGCTATTATTTTAGAGTTTTCTCTCAGAAAATTACTTTTGAAGAAATTCTATTACAACGATGTGATATTTTAGAATATTTCAATGTGTCAAGTCTCTTTATCAAAACTATTATTGTTGATTGCTAATATTGAAAGATTCTTCCTTCTCCAGAAAAATGAGTGCCACTGGAGGTGGAAGGAGAATTTTTTTTCCCCCTTCACTGAATCTAATCTAATTTTAGGGGGAAGAGGAAAAAAATGTGATGAAGAATGAATTTGAGCTGAAGTTCTTAGGAAATCTTCCAAAGCTAAAGTGGATTTATCCTGTGTTTAGAATCATTGATCTTTACAGAAATCTAGGATTTCAAATAATGTGCAGCAAGTGCATTTTCTTTTAAACCGGCCACTTCACTGGCCAGGTTTTCTCGTTCCTGTTGCACCTCCATGTGTTTGTTACTACAATTAGTGGAAGAACTGATTCTTTGTTCCTCAATTTCTTTGAAAATATATAATGTGCTTGTAAATAAAGACGAGCATTTATGGCCAGATTTGATTAAGAGTATGAGTCAGCAACTAGGGAATTTCCAGAAGTTAGTTTATTATTTATTTATTTATTTATTTATTTATTTATGTTTACTTAAGGAAGGAAGCACTCACCTACTCAGATGGTAGAACAAAGACTCTACTCAGGCACTGTTAAGTCTGCTGAAGGAGATTCCTAGATTTAAGGAAGGTGTAATTATGCCAATTGTGTTTTCTTTTCTTAAGTATTATTTACCTACTGCATATGAACAGGTGATTACTGACTGATAGTGCAGGAATGCAAAACTCTTCAACTATGAGGCAACAAAATGCCACTAAAACTAAAAAATAAACTATGGATACATACAACACTTCAGATGGATCTCATTATGTTGAGTGCAAAAATCTAACCTCAAACTCTATCATCTATCTATCTATCTATCTATCTATCTATCTATCATTTCCAGATAGTAGCCACACCATCCAAATAAGTTCTGTAGAAATATTCATAAATAAGTAGAGATATAACATCAATTGTAGCTAACAGTATTTATTTCAATTTGTTAAAATATTTTATCTGCTTCTAACAAAAAAACTAACCATATTCAATATATACACATATACACACATATTTGCTTAGAAAGCACGATAAAAATATAGTGAATGCTTAAACTAAAAAATACAGTAAAGGACACAGTGCCATTAAGTCCCCTCAAAATGCTCTCTTTTGTTTCAAACACACTGATCCCACAGTTCTTGGCACTGTTTAGAGTAGTTGTGGAGTCCTTTCTGATGAGTGCCTTCAGCTGCACAATTATGGCTGCCTTGGTGTTCTGAGTCAGCACAAAATGGTAACCTTTCACGGTCATTTTGACTTTGGGGAAGAGCCAGATGTTGCACAGTGCTAGGTCTGATGAATGAGGTGCACGAGGACACACCATAATGTTTTTATGAGCCTGTTTGTCTTTTGGATGGCACCCAGAGTAACATTCATTGTGGTTTTGATCATACCTCATAAAGACACCCCCAAAAGAAGACTTCCAGAACTTCTCAAGGACTGGCAGGAATGGTGAAGTCCTTGTATACGGAGTGAGGAGAAATATTTTGAAGAGGATTAGTGGCATTTTTTGCTGTAATTTTAAAAATTTAAGTATCATCATATATTTTGATCATACCTCCTATGGACTAGGCATATTTCATGTGCATATACACATGCAGTTATATTTACTCTTTATAATTCTTAATTCTAACTTCAGTTGCGTTTGGTGAGAGGAATCCCAATTTGGATTTTATGACCAATATAGTCATACTACAGTATTGACACAGGAATGCATACCGCATTTTCCAATTTCATTAATACATATTTCTGAAGAACAAAATAATTGTAAAGATAATAAATATTCAACAGTAACTGCTAATTCTGAAGTCCTTCATTGAAATGGCAAGTAGATGAATTTTTCAAAGTGGAAAGTTAAGAATTTGTGACCAACCCCATATTATATAAAAAATACAAAGAGGACATATTTTTTAAAAGTGCTTTATAGTGCATAGTAGTAATCTTAATTTCTTTTTGAAACACCATTTCCCTGGTTTCAGCTTAGAGGCAGTAACCCAGTAGGCCAGGAATGAGAGACTAAGATGCATTTTTGAAAGCAGATTAGATTATTTGTCATAGCAGGCTTAGAGACAACACTTAGAAAATGACTTTATCAGAAAAACAGATAAGATTTTAATTTTTTCTAGAAGATTGGGGTGGTTCTGGGAACTTAAGAGAGGCAGAAGTCTCATTGCTATATATGTCATGTCTTTCTTTGAAAATAATTTTTAAAGGGAACAGAAGCCGCTCATGAAAACAATCGCAATTTACAAGCAAATTTAGAGCCGGGGGAAAAAAAGAGCACCGGAGGCAGAAACTAATAGGGTGCTAACCTTTACAGCTAACGCAGTCTAAGCAAGGAGCCAAAATGTCACGTAGGTAGCTATTCCTTGGCAACTGGAGAAAAGGCATTGCTGATTGAGACTGTATGGGGCACGAAAGTTCAAGTACGGAAATGATAATTTGCATTGAGACCCTGGCACACCATTTTGAAGATAAACGCCAACAAAATAAAAATAGGTTTTCCTTTTGCCCACTATCAAGAAGATTTATGCTTTCTAAAACTCTTGACAAAAGCTTTAAATTATCTCAGATATAACTTTCAAACATTGTTATTTTATTACTGTGAATTATTCATAATACCAAATGTGAAACCCTGGAACTGACAAGGCAACCGCTTGATTGTCCTACAGAAACAGTGATTTTTGCCTTTATTATGAATCTAACTGTAGAACATTCACCCTGAATATTTTTCATTTAGTCTCATTTTTGGATGTCTATTGCTACTGTAAAGCCAAAAGGAAGATTCTTTTCATTCCACGTTCTCAAGAGCTAGATGTGAAATCTGTGGCAGAGCCTTTGGTTTCTGATGACACTCTCCTGCTCCTCTTGGCTGAGAGCCTGATTTACTGCTGATCAGTAAGGCATGAGGTGTCTTAAATGTGAGTGACATAATCTACACAAATTAATTTTCAGCTCCGAGCAAACTTAACAAGCTGATTTAAGATGGAGTTTTAACGTGCTCTTAAAATTTTAGATTATCTGTAAATTTCAATTTTCCATTCTTTATTGTTGCAGATAATTAACAGTTGTATTCATTCTTAAACTGAATTTAAAAATTCCTTTTAAACTAATGAAAAGATACTAAAAATACTCTTATCTTTTTAAAGACAAGACGGCATTTTTTTCAGATGCTTAGCTAATCGAATTTTAATGTCACTCCCAGTGTGTGCTATGCCAGGAAGTGCAAGTCCTCCGCTTTGTCAGTTATTTTAACTAAGTCAGTTTTTGAAATTTTCATATAAGCTGAAGATGTTTAGAATTTTGAAATCTCAATTGCAGACTTCTATTTGCATGCAAATATATACTGAAATATTCATCTCGACTTAAGTCTTAGTGTTCAGGAATGTAGGAATGTGCTCACACAGAACTCACATCTGTTTGTGGGTACAGAACACAAAGTGGTAGCGCAATTTAACAAAACTCAAACAAGGACGTTGACTGACCAAAGGAAAAGATGTGAATAGGCAAGATCAAGAGACATCATGATAATAACATCTGACATTTCCATCAATTATGTACAAACCCTTAAGTACATTCTAGATGCAGTGTGCTACTGCTACTGTGTATTCCAGGGGTTTTTGGGCTAGAGGCTATGCAAATAGTTGAACAAATAGCACCAACAGGTAAGATCCATGCTTGCTGAGGCCTATCAAAGGATGCGGGAAGCACTAAACTGGAAAAAAAAAAAACAAAAAACTGACTTTGTGACGAAAGTGAAATTAGCAAAATGTTTTTAGAGGGTTCCATTTAGGAGTGCTGGGCATTTTCTGGACCTACAGACAGAAAAAGGTATTCTAACTGAGGAGATTGGCCACGAGGGGCACCATGAGCTTTGCTGTTCTGTAAAAATCTGAAGAAGGCACAGGGGGAAGGCTAAGAGCATTCATTGTGCCTAAAGCCCCAGGGGAGGTGTTGACAAGCGGTAAACCAAGAAAACAACACAGAGAAAAGGAGTTTTCAGTAATATAAGATGATTTGGAGATGCATAAAAATGAAACAGATTGCCAGAGGGCAGGAGTTTCTCTTCCTTTCTTTTCTTCCTTCTTTCTTTCCTTCCTTCCTTCCTTCCTTCCTTCCTTCCTTCCTTCCTTCCTTCCTTCTTTTCTTCCTTCCTTCTTTCCTTCCTTCCTTCCTTCTTTCCTTCATTCCTTCCTTTTATTTTATTTTTACTTTCATTGTATGTATGGGGCAAATTTCATTCATTTTTTTCTTCTTTATTTGTGTTTATTAGTGTGTATATGTGGCCTGAGAATCTAGTACATGTACATATCCAGTCAATTTCGCATTCCCTTCCTCCTATTCTACCTCCTTCTCATTCCCCCTGATTTCCAACATCTCATCCATTTGACTCTAAAATTTCTTTATATTTTGGGTTTCTCATATTAGAGAAACCATGTGGTATTTACCATTCTGAGAGCAGAGGTTTCATCCAGGTCCCCTTGTACTGCTCAAGAAATAATAAAATCAAACAGTAGGAGTACAAGTCTGTAGCTGAGTATGCAGCAGCAAGTGACCATTCCCAAACCTAACCACCTTTCAAGGGAAGAGTTTTAAAATGTGACTCTCACATAACTTCTCTCTGGCTTTATGGGAAAGTGAGTGTAGTCAGAAGCTGAGTAAATGCACCTCTTAGAGAAAAAATGGGTCAATTTTTGAAAGAGGCCATAGTGCTGAAATGAAGAGAAGAGATTGCAGAGATATTTTGTATGCAGAGCTAAGAATATGGTGACTCATTTGATATAGATGAAGGACAGCCAGGCAAAGGGAAGGACTTCCCATTGCATGAGAAGCAGGATAAAAGAAGAAACTGTCAACCAACATATTAATATAGGTGAGGAAGAACAAGCTTTATGACTAGGAGACTGAATCTGACTTGAGAACAATGAGACATACTTTGGTAATTACTAGAGTCAGGAGAGAGAAAGCAGGGATTTTATAATATCTTACTTCTTACATTTCTACTAATTACCTTGCTTTGTGTCTAAGCCAATAGCAGCGTGGTAGGCTATATAACTCATTACCAATGAGGTAAAATAATTCTGAGGATTATTATTAAGGACCATTCAACTATTTTGAATATGATTGTAAATTCCCTCAAGTAGGCACTACTTTTCACTGGAGAGAAATGCAAGTCCCATTGGAGAATTCATTTACTATAGCTGTTGTCTAAAATATTATTAAGCCATACAGCAGATTGTGGAGTAGTTTAATAGGTTTATTATTGTGACATTTTTATGTGCTTTGGTTATTGCACAATATGAAATAAAAATGGAATGGTAGTAATTCTTATCATTATTTTGAATTATGAACATCACTTTTTGGCTATGAGAGGAAAGACATAAAATATGTTCCCAAGTTGAAACATTCAGAAAGTAGAAAAAAGTAGTTGGAAGGATGGATACTTCAAAATAGAAACAAAAAGACCTTAATATGCTTTGGTTTGAGAAAATGTAATTTTTGTAAAATTATCTTGAGCTGCAAAATACGTACAATTATTTCTTTGAATCAATGGCATTTTAATCAAAAATAATGCTAATCAGCATATTTCAAAACCAGAAATGTATTTACAAAAACATACTTGTACACACATCTCAATCGAGCTGTCTATCCAATTGCTAACGATTCTAGGCCAAGAATTTAGAGGCGCCAGTGAAATCACTCATTATTGAGTGTCTACAATGTGCCAGGCACTGAGCCCTGGAATTAACCTCTAAAAAGACTTTTATTAATAACAAAGAGAGATAATACACACATAGTAAACAATTTTAAGAGACATGTGGCATGATAAATGAGAATGTTTTTTGAGGATGAAATGTTATCTAGAATCCAATCATATATCATTTTGTAGGATATGGTAACATACAAATACATGTGTACATTTATACACGTATATGTAGTCATAGGGCATGATGAGATATCTACCTATTTATTTATATATATTGAGTATAAACAATAGAATTTGCTGATGGACTAAGAGGAGAAAGAGGAATAGATACCAAGAAATATATATATATATATATATATATATATATATATATATATATATATATTTTGTGGCTTAAGCAAGTAGCTGTATAGGAGTGAAGATCTGGGGAGGAACAGGTTTAGCTCGAATATGGACCAGTTGATTTGGTACACATTTGCTTTGAGATATTGACCAAACTCACACAAAAAATGATGTTGCAAAGCTCTTTTGTACCTAAGTCAAGAAGACATTAGAGGATTGAGAGCTGGGGTTATACATCTGAAAAATTTCTACATACAAAAGCTTTTATAATAAAAATTTTATTGTGGTAAAAAAAATTCACATAACATAAAATTTAAGATTTTTTGGGTAAATACATGACTTACAAATTAGACACATTAGAACTATGGGGTTTGGGGCATCACTGATCAACTATGTCCACCCCTTTTTCAGAGGTTCGCCATTTTCCTATGTGAGCGCTGCCTCTCTTTTGACTCTGCCATTCATGTTGGGGCCTTTTTATGTTATTATTTTGTGCATTTCATAGGAGGGACACACATATATAGTCAGAATTTTGTACTTGATCCATTTCACTTTGTATTATTGACTCTAGGTGGTCCTGTTTTCATTTAAATGCTTCATGTCTTTCTTTATGACTGCATCCATTGTGTATAGGTACCATATCTTCTTTTACCAACCCTCTATGAATGGGTAAGTTGTTTCCAGGATTTAGCTATTATGAATTGTGCTGCTATAAACATTGACATGCATATGTCTTTTAGTATGTCAATTTTATTTCTTTTGGGAACATACCTAGTAAAGCAGTAGCTGGATCAAATGGAATTTCTATTTTCAGCTTTCTAAGCAACATCCGGACTGCTTTTCATAATGGTTGTAGCAGATTGCATTCCCACTAGCAGTGGAGTAGAGTCCCTTTTTTTCCACAACCTCACCAACAAGTGTGTTTGTCTGAGTTTTTGATGTAGGCCCTTCTTACTGGGGTGAGGTGAAACCTTAATGCTGTTTTCATTTGCATTTCCCTGGTGACCAGTGATGAAGAGCACTTTTTCGTATGCTTGTTGGCCGTGTGCACTTCTTCCGCAAAGTTTCTTTTCATTTCATCTGCCCACTTCTTGATGAGATCATTTATTTTCGGGGATTTTATGTTTTTCATTTCCTTGTATATTCTAGATATTAATCTTTTGTCTAAAGTGTTACTGGTGAATATTTTTCCCACTCTGTGTGTTGTCTCTTCACCTTGCTGATTGTTGCTTTTGCTGTACAAAAAGTCTTTTAATTTAGTTTAGCTCCACATGTTGATTCTTGCTGAAATTTCTTGTGCAGTTGGTGAATTGCTCAGAAAATCCTTCCCTGTCCCTGTGTCTTCTAGGATTTTATCTATTTTGTCTTCCAGTCAGTTTAGTGTTTCTGTTTAGATGTCCAGTTCTTTGATCCCTTTTGGTCTGCTTTTAGAGTGCGGTGACAGGTATGGGTCTAATCTCATTCTCCTGCACATGGAGATTCAGTTTTCCAGTCCCCATTTGTTGAAGATGCTGTCTTGTCTACACTGGATTGTTTTGGCATCTTTGTCAAATATCAGGTGACTAATGGTGTTTCAGCTTGCTTCAATATCCTCAATTCTGTTTCACTGGTCTTATCGTCTCTTCTTATACCAGTATCATGGAGATTCATTGTTGTTGCTTTGTACTATTTTTGGAAATCTGGATTGAAAATCCTCCAGCTTTTCTCTAGTTACTCAAAATTTCTTGAAGATGAAAAAGGTGAAATTACAACAGATAACAAGGAAATTCAAAGGCCAATAATAAGTTAGTTTGAAAATTTGTAGTTCAATAGCTTTACAAAGCTAAAAGAAATGGATGAGTTCATATATATATATATATATATATATATATATATATATATATATCAACCACCAAAACTGAATAAAGAAGAAATTAAACATCTGAATAGGCCAAAATTCACCTATGAAATCACAGAAGTAATAAAAAATAATTCCAACCTCAAAGAACCCAGAACCTGATGGATTCTCAGCAGAATTCTATAAAAAATTTAGGGAAGATTTAGTACCAATACTCACCAAATTTTTTCAAGAAACTGAAAAGGAAGGAAACTTTCCCAGCTCATTTTCTGAGGCAAGCATAACTCTTATTCTAAAACTAGACAAAAACCCAACAAAAAAGAAAACTAGAGGTCAATATCCCTAATAGTATAGATGTGAAAATACTCAATAAAATCCTTGCCTATAGAATGCAGCAAATCGTAAAGTCATGACCAAATGAGCATCCTCTCAAATGCAAATCAATAAATGTAATACACTACATTAACAGATACAAAGATAAAAATTATATAGTTATCAAAATAAATGCAAAAAAGTATTTGACAAAATCTAATACCCATTTATGATAAAGACTCTGAAGAAAATGGGAATGAGGAACCCTACCTCCCCACGATTCAAGCTATTTATAACAACCTCTCAGCCAATATAATCCTAAACGAAGCAAAATTGAAATCATTCACACTGTATTCAGAAACAAGACAAGAATGCCCACCGTCACCCTTACTATTAAGCATAGTGCTTGACATTTTGGCAAGAGCCATCGGGCAAGAGCAAGAAATAAAAGGAATATGCATCAGAAGGGAAGAAGGAAAGGTATTACTATTTGCAGATGACATGATACTCTATATAGGAGACCCCAAATATTCCATGCAAAGACTCTTAGAACTAATAAATAAATTCAGTAAAATAGGTTATAAAATCAATACCCACAAATCAATAACATTCCCATACACCAATAACGAATCCATAAAGAAATCAAGAAAACAACCCCTTTACAAATGGCAGTAACAACAACAACAAAATACTTAGGAATAAACCTCACCAAAGAGGTGAATACTCATGCAAAGAGAACTACAAACCCCTAAAGAAACAGATTGAAGATGACTTTAGAAAATGAAAAAAAAAACATCCATGTTCTTGGAGAGAAGAGGTAGTATTATCACAATGGCCATACACCCAAAGCTCCCAAAGCTACTATACAGTTTCCATGCAATGCCAATCAAAATACCAACTATATTCTTAACAGAACTAAAAAAAAAACCTTAAAATTTATATGAAACCAGACAAGACCCAGAATCTCTAGGCAGTTCTGAGTAGCAAGGGCAAAGCTGGAGGAATCACAAGTCTACTAAGCCATGTGGCCAAATGTGAAAACCTCAATGTGAATCAAGAAGCGGAGAGGGCTGAATTTGACTCTTCCCGGTTTCGAATATCTAGAGATGTTAGTAAGAAAGATGAACCTTAAAACATGGACAAGAAGGTCTTGAATAAAAGGAAGATTTTGATCTTTTTTCATGATAACTGAGAATAAATACAATGCAAAAAATGGGAGACTTACAAATAACTGCAAGGAGAATTAGGAAACACAAGAATTTTCTAATTCAATTCCACAAAATTACAAATTGTTATAAACTGTTGAAGACTTTTTCATGGAAAAAATCTACTTAATTTTTGAAAATTACTTCTTCCATAGATACTTATAGATTTTGTAGCTATAGTTTAATATGCTTTCATGTGTTAAAAACACGAAAATACGCATACATTTTGTAGTTAACCCAAAATTGTAAGGTTGAAGAAATGAGAATTATTGCCTTCATTTTGCTAATAAGCACAATTGATTCAGAGAGCTAAATTAATTGAATAATGGGAGCTATCAATCCTGTTTTCTGACCTAAGCGAAGACTGTAGCGCACGTCCTCCACAGCTCTTTCCCAGCTTGACATTTATTGGGTAGTGTGACTTTTTGCATATTTGTAAAGTAAGAAGCAAGGCGCATGGCTTGTGCAGGCTGTTCACCGACACCGTGAGTGAGCCGCTATGAGCGACTCCTTCGGCAGTCTGTAACCTGAACAACATAGGCAGTAATTCTGCTTAAAATAATACTGTATTTCAGATACCCCAGGTCCATGGAGAAGTGAGAGCTAGAATTGATTTTTTCAACCCAGTAAGACTAAGTCTTTCTCCAAATAATGAAAAAGAAAATTTGGATATTCAAAATGATGCTACTGATCAAACTTAAATTTAAATTTCTGCAAGTTTCCTTTCTGATACAGTAATTGAAGTCTAGTTTTCATTTCCCATAAGCACTTCCCTCAATACATTTTTGTTCTAATTTATGTGCATACATCTAAATGTGCCTTTGGCAAAATTTCTAAGTTTCCACTGGGTTGGTCTTCTTCCAGCAGGCTCCTGGAGCCGTCCTCGACGCTGCCTCCATCTTAACCTTTCCCTCTTTACCTGCTGCCATCGGGGGGCCAACTCGTCAAAACGTTGGCCTTTCCTCGAAGCACCTACTTCTGTTTTTGGTCCCGGGATTCATCACGTGTTTATTTTTTCATTCTCTCACTAAATCTCAATTGAATATTCTGTACGGTTTGGATGTGAGGATGCTCACCAGACTGTGATGGGTTGAGTTGTTGGTTTTCATCACCGTATTCCACCTCCTCATGTTCCTGTTCCTGTGAGAAGTTAATGCAAAACTCATTGTCCGATTCAGTAACACCTCAGCCTCTCCTTTAAGAAAAAAAAAAAAAAAAAGAAGCAAATCAGTCTTTTGTATTCTCCTGGAGTATTTCTAGCCACAATACACTTTGACTTTGATTATTAAAGCAATTATAGCCACACTTTTTCCCCTGCTCTTTCCCCCTGCCGATGACTAACTTCACTTGAAAATGAAGCAAAAGATCAGATATAGAATTATAAGAAGGGAAATTCTCCTAAAAAGTAAAATCCAACCTCAGAAACTGACTTATAGCATCTGTGTTAATAAAGATGTTTCCTTTTTGTAATTCACAATAGATATTTTAATGATCAATAAAACATATTTGACTAAAACAGTTTTTGGTGACTAACATTTATTATCAATACTGTCATTTAGTACATAATCAGTTAGAGAACTCGAATTAAATTTAATTCTCAGAGCTGAGACAGTGGTTTCTTTGACCTGTTCTTTACTCAACAGAGGGGAGCAGGATGAGTGTTTGTTTAAAGTTTTCAAGGCAATCACTAGTATTTTAAGATTTAAAGAATAATAAAAGTTCTATTTCCAGAGGTACGAGCATTCTTATCATTAAAGTTTTAATCTAAAATAATCTGATGGCACCCTACATTATATGATTAGTGAGATGAAGTGTAGTGTATTATCAAATAGTAGATAAGAAGGCTAGGCTAAATTTCTCCTGAGGAAACCACATATGAACAACATCAATGAACTGACATAACATTGGCCTTTTTAGCTTCCTAGACATGATGTGAAGAGCAAAAGAGACACGCACTCGGAAGCACATTACAATATGAAGATTCTTAAATTTGACTTTATAGGTTCCTCTAGTTCTTCCCAGTGGCTTTTACCAAAGCAAACGTAGGAAGTTTATAGATTATAAAATCCAAAGCAATTTTTCATAGAATTTAGTTAAAACAATCCAAGTTTTAGCCAAAAACTATCATTTAACATTAACCATCATCAGGCAAGATTAAAGTCTTGAATAAAGAGCTATATAAAGCCAAATACTTTGAAAAGATTGGTGGCTCCTTGTCGTTCCTACTATTATTTATCTAAATAAGCTAGGAAATTAATAAATATCTTCTTTAATTGAAAGAAGAGTTGATTGGCATAGTCAAGAGTGCTTAAACTGATTTTTAATTGTCATGTTTGGTATCATTCATGAAAAATTTAAATTTGATGTACTTGAGTTACTATTAAGTCATGAAAAACTTTATTAAACATAAGAATACAAATGCCACTATTACTTGAATTTATAATCTTATTTATTCACTTTAAGTTCATTTTTAAGAAAAAACTAGTAACAGTAATCATGACACATTTGTTAAATTGATCTTAAAACACCAATATGAACTCTGAAATTTACCTTTCAAATTTAATTGAGATGAAAATATGACCATTCTATGAAGCACTGCTGGAAATTTACTCTAAAGCTGCCTATTAGCATTTTCCAAGTACTCAATTACATGTTTGATTATGTGAGGTCATTCTGTTGCATTTTTCAGTATCTCTGAAATGATATTCTCCTCTGTGTACAAGTATGAGTTATGAAAAAATGCTTCATGACTTTAGAAAACTACACTTGCTGCAACCTTTATTCAGACCTAGTTATTTATTTTTGCCTACCACGTTTTACAATTTAGACCTGTTTATTATTATCTTTCAAATTTAGGACAAAGTGTTTCTATCCTTTAAAAGGAAAAACATCTACACAGAAAAAGCAGAATACTAAAATTTAAAAATACTGTATGTCTCATTGCAATATCCTTGAAAGAGACCTCTGTGGTTTAGATAAAAATGCCCCTCCCAAAGTGTCCCATGTACCGGGATGGGGCTCTTGTGCAGAGATCAGATAATGGGGGTACCATAAGCATCTGTGATTAACCCACTGACAAGTTCATGTGCCATTAGTAAGTGAGTCTTGGCTGGAAGGTGGGCCAGAGGGGGATGTGAGCTGGCAAGGTGCAGTCTGGCCCTGGCGTGTCCTGTCTCTCTGTGCTCCCTAGTTGCCATAGGTGAGCAGTAATCCTGTACTGTGCCATTTTGAGCTCTGTGCCACCCAGGCGTGGATAGACCAGAGCTCTGAAAGTAAGAGCAAAAGTAAGCCCTCCTTTAAGCTGAAAGTGTCGCATATTTCGTGCTAGAAGTGGAAAAATGACCAATAAAGTGTGCAATGGATTTTAGACTTCTATTGTTCACAATTATCATTCAAATTTTCTGTTTTACTTAAGTTTATAACTTAACAATAACCATTGACTTCTGACAGATACTAATCAATATCGATTTTCTTTTTAGAGGAACTTATAAAATAAAAAGATTTTTGCTTCCACTAGTTAATGTTCTTTTGTTAACCTTATTATATACATTAAAGCTTGATAATTATTCATGTTAATATGATAGAGACATTGGTAAATTAGTTTATTAACAAATAATTCATGTTTTTTCAATTTAAATACTTTACATACCTCATCAAATCCTAGCACAAATGTAAATGTAAAAATAACAGCACATAATGAATTTATTAAAAGAAACAGTATCACAACAATGACAAAAGACTAACCAAGAAGGCAGTGAGAGGGAATAAGCGTTCAATTAACATGAAATAACTTAAAAATCTAACTATTTTTCCATAAACATAAAAGACATAACTATATAAACAATGAAAAAATATAGCTACCTTATAAAAATAAAGATAAAAATATGGATACACTTAAGCAAGAATATTGTACCAATTAGATTAGCAATTAAGATGCCTATGTGTACCTGAAGTCATGGGGAAATAAACACCGTCGTACAAGTTTACAGTGACAAAATTCTTTTGAAAAGAAACTTGATAGTAACCAACACATCCCTCAAACAAACATTCATGTTGTTTGACCAGTAATCATGATAATGGATATTTTCCATGTAGAAATAAATGAAATAAATTGGTATATACATCTGAAACAATTCACCATGGTATTTGTTATGATAGTGAAAAACTGCAGGTAAACTACCTTTGTTGTTATACATGTAACAAGATCCGAAAGGACATATTCCCCTGGAATTTCTGACCTAATAGAAAGACAGAAGGTAACAAGTACCCTAGGTAAGTTTATAAATCCACGTGTTGTTGAGGTCAGTCATATTACTGCAGAGGGTAAGGAGTAGATCGTGAGGTCACCCCAGTTATACTATACCTTCCCTTCCCTCCACCAGAGGCATTTGTACCATCCTGGGAGTGACTTAGCATGTTCTTAAGTATGTAACACGTTTTTACCAACTGAAGAGGATTTAGCTTGTATACTGGACAGCGTACTTATGAACAGATAAACAGAGGCACACATAATGAGAAGCAGGGACGGGGAAGGTACTGGGTAACTGAGAAAGAACTGGAGCAGAGGCGTCTCCAAGCCCACTGTGGATGGCACTTAGGTCTCCTGGGGTTCTGGGTCTCCTAGGCAGGTGTTTCCTTTTGAGACATTCTTGTTTCAATCATTTTTCCTGCTAATATCCTGAATATATTTATGCATAAGAAGTTTACAATAGGGATGGTAAAAAGATGGCTTGATTTTTCTTATTGCATATTAATTTTTATTCCTTCCAATGTGTTTAGAAACATTCTCTAAGTCATTTTTAATATCAAAGATTTCTTTCTTGACCAGATCCTTCTGGTGTTGCAGCTGCCTCACTTTGTAAGCCTTTTTCTTGGTGGAAACAATATATGTGCAAAATTTTCAGATCTGCGATGAGTTTGTGGACAACAAGGAAAAAAATCACAGAAACACTTGGTTTTTTTTTTTTTTTCTATCTGGAAGTGATGTCTTTTTGGAATCTTAGAAAAGTAGAGTGCCATTTGTGAAGGTTATCAGATCGTTTCCACAGAATTTTACTTGTCAATTCCATCTCTGACAGAGAATATCTTTCCACCAGTCCCTGAGTTTGACAGACCTGTGCTTTATATAGCCTGGCTTCATCAGCAGCGTGAGCAATGGTACCGAGGCGGCATCTGCAAGACCGATGAATGATGGAAACTTTGATATACATTTAAAACAACCCGATAATCTAACCATTTATTGTAACTTTTAAATTTAAGCTTCCTTTAAATCATTTGGAATAAGGGAACCTGAAATTTGACAGCAGTAGAGGTCAAGTAACGTTCCAACCGTGCCTCTCATGTGCGGTATGTCACAGGTGCAGAACCCTGAAACACTGCTTGGCTTGTATTCAAAGCAACCCAAAAATTCCAGAACTCTCAGAAGTGCAACCAGTGTAGAGGGGCAGCAATTCTCAATTGGTTTAGTTTCCAAAACTCATAAATAATATTTTGCTGGCTAAGATACATATAATTATGCAGAAGTTTGCAATAGTGATGGTAAAAAGATGAGTTGATTTTTCTAATTGCATATTAATTTTTATACCTTCAATACATTTATAATAATTCTCTAAGTCACTTTTAATATAAAAGATTTTTATTGATCATTTGAATATAATGGCATCATATACTTAAAAATTTATCAGTATATATTTAAGATATGTAATAGTTACATTCAAATTAAGGAATTGGTTCACATATATATCACACCATTTTCACCTTCGCTTTCCTTCCAGACTTTGTGCACTCTCATGCTCTCTCTTTCCCTCTCCGTCTCCACAAATCTGTCTCCTCATTTTCTACCATCTCTCTTTTTTGGCTCTTTAATTATTTATACTTTGGATTTCTTATATTAGGGAAACAATGCTACTTGTAATCCTCTGGGTCTGATTCACTTCACTATGCACAATGGTCTCAAGTACATATATTTTCCTACAAATGACTCAAATTTTTCTTTATCACACACACACACACACACACACACACACACACACACACACACACACACACACATATATATATATATATATATATATATATATATATATATATATATATATATATATATATACATGCCCGCACATAGTCTTGATCCATTGATTTGTTGGCAGACATATTGGCAGCTTCTATAACCTAGCTATTAAGAGTACAGCTACTATAAACAAGTATGCATGTATCTCTGTTATATGATCTGTTTAACTCTTATAGGAAGATACCCAGGAGAGGTGCAGCTAGGTCAAATGGAATATCCATTTTCAGATTTTCGAGGAATCACCATACAGATTTCCACAGTGGTTGTGCCCATTTACAGCCCCATCAGGAACATAGAAAAGTTCCTTTTGTCCCTCTTCTTGCTAGCGTATGTTGTTTTTTGCGTTCTTCGTAATAGCCATCCTGATTGGGATAAGATGGAACTTCAGTGTTGCTTTGATTTGCTTTCCTCTGATGGCTGAAGACACTGACTGTCTGTTCATGTATTTGCCCACCATTTATATTTCTCCTAAGAACAGTCTTTTTGTTGCAGTTGCCCATTTTTAATTTTTGCGTCATGTTCTTGGGAGTCTACTTTTTAATTCTTTTTTAATTCTAGGCATTAGCCCTCTGTTTGAGAAGGCATTAATATTTTTCCCATTCTGTCAGTCTTCTCTCTTCAATTTGGTGATCGTGTCCTCTGCTGTGCAGAAGCTTTTAAATGTGATGTAATCCCTTTTGTTGATTCTTGATGTTATTTCTTGAGCAACAGGTAGTCTACTGAGAATGTTCTTGCTTATGCTTTTGTCGTCAGGGTTTTGCATCTTTTACGGCATCCACCATGTTCAGTTTCCTCTTTCATAACTGGGTCTCTGATTCATTTGGATTTGGTTTTAGCACTGGGTGACATGTGTGGGTATAAATTCATTTTGTATGACAATATCCAGCCAGCACTGCTTGTTAAATAGACTATCTTTTCTCTGGTGTATGGTTTTGGCATCTTTGTCAAGTGTCAGATGTCTGAGGGTGCTTGGAGTTGTCTCTGCATCCTCAAGTCTGTTCCCCTAGTCTACCTGTCTGTCTTTGCACCAGTCCTATTCGCTTTTTAAAGTTATTGTTATTTTGTAATACAACCTGATGACCATAATTGTGATGCCTTCTGTTTTTGTATTAATGCTTAGATTGCTTCAGCTTCTTTGGGTCTCTTCTAGTTCCATATAAATGTTAGGATTGTCTTTTCTAGTTCTATGAAAAATCCTGTTGATATTTTGATAAGAATTACACTGAATCTGTAAGTCAGTTTTGACAGTATGGCCATCTCACAATGCTGCTTCTGCCTTCCTAGGAATAAGAGATATTTTTACATTTTGTAATATCCTCTTTTATGTCTTTTTTCAGAGTCCTAGAGTTTTCATTGTAGTGGTCCTTCATTTCCTTGTTTATATTGATTTCTAGGTGTTTATGTTTTTGAGGCAAAAGTGAATGAGGTCCCGCCCCTCATTTCTTTCTTTGTGATTTCATTATTGGTGTACAGGACTGCTATTGATTTTTGTGTATTGATTTTGTATCCCATAATTTGCCTGAAGTTTTAAATAAGTCCTAAGAGTCTTCTGGTGGAGTTTTGGGAGAGTCTTCTATGGGAAGGATCATGTCGTCTGCAAATAAGGAGAGTGTAACTTCTGCCTCTCTGGCAGGTACTGTTTTTACTTCATGCTCTTGCCTGAATCTGTGGGTAGAGTCTTGAGTACTGTGTTGAACAGGAGAGGCAAGAGTGGACATGGCCGCATGACATTACAAGATATGCAGAGATGCATTTCTTATCTCTTAAGAACTGAAAATCTAAAAGGACAATGATTTTATAAACTAAGATGGCTCGTAAACTGTATTAAATGGAGTAATACTGTCCCTCTTGAGGGCATGTCAACAGATGGTCACCAAGGAAGCCTTGTTGCTATTTCCCTACCCACTGGCAAATGTAAGAAACAAGGAGAGTAATAGTACCCAGGAGCGTTTTATTTCATTTAGCTTATGTGTATATATGCATATGTGTGTGCATGTGTGTGTATGCACAATGCATAAATATGTCTGTTTAAGAGTTTGGTAAGACTATAGGAACATAGTATTTATATTGTCTATTTAATGCACATAAAACATTATATTTCTGAAGTAATTTATATTGAATTTTCTTACCTTGATAACAAGTAGCAATTGTGAGGTTTTTAAGTATGGACATAAGAAGTGTGATTGTGATTATTATAGTATAATTTTTTGCATGTAAGTGAAGTGTTAAATACAAATTAAAGGAAGTCCATGTTTTGGAGTAAGCTTCTTCAGTAGGCCTTCATTGGCCAGGCTAAAAGTCAAAATGGAGTCATTCATACTAAATTTTATATTATCCAACTAACACTGTGCTGTTTTTCTGGGTTACTCCTAGGTTAGGATTAAGGAGATGAGAACCAAACTTCAGTTTCATTTGTAATGATGATAAAGTTCTTTCTGCTTTAATTTTTACCAAAAAAAAAAAAAAAAAAAAAAAACAACTAACCTGCAAAAACCAATGTTAAGGAATCAGTAATTTTCTTCTTGGTCTAGTTCTCCATCCCTGACTTACAAGGAAAATAATGTTGAAATAACCAATTACTTTCTATTGCATTGTTTCTCTTTCCTTCTGCCTTTTTGTTTGTTTCTAAAAGTAACCATTCTTGCTTATGAGGAAATGCATTTTATGAAATGAAATAGTGCCTAATTCTAGATAAAAGTAAAACCAATTAAAACTGTGAAAATAAATTGCTATTATTTTGTCCTTTGATAAAATAAAGATATAAAGAAAGTCAGAGACTTGAGACATTATATTTAGAGGAGCTGGTAGGGGCCATTAAACATTCACCTGATGATATCATCTGTTGATTTCTTCTTAGAACCTTGTTATAGTCACTGAGTGAAAAGAATTAGGACAGTCTGAGGCTCATCCCATTATGAGGTAGGGAGGCTGTTTTAGAAATAAAGTTGGGAATATTTCCAAAAGAGGTCAAAGCAGCACATAACAGAGATACATGTGTTCCCATGTTCATAGCAACGCAACTAACAAGAGCTAAAATATGGAAGTCACCAAAATACAAAAAAAAAAAAAAAAAAAACTGCGGTATTTATACACAATGGAATACTATGCTTCTATAAAGTCCAACAGTGTGGAGGCTTTTACAGGTAAATGGAAGAAACTTGAGACCACCGTGCTTAGTGAAGTGAGTCAGAAGCAGAAGGTGAAACATCGAATGGTCTCTCTGATATGAGAAACCCAGATCACAACTATATCATGAAACTTAAAGTAAAAAACAAAATGAATCAGGGGGGTAGGGTGGGGAGGAAAGGAGGGGCAGGTAGGGGGAGGGACAAAAGGAGAGTGGGAAAGTCCTTGTCACTTTGACAGGATACATACGTGCACAAAATTCTCAACTTCATTGTAAACCTTAAATTTTGTGCTTATAGGTATCAATAAAATGGGGGGAAAAGAGAGAAAAAGGGGAGCAAAATGCTGAAAGGGCCATTCTTGTTTTCATAGAGAAACTGCTAAGGCACCCCCATCTGCTAAGTGGAGAAGTATCTGAAGATTCACACGTTGGTGTCTGTCATTAGTAGCTTATAGCTTTTGGTGTACATGCAGTTAAAAATTTTAACTAGCAAATGTCAAATAACTGCAGAAACTTACCCTTCCTATTGTGTAATTATTTTGGTCAAAAATTTTCTAAGTGTCTTGAGTGTTAAGTTGTAGCAGACCAGCTCATTCCTGTACTAGTTCCTCTTCTATAAAACGGGGCTCCTTCTGGTATTAATCTGGCAATTTCACTTATTACTGCATGAGCTACTTCAAATAAGCTAGTTAGATAAGAAAAGGCAAATTCTTGTGTTTATCTGTTAACTTGGTATCCAGTTACTTTTGTTCTATACCCACCCTGATCTCATCCTAGGTTTACTTTGCATTTGGAATATATTAGGCATTTACTTTTTGATTTAAAGAGGTTCCCATTTCTGTGTCAATTCTTAGTTTTTCTCTTTTAGTCACCCTAGAATTCCAAATACGACTATATTTATCCATTAAAATACTTTAGACACTCTTCTAAAACTCAGGCTTTTAGGTCTCCCATTTGTTAGAGCCAAAAGTTATTTTCTTTCATGAGTTCTTTTATTGTTTCTACCCTTTCTAAACTCCTATTTTTGTGGTGAATACTATAGCCTGGATTACTTACTACTTCTATATTCCTTCACTCCCTTCTGCCAGAGAGGCTGCAAAACGACCTTTCAGAATCAGGCCATTAAGATAAAACATGTGCCAGGGGCTGGGACTTCTTCAGTGTTGCTTTATTTTGATTCTTCAGACTGAAGATATATGTTGTTATGTAATTTCTTGTGTGGTGTCTCCATTTTCGTGGAACTCTGCCTCCTATCCAGTTGCAATTTTCAGGTGGCTGTGTAGGTGTACAGTCAGAATCGGAATCATGTCTTTTCTAATTATACTATATCTTATTACTTATTAATTTATTTTAACACTTTCTGAAGAGTGAGGGCAGGAGGAAGAAAATGAGTAATACAGAAGCTGCAGGAAAAATAATAATTTCTTAAAATCTATTTATATACTAGCTGCTTTCATGTTTATTATATTTTATTATTCAATGTTGGTTAGGTATTTTTGATTTTTAAGACCCTTATAGATGAATAAATTAGGCCTTAGTATTTGGAAAACAAACAGGTCAAGCTCCTGGAAACACAGCAGAATGGTGGTTACCAGGGGCTGGGAAGTTGATATTTGAGAAATTTAGTCAAAACACCCAGAACTTCAGTGAGGCAGCAGGGATAAGTTAAAGACCTGTACAATGTGGGGATTATGATTAACAACAATGTAATGTATATTTAAAAGTTGCTATAGATGTTATCTTCTGTTTTTCATGTGACTACTGAGTTATCATGATTCACAAAACCTGGGACACTTACAAAAATGAAAATTCTGTGGTTTATCTAGAAATAACAGAAAATATTGCTATTACACTTTGGTAAAAAGATCAAGTTTGTCTACTTTATTTCAATCTACATAAAATGTGAGTTTTTCAAGTAGATCTATTTTACTGCTTATTAACATATACTTTAATAAATAATAATCGCATTAAATTCTAGGATTAGTGCACATACATTGTCAAACCTAATCACGTTTTCTTTCCTTTTCCTTCCCGCCTTCCCTGTCTCCTTTCCTCTCCCGTTCCCTCTCCCTCCTCTGTGTGTCTCCCTGTTTTCTACCATCACTCTTTTATTTTGTCCATTTACTGATTGGTCCATGTGGTTTCTCACCTCAGAGGAATTATGCAACTTTTAACCTTCTGTTTCTTGTTTATTCCGTGAGGCATAATGGTCTCGAGGTTATCCATTTTCTCTTTGCAATTAAATAGTAAGGTAACTAATATATTAATCAGCTTCATCCAGCTTCCACAATGTGTAGATATTTCAAAATGCACATTGTATATTCTAAATATATAGAATTTTTGTCGAGTAAAGACATAAAACATACTGAGACTGAGATAATTTGGTAATGTTCTTAAAATTACTCAGCAAGTGATGGTGCTGTGTTCAAGCGTGTAGGTTTCTGGTCTCGTGGCCTCAGTCACTTTCAGTATAACGGAGACCACATTGTTTTATTTTCTACTTTAAGTGTGAGAGCACGTGCCAGTAGGCATACGGCACTCTTTGCCTTCATCGATTAGATTTTATATAGCTGAGTAATCATTCCTAGAAATGTCACAAAGATTACTGGAGGTGTTTAGGAACTGGCTCTCTCTAGCTTATTACAGTTGTTGGGCACTTATCTTCCTCTGTCTTCGGTGAGTTCATGTTGGTAATTTCTCTATAGAACTTTACTGAATGTCCTGAACATAACGAAACTGCAGGGGCTAATTTATGGTTCACCATTTATAGAAACGGATGAATTGGAACACTGGAAAATTGCCAATTGTGGCCATGAGGTTAATGTACAATTTTAGGTATTTTTAAAAGAAAATCTAAATAGTATGAAGTGTGAAACATTTCTGAGCTATGATAAAAATAATAATGTATCTTGAATCAGGATCATTTACTATTACTTAATTTCTGGCCAACTGGCATACAAAAAACCCAACAAATATTATTTGGGGTAGACAAAGAGGAAGTTTTAATGTTCTAGGCTTATAAGAGTTGACAGAATATCTATTTAAAAGAGATAAGTTCAGTATACATACATATTAGTCAAGTCTTTCCTAAAATAAATAATTTCTGTGCAAAGTTAGTACGTTTTTTTCTTCATATGACATAAAATCTGGGCCAAAAGCTGCTATTTAGGTACTTTCTTTTTAAGATTGCATGTAGTTCCTTACCAACCTGAGTTGTTTGGACCAAATGAGGAAAAAACCGAGGCCTTGTTATAAATTAGTGACTCCATGTGATCCAGTGATACCTTTTCCAGGTATCTTTCCCAAAGAGTTAAAAGCAACATATAACAGAGATGCCTGTATACCTATGTTTATAGAGGCACAGCTAGCAATGGCTGAAGTGTGGAAGATGCCAAAAGATCCCTCGAAGGATCAATAGATACGAAGACCATGGAACGTGTATTCAAGGGAGGACTACACTTCCATAAAGGCGAACAGATCTGAAGCTTCTGTAAGTAAGTGGTCACAACTGGAGGCTATTGTCCTTAGTGAAGTGAGTCAACACAAAGGCTAAATATCGCATGGTTTGTCTAATACGAGAAACCTAGAAAACAGGCATTCATAAAACCAAATGGATGTAATGGTGGCAGTTAGAGGAGATGGAAAGGGTGTGGAAGGACCAAAATTGGAAGGAGGAAGGGACTTTAATGTTGATGTTGATGGGATATATATGTGCAGAAATTACCCAAGCTTATTGTAATCATTATGTGTTACATATGTGTTAATTAAAAAGGAGAGAGAAGAAATTAGACATACCTGACAACTTCTAGAACAACGTATCAGACATTTTTGTTTAAAATAGTGTAAATACATTTGATGGAAGACACAGAGACGTAACCAAAACAAACTTTAGTGAAGTAAGGTGCCCCTGAACCACCGGGGGGAAGAACAGCAGCCGGGACTACTCTCTTACTTCCATTTAGGCATCAACATTTTAGAAAGGGTAAAAACCTTCTAACAATAATCTGCCACAATTTATAACAGACCCATATAAGCTGTACTTGCTGATAAATACAAACTGCTGAAATGCAAATTTCTCCCCAAAAGAAGTGAATTAAAAATTACTAAAGAATGAAAAAAGGTACAACGGCAAAATAGGAGAAAAATCACAAAAACAAAGAAACACAAGAAAACATTGAAAATTATTTGATTCAGGTAAAATGGTTCTTGATATTTATGGTAGATAACTTAAAAAATAAGTTGAGGGGCAGGAGAAATGGCTCAGCAATTGAAGCACTTGAAGCACTTGGCTAGTAGCCCTAAGTCAAGCACTAAGTACCTGAGTTCAACTCCCCAGCACCACATAAGCGGGGCATGGTGGTGCACATGTGCAATCCCAGCACTCAGGAGGCTGAGGCAGGGGGATTGCCATGAGTCCAAGGCCAGCCTGGACTCTATAGTGAGTTCAGGACCAGCCTGGGCTGTAGAGCATGACCCTGTCTCAAAAAAAAGGTTGAGATTGTCTAATAAAGGAAAATAATCAAATTGGTATGCAGACAGGGTGAAAATAAAATTCAATACTATTTACTTTATAAGAAAAAAATACAAAAATAAAAGGAGGCCAATAAGCTTTAAGAAAACCTCAAAAAAGTAAGAATGAAAAGCTAATTATACACAAGTTGAATTTAAAAAAGATGAAATGATGAAAATTTTACATAGAAAATGCAGACAATCATTTATTTTTAAATGTCCAATAATCAAGCAGTGCAGTACACAACCACATGCTGTGTAAGCCTACTGGAAAAATAAGGGAGCTTGTTTGTAGAGGGAGCTTTAAGGTATCCCGATAAGTCAGTGTTAGATTAACCATGTAAAATGAGAATATGAAAATGTTGATCAGAATGCTGAATTTTAGCGTGTGCTTAAGGTTGCTGTTTTCCAAGTGTACAAATTAGGCATATGAAAGTATAAACCAAAAAGAGAATCTTGGTTATCCATTTTGGCTATAAATAATGCCAGCCACATTTTTTCTGGGCCAGATACATTACGAAGATTGAACATCATCAGAAAATATTTAGTCACCCAAACTCAAAACTTTGATTTCAGAACAGCTTCTAAAGATAACTTTTGAGATTGGTATAGTCATGTGTGCTTATAGTCCCACTTACTCAAGAAGCTGAGGCAGGAGGATCTCTTTAGTGCAGGAGTTGAAGGCTAGGGCGGTGTTGTCAAAAATAAACAAATGAACAGCAACAACAAAACTTTTGGGGCAAATAGGAAGATTGAAGTTCAGTGACATATTATTTAGCTTGCGCCACTGGTAAAAAAAAATAATTCCAATAGACCTTCTTTGTAGCTATGTACTGTTATCTGGAAAATGAAACAAAAATATCTTTAAGGATCACTTCAAATGGCAGAATTTTGTATATGACATTTACTATTTCATACTAATTAGGTTGGGATGACTGATTATGTAAGATATAGCATTGAGATAATAAGCTGGTTCTTTTTAAAAATAATCAAAATAGCAACTCATCACTTATAAAATAAATTCCAGCTTGATCATAGGGCTAAATAATGAGACCATTAAAATTAGGATATATAAATAAATATCTAGCTAATGTTTGGATGGAAATTTGTAAACTTACTTTTGGTTTCAAAAAGCCAAATTTAAGCCAAAGTTAGAAAAAAAATCAGAAAAATGAAATATTGAATTTTACGAAATGTAAGTTTAATTGCCTTCCACATTTATTGTGGGACAAGTTTAACAAAGGGGAAAATTCACATAGCATGATAGCCAACGTTAGCATAACATGAGTACCTATAATAACCTCAGCAAAAATGCTGCCCAGTAATTCAGAAGAGAGAAATTCAAATGGAAAATATTTATGTTTAACCTTAAAGGTCATCAAATAAAGCTATGCTTATATTAATAAGAATTTAAATATTTGTTTGGCTATCAAAAACAATAAAACTATAAAAAGCCCCAAATATAATGCTCAAATCTTCTGAGAATGTTCTTACAGAATTGCGGGTGATGACATCTTGTTCTTTAAAACATTGTATATATTCATATTGCCAATGATGAGAGAACTGTCGACAGAATAAAGTCACATTTTTGGAAATGTCTCTAAAGTGAATAAAATGAAAGAAAATATATTTTAGTTTTAAGTGCAAATATATAACAGGTAACAAAAAGACAAAACATATATACTAAAAATGAATCCAAAAGAGAACACAGCTTTTCGCAAACATTTTAGGGATGAGGGCAAGGTGGTCTTTTGTGCTTGTAGGAGAAACAACTTAGCCTTCCTGGAATCACATTCCTTTCTTGTAAAATTAGAATAATGATCACTGTCCAGATGTGAAGAAAAATGTAGTAATGTACTCGAATACAACTCTGAAAGCAAGAAGTTCATTTTCAAGCTCCTGGGATTGAACTCCCGAGACTATGTGTATTTCTAATGCATTCCTGTAACTCCTTAGCTTTCGTCTATGGCAGGGATATTCTTTGTACTTTACATTTAGAAATGCCTGATATCACTTCTGTAGGGCACAGACAATCACAAATGTGTTCATTCTGAGAGAATTTCTAAATCTCTGAATTTGGCGTTATTGAGATCTTACCTCAAATTGGATGCTTTTCTAAGAGAAGTAATGATTCAACATTTGATATTGGTTTTAATGTAACTGTCTTTACCTACAGCAGAAGTATTATACATTTACAACTTTACAATAAGGGAGATGTACTTAAATACTTTTAAAACATGTGATAATCTTGATAGAGTTTTGTTTCCTTAGTGTCTGAGGGTGGAATTGATTTTCAGTAAAACATTGTACCTATTTTTAGTGAAAAATGATCTCTGCAAGAAAGGGATGTATGCATAAAATGAACATTTAGTCTTGGCAAGTCTTTTAGAACCAAAATAAAGTTTATCAGGATATTAACTCACTTCTTTAAAGGTCCCTCCCAGAATTATGGTTATTAAAGAAATATTGTTTTTATTCTTCTGATGTATATATATATATATATATATATATATATATATATATATATATATATGCATATATGGATTTAATATATACATATACACATTACTATTGGTGGTGGCAGATTAAACCCAACCAGGAAAGGGGAAGAAAAGAATTCCACAGATGAATTTCAGAGAAAATGATTCTTTGACCATTTGAAATCCAGGCTTTTTTTTTTTGACAGACTAGAGAACTTTGCAATAATAAGACTTAGACATAGTTATAAAAGGAAGAATAGAGAACTCCATTTCTTCTATTTTGACCAAAATTATATAGATCAAAGGGGTCCTTGGCTTGTCAAGAGCCACTGTCAAAATTTATAAAAGAGAGAGAGAGAGAGAGAGAGAGAGAGAGAGAGAGAGAGAGAGAACGGGCTAAAAGATGCCTTGAGTCACTAATGTCATTTTGCAGTGTCTCTCCTATAAAGGGATATGCAGATAGAGATATTGAAATGACCACTGTCCAAATCTGGACTTTATCATTGCAAGCATTTATACAAAGGTATAACCCGGGCAGTTAGTCTGTTCACTATTACTTGCACCATGTAACTGAGTTACTCTTGCTTATAAACATGAGCCAAATTAGTCTTTTCTCAAGTTATTTAATGTGAAACACAGAAATCTTGTTTAAAAAGAAAAAAATTTTTTTTCAGTGCTGGATATCTAACCCAGGATTTCTTCTTATGTGGCAAGTGCCCTACCACAAAGCTACATCCGTAGCCCTTTGTGGGCGTTATTAGAAAAAAAAGTAGCATACATTTTCTAGAAAATCAGAAATGCTTCAAAATCCAAAGTATTAGCACATCACAATGTAGATATTTAATACCATGAGAATGTATCATGCCTAGGTATTTGCACAAAACCTTGACTATTACAATGTATATTTTATTTTCCATTTACAGGAAATATTTTACCCAAAGAAGATGTTACTCTACAGTTCTCCTTATGAGTGTGCTACTACACTGATAAGCTTATTACAACATAAAATGAAGGAGCAGTTAACGCTGAGCTGTAGCCAAAGCCTTCTGAGTCTCGAATAATGTAGAAATTTAAGCATTGCAAAAGACAGATGGGTATTAAGGACTCCTGATTGAGATATTTTTGTTGACTTCATTTAGTTAACTTTATTTTAAAATTGATGAAATACTGATATAATAAAAATGTAACTCCATATTGTCTGTTTACAAAAAAGAACAGGATGCTGCAATATCTGCTTACAACATACAGGAAAAGTAAAGCAAGCTGCTGAGTGAGATCATATGATTTCCTTGCCTTGCTGTGTTGTTATGTAAGAGAAATAGCCGTCTGTCTTGGAAACTGTAGGTCCTAAAGATTATGTCAGAAAGTGAAACATCATAGAGTCACCACTGAGCAGAGAACAACTTTCCTGAGGATTTCTAGAAAAAATCGCCCCTCCCCCAATGTAGTTATGACATGTTCAGTGACTTGGCTTGTTTATTGATGCTCTTAAACCAGGCAACCCCAAAGTAGGGCTCCCTTTCCACCCCCACGCTCCAGAAAGCTCAGCTCTTTTTCTTTTCTTTTCTTTTCTTTTCTTTTCTTTTCTTTTTTCTTTCTTTTTTCTTTTTTCTTTTTTTTTTTTTTTTGAGACAGGATCTTGCTCTGTAGCCCAGGCTGAAAGCTCAGCTCTTAACTCTGGAGTTTCAGGGGCCAGGAGAGATAAGTAAATGAATAAAATATAACCAATCAGGACGGGTACAACACGAATGCCCATAAAAAGGTTTGTAACTCACATTGAGGAGTGAAAACTTTTCAGGGTCTGGGAAGGAAAATAATACATTTAGATTTTGGCAAACGACCGCGAATTCACAGGGAAGACCTTCACATTTGAGTGAAGAACAGTGTGCGAGTAGTTATAACTGAAGCACAGCCGGCCGGCAGACAAAGGAGATTGGCTCAAGACGCTAAGCATGGATGGGGCTAATCCTAAAATTAATTTGGTAACTATAGGTGCAAATGATTCACGAGGGCTGAGATGCAAGGAGCTGAATTTGGAAGGTATTAAAAGAGGGCCGGCCAAGTGCTTTGGGCTAAACCAAATAATGGATGGCCAGGAGGTTAGAAAGACCTCAAGCACCCAGTAGAAACAGAGTGACTGAGCTTAAACTGAGGTATGAAGAAATATTAAAAAGAAGAAATTTGGCTGTTTTTCTGGTGAATGTTGGGATATAAAAGGGGGGGGGCTTAAATATTTAAGAGAGAAAGACGAGCTTAATTTTGAACTTAGTTGTTGGGCTTAGAGGCACTGGTCTCTTCATGTAGAAATCTCTAGAGTTTTTAGCCTAATGGAATTGTTTGGGTTAGACATGTAAAAGTGAGGTCAGTTTCTCAAATGTAAGATGTGACTCACTAGGGCTTCTCAGCATGACAACCTGTATTAGGTCATGTCATTAAGGGACACAGTGTCCCCAAGTACGGAATTTATTTCCCTTTCTATTTTCTTTCCTTTTGAGTTAACTCTTCAAGACACTTTCAGTTTGTTGAAAATTAGAACTTCTGCTAAACGTACTTTTTTATTTTTAATTGTTCAAGAAAGTCAACTGAAACTCAAGACTTTTAACTGAAAAATAAAAACATAATTGAAATTAATAGCAGTGCTATAGTTTTGTTAGATTCTTTTTCCTTTCTTTTGGTGAGGTAAGATTTAAAGAGATAGGACTTCAAGGGGAAGAAGGTTTCAATGATCAGTAGCATGAGATTTGATTTTATGGTGACCATTGCCAAGGACGTTTTATGAAATGATAGCAGTAGAAAGGAGACTGAGGTGGAGGAGGAGTTAACTGGAGAAGAAGGACTGGGGATGGAGAATTTAAAAAATAGATTCCCCTTCTCCCATCCTGGAAACGAGTAAAAGAGGAACAGGAAGCCCTGCTACAATGAGGTTGGAGGAAGTGGTTCAGGATTGTGAGAAGCATTTTCGTGTGTCTTATGGCTTTACAGATGAGAGGCACATACATGATCTTCGTCATACTTTTTCAAGATGAAGTCATCAATTAGGGAAGAGGTTGAAGCTGCAGGTAATAAAAATAGTAATTTCTTGAGCAAGGTTCAGAATGGACTGGGAGTGTTGTGGGATACAGAGAAGAGAGGGACGTTAGCGTGAGTAGATCTGGGGGAAGGGGAGTAGTCGAGCAGATGACAAAGTGGCTAGGGAGATTCATCGCTGAGAACCTCTGAATTACCGGAAACACCAGTAAACCTCGGAGTGAAACAACAGATGGCACAGTAAGTTAATTTTATAAGGAGGATCTAAATTGTGGACCAGCTGCTAAGGCAAACTAAACAGAATACCAATCAATAGTAAGAAAAGATTTGAAGAGATGTTGAGGGAGCACTCAGTTTTAAGAATATAAGTTGCCAACTAAGGAACAGACCAGAGCCTGGGGTTACTAGGAAATGACACTCCCTATTCCCAGGCTTGTCAGTTCCTTCCTGTGCTAGCACCACGGACTGTCTCCTACAACCCGTAAAAGGAATTTGCTTCCACAATTGTCCTCTTTACTTTTTTAAGTCAACTTTGCATTCTGTGTGGTTCATCCTCACTGGTTCAAGGCAGATATTAATAGCTCTCATTTTAAAAACAAATCTCCATAGATCCCTGCAGCTACCTTTAATCTTCTTTGTGAAAACTTCTTCAAAGGGTTATGCTATATACACTATTCATCTATCTATCCATCATCATGTCCTTTCTCTTCTCTTGTGTTAAATTACAAATATTTTCAAAATTTTCGTGTAGTTTTTTTTTTAGTTTTGAATAGCTAGTCTTCTATGTGTGCATAATTCAAAATCCATCTTCCTCCCATTATTATGTCCTAGCACCTAGTTTTCCTCCTTAGAGACAGTGAATATTGTCTTTTTTTCTAAAATTTTCACACATATATGCTCACACACACACACACACACACACACACACACACAGGTTCACTTTTGTTCTTTAATTAGTAACAACATATCATGCATGTTTCTCTTAATTTTCTTTGAAGATCTTTTCATTTCAATACATTGAAAACTACCTTGATAATTTTAACAGTAACATAGTATGGTATGGAATGAACATACATAGTCTGCTTTGCTTATTTTCTATTGATTTTGTTTTTTATTAATTATCTACTTATAAACCTACTTTGAATATAGACTGATTTACTTAGGTATAGCTTAAAGATAAATTCCTAGCCTTGATATTAAGTCACTAATATTTGTCAGCCCTTATTAATCAGTATTATAGAATTGCTATTTTGACTGAAATAATTGTTAAAAGGTTGCTATAGTTTAGTTTTTTAATGACCTACAAAAAAAAAAACATGTGCCAAAAGCTACTGGGACGGATGGGGCTTTTAGAAGTTGTGGCCTAGAGGAAGAAAAGCAGGTCCATTAGTAGCTAGCCCTTGGACGAGATATTGGGGGAGCTAGACCCTTTCCTACCTGTTGTTTCGGGCCACATGAAATTTGCCCTCCTCCATTAAATGTGCTATGCTCCACAGGCACAAGGCCACAAAGCCAAGTGTGGATATACTAAAACCGTGAGTCAAAGTAAACTTTTCCTCCTTTTAAATAGATTACCTGGGATACTTTGTCACCATAACAACAAGTTAATATTAAGTTCATAGAAAACTTAAAAGTTTTCCTTCATCCTTCTATCATCAGCAAAATTGGACCAGCTGGTTATCATCTCCATCTTCTTAAAATACTTTACACCTTTAGCTCCCACGATACTGCAGCCTTGTGAGTTTCTCCTTATTCCTGAGACTAGTCCTTCTCCATTTAATTTTTCTGGCTCCTACTCTCTTCAACATCTATATATCAGGCAGTTCTAAAGCTTCTTCTAAACCTGCCCCTTTACTTGTTCTATCTGCTGAAATCATTTCATAAAATCCCACTATAGTAAATGCTAACAAACCATACACTTCCATTTCCAGTTTTGACTTTCCCCTTAAGCTCTTTCCAGCTACTCTTGTGATGTCTGAGCCTGGATCTCTAGTAGGCTGCTCCAAATTGACTCTCTTCCTTCCTAGTCTTCCCCCCATGCCCGCTAACAACTTCATTATTACTCCAATTGTTTTGGTCATAAATCTGTGATTAAGTTTTCTCACCCTGTCATTCCAAATACATCAAGAACTCAGTCACTTCTCACCATTTTCTATCACTATTACTGGGTAAAGAGTAGGCTGAGGAACTCTAACAATTTCCTGACAGCCCCTTTGAGTCTTCCCTTTCAACGGATAATCTCTACGTGGTAGGAGGAAGGTCTCAGTAAGGCATTTCCTGCTAGAAATGTTTTAGACCACATCTTTCTTCTGAGAGAAAGAGCACAAACGAATGGAAGAGATTAACTGATCTGTCTCACCTTCCTCTTCGTTGCTCATGCACACTCCCTGATATAATTTTGACCTATGATGTCAATCCTAGGCTCTGACACATTTCTCTTTGTACATTTTCAGGCAATAGAATTGTCCCCATTAAAATCTACATGCTTCCCCATCTCTGCTCAAGGGCTCTTCATTTTTAGAGCAGAAACTAGTTTTTCTTACCTGTCTAATTTAAGGATGAAGAAATAGAAAAGGAAAGTTTCCCAGAGAAGGGCTGTGTTGGATCATTACAGACACTTAGGTGTCTCTGGACTTTATTCACTAAGGATTAATAATGCTTCCAGTTAAGAACAGTAAGGACACAACACACTGCATCTTGTATACTCTGTTCAAAAAGTATCCATCCCAATTCTCAAATTAATGTTGAAGAAAAAAATCCTGCTATTACTTTACAAATATTATCATGTCCATATTATTTTACATAACTCATTCTTTACTAATATGAACAAAAATGCCCTTCAATCATCCTTGAAGTAATTTAAGTAAAAATTAGTGAAATCCATTGGCAAGATAAAAATTTCAACTGACTCTCTTTCTCCTATCAAGAAATTATAATTTTGGTTTTCTTTTTTTGGAAAAATGAAACCAACTCTAAATTGCAGCAAAGTTTATCCCAGGGAAGTTATATTTCTTTTATCAGCAGCTTTATGATAATTTATGTAAAAGCTATAGGCCTACAAACTTTATAAAACCAGATAAGGAACATATTTATTTATCTAAATCATTTGAAAAATCTGCCTTTACAAAGATGCTACTGCTCAGTCCTAACCACATATAAAACTTGGGTAATGGGGCAAGGTGGCACAAGTCACATTGCTCCTTAAGCCTTCATTGCAATAGAGATCTTCATGTGCTGTAGAAGAGGAACTACCCCCTGATATCAAACTCAGTCTTACTGGCTGTATAATAGACCTAAATTGGTGAGGAAATGATACAATATTAAAGAGTATGCAGAAAAGTACATTAAAATTCCTTGGATTAAAATAAGTAAAACAAGTTCCTTTTCATATCTATGACCAACTAAACTAGTGTCAGGTAATTACAATATTATTTTTAGGAACTCATGTCCTTGGTCCTTAAAGAACACTCTTGCCAAAGGTTAGAAAGCTACCTTTGATTCAAAAGCTACTTTCAGTTTCAAGACTGATCTTGGGACACAGCTCAGATGGGGCAGATGGAAGCAAGAACTCCTTTCTATCAGGTACCAGGAAGTGGTGACACTAGGATCTGGATGTGAGTTTAGAGAGGGGGACCTGGAGAAAAGGGGCCAGAGGGACAGCCTGCCCCTATCAGTACCAAGGCTCCTTTAGGTTTGCTCTGGTGTTGGCTATTTTTATTCCCCCAGGGGAAGGCAGCCCAGAGTCCAAGCCAACGGAACAAATGAAACGGATCATTAGAGTCTGAATCAGACTCAAAGATCTATACATACGTATGTAGAGGTAGAGTGAAACTCATCTTGAATATATATTATTTTCCTGGTTCTAGGAATAGCAAACCCACTAGAACGCAAGCAAACTACCAGAGAAAACTGGCAGGGCGAGGGCGTCGCTGCCTGCATATGCCATCTTAAAGTTCACTTATCATCTCAATTATACGACAGTCGTCCAAGTGTCTGGGAGGTACTCAGCCTCAGGAAAAACAACGTCCGCGTTCTCCGGGTGTCTCCCAGAGAGCGTGGCGGCGCGCGTTCTGTGCCCACCCAATGCCTACCCAGGCCGCCCCTTCCAAGCAACAAAATAAGCTTGAAATCACGTCTCTGTCCCTTATTTAAGTCGATCAAACTGTCAATTTCTCCACTCCTTCCTCAGTCCTCAATTTGATTAACTTTCTGGCCCCAGTTCTCCCAGCCCCTTAGGGCAGAAATCCCACGAGGGACTGTCCTTCTGCCAGCTACACCCCCCACCGGCCACCTCTCAACCACCCTCCGTACAGGAAGAAGCTACCAGCCCTTCCTTGGAGTTCTGCCGCAGCCCAGGCACTTTGGGGCCGCGAGGTGGGAGCTCTTACCCCGGCCCCGGGGTAAGATGAAGTTGCAAACTGCGACCGCTCGGTGATCCACGGCTCCCGTCACCTTCCGGCGCTTATCTCATCGTTTCTCCCACGAATCGTCCCCAGATCCCACCTCCTGATGGATTCCAAGACCCTCTTGACCTTCCAGAATCGGATTTGGGCTGTGCCCCGTCTTTGCCCATCCTGGCGGCTACCCAAGGCAGGCGCGCCAGGAGCCTGCGTCCTAAGTGAGGCGTGACGGGTTCCAAGTGCCACCCCTCGCCCTGGCTCAGGGCCCGAGCCTGGACCACCTGCTCTGCCCTGTACCGCGCCTGCGGTGCGAAAGTTGGCCCCAGGAGAGAAGACCCTGAGCGAGGAAGGGGAAACGGCGATTCTTGAATTCTTGGGCTGTTCCATCAGCCTAGTGCGCGAAAGGAATTGTCGCTCAGGGACCCCGTCCCCTTCCCCTCCTGCGCGCCAGCCGCGGGCGAAACGCGCCCTGCCTGCTGGGCGCAGGTCTGGTACTCACCCAGAACGCTGCCCGGAGCCGCGCGGCAGCGAACGGTGGGACCTGGGCTGACCCCCGCGGACAGTGGCGCTTCCCCGTTGCTCTGGGGCCGCGGAGCAGACTGCGCGCTGCGGGCGCAGCGCGGCGCCGGGTGGGTTCCGGGCGCCAGTGGAGGGCAGCTGGGCGCCGGGGCTCCCCTCCTCCCCTAGCACCTGTCTCTTCTTGCCTTCATCCCTTCTCTTGCCCCGTCACTTTTCCTCACCCCCCACCCCCCCAGATCCTATCTCTCCCGTCTCCTCCCTCCCTCTTCTCGGGTGCTTGAGGAAGGGAGGGGGAGGGAATAGTCCCGTCCCTCTAACTTGAGTGATACCTGGGACACTGTCTGCTCATGCAATCTGGAAATGACGTGAGGCGCCTTTCTGAAAACCTCCAAAATGGAACTACGTTCTTTCCCTTTAACTTTTCATCTCTGTGCCCCATTCACGGCGGCTCTTTTTATCTGGTTGGGTGGCTGGGAAGAAGTTGAAGTCACATAAGGAATGGAGTAAAGCCTTTCTAGACCACAGTTTTTGCAAGTGGGACTGTGCAACACCGGGCGGGTTCAGAGATCTATTTCTCCAGAATTTCACTAAGAAGCATTTCCTGAAAAAGAATTAGGGTTGGGGGCAAAAGGAGGAAGACTAGAAAAGAATTGGAGTCAAAGTGTGCACAGTTTTGTTCTAGAACACCTCTAGTGGTTGATGCTAGAGATACTTCGGAGTATATCCCTAGAGTTTGACCTGGATTTGACCTTGAGTGAACACTTTCTGTTCCTGGTCTTAAATCTTTTCCCAGACCAATGTTTGTAGCCTTGTAAATAGAATCATGTCAACCTACCTGAAATTACCCAAGCCTGCTTTGATGGACCCTAGAAATCTGAGTTCTTCTTGGAATATAGCAATTTTCTTGGACTTAAACTGTTCTCCAAGGCTGGGGGGAGATGGGGTGATTTTTCATACAGAGCCCTGCTCCTTTGCCGGATTTATCCAGGACCGTGTGTCTTCTTGTCCAACATTCTTGCTTCCAGAAAGAAACTTGTGCTACAAAGATCCTTTCTGTTTTTCTATCTACCACCACTTCTTGCCATCCATAAATATATTTATATAAAATTTCCTATATACTCAACCTGTATTTTCCAGCCCATTTTCCTTTCATTGGTGATGTCATCCTTATAGTCTGATATTGGGTATTAAAATGAGATATACTATACTATAAACACAGTGCTTGGCACTTAGTACTCATGTTAGCAGAATTATGGGTAATGAATGACTCAGATAATCCTTAGCATTTACTTCACGTTTTTCTTCAGTCATTTAATGTTTAAATCTAAAATTCCTTTGCCATAATTTGTGCAATTTGAGGCATTGTTCCTTATAAATATATGATGGTATAGTTAGAGCTACTTAGTAAAGAAAGCACAATGAAAGTAATTGCAGAGGAAATCATGATTTATAATATTCAAAACTGAATAGTTATTCTTTGCAGATTTAATATTGATCACTTTGATTTTTACATTTGTATCCAGAATAATTTCTAAACAATTCTTGTACATAACAGCCATACAGAAAGTCCAACATTATACCACCTCAATAAGATGATTAAGAATGTTTTAGCTGGGCCCAGTGTTACGTACCCGTAATCCCAGCACTCTGATAGGCTCAGGCAAGGGGATTGCAAGTTTGAGCCCAGACTGTGCAATTTAGCAACTTAGGAGACTCCATCTCAAAGCCAAACGAAAATATATAGGCTGGGAGTATAGCTTAGAGTGAAGAAAGACCCTGAATTGGATTTTTCAGTCCTCCCAAAAAAGAATGTCTTCGTCATCTTCAGTTTCTGGAATAATGGTGTGAAGACCAGGCTGCTTAGAAGAGATGCTAAGATACTCAGAGGGTGTCTATGTCTAGCGGGTTCTGGCCTTCCAAGAGGAACCAACTTGACATTTGAAGCACTGAAGACCTCGACTTCATGTTTTAGCTGGGCACGTTTGAACTAGTGCAATTGCACATAACAATTGAATAATGCAGCTAAAGTATAGATTGCTAAGTGAAGCTGTGGGAAGGCCTTTACTACAACGCTAACAGGGATCTAAGGTTTCAGGTGCATCTGCTGGAGCCAGTACAGCAAGGAAATTTGCTTAGGTACCAGTGATAAAAAATGCACCATGCATGAGGCAATAGACCTTCCGCCCTATAGGTATTCCGTTACTATTCAATGCACAGGTACTTAACTTAGCAGACAGAGCTCATTCCGAGCCTCAGCAGGTTTGTCTCTGCAACTGGAGGGTTCTGTGGATAAAACACGGTATTGCTTCTTCACTGGATTATTTTGTGGAGGCCTGGATCTCGCTGATAAAGAGCCTGGAATCTCAGACAGTTTTTAACTTAAAAAATCTTAAGTCATTTCTGATTAATTAGTTTTGAAAGCTCAGATAAAAAACCTGGAGACTGTCACTGCTTAAAAGTCTTTTATTTTTAATGTTAAGAACACAGAACGAGGGACACCTGTCCTAACAGGTAAATAAATGTTCCATTGCTTGAGCTTTTGCCAGAAAAGAGATTTTCTACTAAGGGAAAATCAGGCGAATTTGATAATATTGGTCTCACTTTAATACTAAGTAGAAGCTCTTTTGTTCCCTTCAATTAAGCTGATTGTACTGTTAACTGTAAATGGCGGCCACAAAGTGTAAAATTAAGAAAAAAAGCAGAGAATTTATAAAAGGATGTAAGTAGTTTAGACAGAATTAGAGCAAATGCTGCAGGACTAAGAATGGTAACATTTCCAAAATGGTTGATGTTTTCCTTGAGTTATTTTGCTAACCAAAGATTAACACTGACTCATTCCATGATATTAAAAGGGCAAGTTTTAGGAGCATTATTTTAATTATCTTCTTTTTCTATTTGGGGGAAAATAATACAGAGTGAAATAAAAGCTTACAGTTCAAGTAAAAGCAATCAGAGGATCAGCCTTTCCCTATGTTTGTGGCAAAATGTTTTTAAAAATACTCTGACTGGCTTCACACATTCATCCAATTGCACGTAACTGCTTGGTTCTTCTTTTGGAAGAATGTCAAACAGCAAGATGTGAGAATATAAAAAAGACATAATTTAATAATTCCATATTATGCCTGAGAATATTAGATTGGAAATAATCCCTAGGATAATGTTACTTTTCTCATAAATAGAAAATACACTCAGTAGAGTTTCTATAGTATTATCATATAAGGCAAACTTATAATTTGCATTGGCTCTAAAAGTCATCATTAAAATTTTTATTCTAATTTATGAGCTATTACCAGATACACACAATATGATGTAGAAGAAAACCAGTGAGCAAGATGCTTCGACATGTGTCACTATGGAACAGTCTTACATTCAGCTGAGAAGGTTAGAGTCAACTCATCACTAAAATTGGTCAGATGAGTGGCGAACAAGCTGAGGGCAAGCATCCAGATGGTTTCTTGTCTACTTTGACCTTGTTGTTTGCTCCACCGTGGAAACAACTGTGGCTCATTGTTTTGCACGCTGTAATGAGGACTGTGACTTGGCAAAAGCTACAGAAACTACTTGATATGTAAACACAAAATTCGCTGAAGTCTACTACGATAGTATGAGATAGGATGCATGGCAACACTGAATCGAAGCCAGTTGAAACTGGTGGTCATGATATTAACCTACTATATAATCATACCTTCCAGCTAAAAACTGTACCTCAAAAAATAACATAAACATATTCATGTCAACAATAAAGCCATTGTTTACAGTAGTCTCAATATCTTCAACATAATTCCAGAATTTGTCATTTTCTCTGTATTTGGTAAGCAATAACAAACTGTTGTATCTGTGCATGCATGAGAAAACCAAGCACAAAGTTCTTGAAGAAAATTTGCATCAGAATTGAACTCACTTGACTCTTAATTTCATCCAGTCATTAGCCTGCTTGATGATTTGAAGAAAGTGTTTAGTTTTTTTCAATTTCATTTTCCTAAAATTTAATATAGAAATGTCAATTTTATCTATCTTCAAAAGTTATTTCAGTGTACTAGGATACTGTGCATGAAACTTTTTACAGAAAAGTATGACATAATATAAAATGAAATTTATGTGATGGATGCTACAGTCAAGTCAGAACAAACCATTAGGTCGTAAAACTTAGTGAGGAATCTTTGAGACTTCTGATCTCTTAATTAGAATGATGTTGTGTCAACACATATAAAACAAAATTTAAATTGAAAGTGTTTTATAGAAATGTAATTTGAAACTATAAGGTTTAAGGTAAGCCAAATAAGAAACTTTATGTACATTTTTACCACTGAGTACTCAAACAGTAAGAGTATTCTGTGGTGTCCTTGAAAAAACTTGTATGTATATGAGGTAAATATGCTTTCCCTTTCTGTCTTTGCAATGTATTTTTGGTCATGCCTACATAAATATAGCCAAAAAGACAATGCTAATAAGAATTCTTTTGAAAAATCAAAGTAAAATTACATACTAGATCATTGCCAGTTCTTAACAGTAAGTGCAGAACAGGCTTGAGTTCCATTCTTGGAGTTTTACTAGGATAAAAAATAGTTTCTGAATGTTGAAAAATTGGCATTTTTATCCAAAATATAGTTCAAAATAGTAATATTTATGAGATTAATTAATATGTCTTCAATGGACAACAAATTAGGATTAAATAAAAGTCTATAATGTTTATCTTATCTTTATACATATTCATTATAAGAATATCAAATGAGACAAATTGACACCTTGATAAAAATCCTTGTATATTATTATTGCTTAATCAAGTGCAATTCTTGCAGACTTTTAATGCAATTTGCCCAAAGCTTCTTGCCCATTTTTTATTCATTTCAAGTAACTTCACAGTAATAGCTCAATATCGCTCAGGGCAGCTGTAAATTAACATGAGTAAGCTCTGCTGATAAAAGAGAAAAAATTCTTGACATTTGTGATTATAAAATGTCCTCTATATTATGCTTAAGAGCACATATTTACATAATAATTGAATTAGTAAGCTTATTTTCAAATGATGCTTTAGGAAGTAGACCCTCCTAAATGTTAGCTAAATTTCTTTCATAAATAGTGCTTAGACTGTATCCATCTTATAATTTATTATTTTCCACAACTCTGTGTGTGTGTGTGTGTGTGTGTGTGTGTGTGTGTGTGTGTGTGTGTTTTTGCACATATGCATTTCTATCATTTCCTCTGGACCTGAGGTACTTTAAGGACAAATTATTTTATTCATTTTCATTTACTCATACAAAGAGTTACCTGCTTGGTATTAGGAAATCAAAAGGTGCTTAGCAACTATTGAAATATATGCATGAACAAATGTATCAAGTACATATATTTAACTTTCATTTGAAAAGAAATTTATCAGGCACCATTTTCTAAAAATGGTACTTATTGAAATGATAAAACTTATCCAGTCTTTTACAATGTCATCCAATGAGGCTGGCAAATATCTCTCCTTTCCCGTCCCCCAACATCACTCTCTGTGTTACATGTTGAAGGTACTGTCATATTTCTGATGTTATTTGGATATTTATTACTCCTCACCAGTGGATGTAGAAGCTCTCTGTGGCATGGTGTACTTTCCTGAGAAGTGGCTTTATTAAAATTGATTGGATAGTAAGCTAGATATTCTACAGAAAGAATTTATTTCTTTTGGTGGAGTTTGCTCAATTAATACAGGGAAAAATCTCTCAGTTTCTCTCTTGATGGCATTCTGAGAACAGTAAGGAATATAAAGAATAGGTGGCGCTATTCTGTACTGTAGCATACATTTGTAATTGGTCTTTACATCTTGTGCGTACAGTCTCTCTCCTTTTGTAAAGAGAGGAATTACTGCCTGGCTCCAAAGTAAGGTTATGGAATCCATCCATAGTTTCGCACTACTCAAAAAAGACATTTGTAACCCACTTTCCGTCCTTTGCTACCCTTCACCTTGGGCCAGGCCCTCTACGGGCACACAGGGACAGCTCGCCTTCATCATCTACTCGCTTTCACTATGTGCCCGTTTGTCCATGTCCTGGTAGCATGTGGAAATTTCGTATTTGATGTAGTTATTTCAGTCTTTTAAGCTTGCTGTCATTTTACTTTTCTCACTGCTGTTAGAAACAGCTCATAGCAATCTTCCTGTCCAAATAAAGACTGGACTTGGGAGGCATGGACGACAGGGTATGAGGCTTTAATTTTCTTTTGCAAAAGGGTGGTCTTCTCACATGCAAGTGGAGAGAGACTCACACCGAAAACGTGGTCGGTACCGACCTAAATCCCTACATCACAGGTCCCTCCACCCCTCCCCCCACCTTTTTTCATTGGCAGTATTCACAATCCTCCCCTAGAAGATCTAAGGCATTGGCTCAGGGCCACGTTCAACACAACATCACATCCCGATCCCCCCCCCTTACTGCCTCTGTTTGGTCACCTGATTGGGGTATGGCGCAAAAATGTAAAGATCCGCCATCTTGAACAATGTGCCACCGTTACCGCTAGGTGATACTCACATTGCCATTTCAGCAGGAATGTTATGGCCACATGCACAAATACACAATGTTTAGCCGATTTTTCAAATTTAAGGGAGGAGCTGTGATGTAGACGGAGTTTTGGTCTTAGCTGTCATATGCTAGTGAGTGCTGTGCTGGGTCCCAGCACCATGTGCGCTGTCTTACTCCACTTTTACTTTTTTTGTATAATAGTTCATTTAAAAATGACTATAATATCAAGTGTAATAAAAAATGACAGAATAATACTAGAGAATGACTATCAATTGTTTTTCTTGCTTTTTCTCTCCTTTCAGAAACTTTAATTTTTGTTAGTTTTTTTCTATACATCAAGTTGTTTTGTTTTCATTTGTTTAATTTTTTTTTGACAGAGTCTTGCTCTGTAGCCCAGGCTGGTCCTGAATTCACTATGTAGCTGGCCTTGAAGTCACAGCAATCCCTTTGCCTCAGCCTCCAGAGCGCTGGGAACTCAGGTGTGAGCCAGCATGCATGGTTTCTGTTGTCCTGGGGAATTGAACTGAGGGCCTTGTACTGGCTAGGCAAGCTCTCTAAAAGCTGTACCATTCTTCTAACCCCTCAATTTTCTTTTCTGAATAGTGATAACACAATGACAGTCTTGTGTCACAATGAAATGATTACGAGGATTAAGAGCAGCTGTTTATGCTATTTTCCACATATTTTCTATAATAAGAAATATTTTCTATTTAATAATTATTTGCTATGAAATAGGGAAAGCACTTTCTCTTACATATATTCTTTTATAGGGCCTACACATTATTAAAGAATAAGTTTTGGATTATTCTTTTAGTAAAATTCTTAATAGAATGTGGTGAGTAGCTCAATTTCTAGCACGTGTTCATGTGGTTAGTAGTTTCTTTTGCTGTGCAAAAGCATTTAGTTTAGGTTAATCCTGTTTAACAGATTTTTAAAATTTTTCTGTGATTTTTGGGTCAAAGTGGAAAATCTCATACCTGAATTTAATGGTTTATAGTTTTTTTGAATTGCTTTCTTTCTGTATTTAAGATTCTAGTCACTTAGGCATTGTTTTTTTTATTTTTAATGGTGCAAGATAGGGTGATAATTTCATTCTTTTGCATATGAATTGCCAGTTTTCTTGACACCATTTAGAATAGAAGCTATACTTTTCCCATTGTGTGTCTTACTACACTTGTCAAAAACCAATTTAAAGTACATGAATAGGTCCAATTCTGAAATTTTTTATTCTACTCTATTAGTAATGTTTTTAAAAAATGCGTTTACCATGCTATTTCAACCACTATCACTTTGTAGTATAGTTTGAAAGCAGGTAATGTGATATCTCTGGCTTTGTCCTTTGTATCTTTGCCTTGGTTATTTGAAGTTTTTCTGTGTTCAACATAAATTTTAGTATTTTTTTATTTTTCTGAAAAATGAGGATGAGATTTTCATACAGAATTTATTGAGTTTATACATTGCCTTGTTATAATGGCTATTTGAACAATATTAATTACTTTAACCATAAACATAATATATTGTTCATTTGCTTAAGTTTTTTCTAACTTTTTAAAAATTAATGGTCTACAGTTTTTAGCATACAGATCTTTTCCCTCCTGAGCTATATGTATTCCTAAAGTTTGTTTTTATTTTTTCTGAAGTTATTATAAATGAAAAAATTTAAAAATTTACTTTTTTGGGGAATGTTCATTATCAATGAATAGAAGGGCTACTGATTTTTTTATCCTGATTTTGTATCCTTCAACTTTTTTTGTATTTGCTTTGTAGTTTTTTGGTGAAATCTTTGTGGTTTTCTACATACAAATCATGTCATAAGCAAACATGACAATTTAACTTTCTCTATTTGGATGCCGTTACGGTTGGGATCTGCAGTGTCCCCCAAACCTCATGTTTTTGATGTACTGGAATACCGATAAAACCGGAGACACACTAGTTCTGCCCTTCCTTTCTCACTTGGCTTTTTGTCTGTCATGCAATGAACAGCCAGACCTCTGCCATGTGTTACCTTGATTGCCCATGAAAAGAACTGAGACCTACTGAAACTATGAGCTAAAATAAACCTTTCCTCCCTTAAGTTGTGGGTGTTGGGTATCCTGCCCCAACAGTGAGAAAGTCACTGAGATAGAAATTGGTAAAAGACAAATGAGGCTGTTGCTGTGACTTTAATCAGCCATGTGGTCTGGAAGTCTTTAGAATTGGTTTATGGGAGGAGTTTGGAAAAGTTTGAAGATGCCAGCCAGGGAAGCCTTGGAATGCTGTGAGCTGAGCTTCATGGGAGATTCTGGTTAGAGCTGGAAGGTCAGAATGTTTATAGAAGAGTGGATTGCAAAGGTCAAGCTCGAAAAGTTTCAGATGGGAAAGACTTTATTGGCAATTGGTCTGAAAACCATGCAAGCTACACCCTGACAAAGACTGTGTCAGCATTTTGCCCTTGTCTAGTGACTTTGACTCAAATTGAAATTAAAGGAAATGAACTACTTAATATGATGGAAGAAATTTCAAGGTGGTCCAATGTTCAGGCCGTCATAGAGATATTTTTCCCCATTTTATTGATATGTACAAGTGCAAAATTTAAGGCTTACAATGGACTTGAGCATTTTGTGCACATATGTTTCTTGCCAAAATGACAAGGGCTTTCCCGCTCTCCTTTTGTCCCTCCCCCTACTCTCCCTTCCCTCCCTCCACTCCCACCCTGTCTCCCTCTTTCACTCAGTCTTTCTTTTGAAGTTCCATGAGACAGTTGTGGTCTGGGTCTCTCATATCAGAGAGACCATTCGATGTTTCACCTTCTGCTTCTGACTCACTTCACTAAGCATAATGTTCTCAAGTTTCTTCCATTTGCCTGTAAAAACCTCCACACTGTTGGACCTTACAGATGCGTAGACTTCCATGTTCTAGCTATTGTTAGTTGTGCTGCTATGAACATGGGTATGCATATATCTCTGCTGTGTGTGGTTTTGGCCTCTTTTGGATATATTCCCAGGAGGGGTGTTGCCGGATCAAAGGGGATATTTATTTCTAGTCTTTTGAGAGATCTCCATACTGCTTTCCAGAGTGGTTGAACGAATTTATGTTCCCACCAGCAGTGCAGGCGGGTTCCTTTCTCCCCACAGCCTCGCCAGCAGTGATTGCTGTTTGACTTGTTGATTTAGGCCATTCTTTCTGGAGTGAGATGATATCTTAGTGTTGTTTTGATTTGCATTTCTCTTATGGCTAGAGATGTTGAGCATCTTTTCCTATATCCATTGGCCCTTTGTACTTCTTCGTGAGTGAACTGCCTCTTCATTTCTTTTGCCCATTTTTCAGTGGGATACTTTATTTTGGTGGGCTTAATTTTCTTTAGCTCCCTGTGTATTCTAGTTATGAGTTTCTTATCTGAAGTGTTGGTGGTGAATATTTTTTCCCAGTCTGTTGGTTCTTTATTTACAATGTTGACAGTTTCCTTTGCTGTGCAGAAACTTTTTAATTTGACAAGATCCCATTTGTTGATAATGGGGATAATTTCTTTATAGCTTTTATCCATCTCTATGCTGACAAGAGGGAAAAAGTGGTAAAGGAAAAAAGTTGTAAAATATTCACAGTTTGCCAAACTGAAATATACTGCAAAGCTGGGGCAAAAGACAGCATAGTTATTAAAAAGATTAGCATTAAAAAGAGCCAAATACTTGACATCAGAACTATACAAAAGATGCTTGAGTGTGTCTCAGGAATCAGTAAAACTTCACTCTAGCAAATAAATAGTGGCACATCAAAGGCTGTTTGCTTTGCAAAGAGACATGCAGGGCAGGCTGCAGAGTGAACTAGGAAAGTGTGTCCCCATAGAATTTAGCCACCCAAGAATTTAGAGGCCTTGACAGCCTTAATTCAAGAAGGCCAGGTTATTGTCAAAGTCAGGGACCGACCCAGGTGTCTTCCATGTGCTGTTCATTTCCCAGGCATGTGGAACGCAAGAGTTGTGGGTTCATGGAGGGCTCCACCCAGATTTCAGGAGAAGCCTTTGCGTCCAGATCGTGTGTACCTAGGAGGGCAATCGTGAAGTAGAGAATGAAACGTCTAAGGACCCGTTGAGAGCCCAAAAATTTGGAGATGCCAAAGGTATGAATTATCTGCGGAGGAAGGCCACAAGCAGAGGACAGAGCCAGCCCAAAGAAGAAGCTATGCCGGTGTGCAGACACAGGGAATCCTGTGGGGGTGGGGCCCCCGAGGGCTTTTGGAACTCTCATCTCCCCACAGTTGACCCCAAATGTTAGACACATAACTATAGCATTTAACAGACCTATAGGACTAAACACTTGCCCTGCTAGGGTCAGAATTTGCTTTGGTCTGATTGTTTTCTATCCTTTTATTCCTTTCTTTTGGAATGGGAATGTTCACACTGAATCAATGTATGCTGGCTGGAAGTGTTTGCATTTTCTTTGATTTTCACAGGAGCTCATAGATAAGAGTCTACTTTGAGTCTTGGAGGAGACATTGGACTTGGACTTTTAGGAGTACTGGAACTGCTGAAACTTTGGCAATTTTTAAAGAAGAACTAAATGCGTTTTCATAAGGAGGTAGACATGAATCTTTTGGAGGCTGGGGATGTAGGAGAATATTATGCTTTGGACCTGGAATGCCCCTAGAACCCTCATGTATTTGTATATAGTGGAATACCAATGGAGCCGTATACTCTTAAGAGGTCAGAACTGAATGCATGAGAGAAACAGTGGGGTTTGACCCAGAAGGATTAAATCGCTGGGATAATATCTGAAAGGGTACACACGAGCTCTGCCCTTCCTTTCTCACTTGGCTTCCTGTTTCCATGCCATGAACAGCTGGGCCATTTCTATGAGCTTCCACCAGTGCCAACAGCCCATAAATTGACTGAGACCTTCTGAAACCATAAGCTAAAACAAATCTTTCCTCCCTTAAGTTGTGATGTTGGGTATTCTGTCCCAGCAATGGGAAAGTAACTAAGACAAATACTTTTAATTTCCTTCTTTTGTCTGATTATTCTCACGAGAAATGGAGGTGAGAGTGGAGAGTGGGCACCTTTGTCTTTGTCAACTTCTTTGATGAAAAGTTTTAGTTATTCACCACTGCATGTAATATTGGCTGTGATCTTTCCATACACAACTTTTGCTTTGTTGAGCTCTTTCCTTCTCCTTTCGTTCTTGTTTCCTAAGGGCTGAACCTAGGGCCTTTTCATTGAGCTGTATTCCAAGCTTTTTTTTTTTTTTTAACTTCTTCATTTTGAGACTTACTCTCAGTAAATTATCCAGGTAGGAATTAAACTTAAAATCTTCCTGCTGTGGCATTCCAGGTGCTGGGAATTTCAAGTATACACAAGTGTGCTTGGGGACGTATTTAAGAAAGTTTTTAAAAATTATGTCCATAAAGATTTATTCCTGTGATTATTGTGAAAGATTTAAGTGTCTTCCATTTACATGACCCACATTGACTTAGTTTGCATTCATGGTGTGAAAGTATCCAACTTCCATGTAGATATTCAGTTGTTCCTGTATCATTTTTTGAAAAAAAGTAAAACTTATCTCAACATCTTGTTAATAATTGGTTGTTCACTCACGTAAAAGTCAATTTCTGAACTCTCAGTGCTAGTCTATGGATTTTTATATATTACACAACATATAGCCAATTGTGTATTTTTTCTTGATTATTTTAGCTTTTTAATAAGTTTTAAAACTGGGAAGTGACTCTGTCAAGTTCGCTCTTTGTAAACATTTCATTGACTATTTCAGTCCCATGGATGTTCTTATAAATATTAGGATCAGATTGTGAAATTAAAAAGCTAAAGTTGTGATTTTGATAGAGGTTATAATAAATTAATAAGTAAATTGGGGAATGTTGCTACCTTCACCTTACTGGTGCTTCATCCCTAAATATGGAATACTTTCACATTTGTTTGGGTCATTTAAAATTCTCATCGATACTATTTTGTTGTTTTCAGAATATGAATTTTGTACTTCTTTCAGTAAGTTTGTTCAAAAATGTGTTGTTTTTAAACTATTAGAAATGAAATTTTAAAATTTCTTAATTTTATACTTTAGATAGGCTATTGGTAGTAGATAGTAAAACTGAATTCTACACATAAGTTTTGTGACCTGTAACTTTATTAAATTCTTTCTATGGTTTTGGTAGATTTTTACTGGACTCTAGAAATTTCTATATAAAAAATCATAAAACTGCAAATAGAAGTGTTTTACTTTTCTTTTCCAAATTTTCTACTTTTATGTCATCTTAACTACTCTGAGAAGAATCTCTAGCATTTTGTTGAATGATTGCATTAAGAAAGATATATCTGTACTCCCATATTATTTTAGAGGAAAGCATTTAGATTTTAAATATTCAATAAAATGCCAGTCATAAAGTTTTCATAGAGTCACATTATTAAGCTGAATACATTCTCTTCCTAATTTTCTATGTGTCTTTATCATTCCCTAAAGAACATTGGTTTGTGGGCTTTACCTTTCATTCTATTGTTATAATGTATTATAATAATCCGTCTTAGAATGTAAAACTAATCTCATATTCCTAAAATAAAGACAACTTGGCCATAGTGCACAATGTTTTTAATCATTACTGGGTTCAGTTTGCTAACAGTTTCCTGAGGATTTTTGCATTTGTTTTTGTAAGAAACATTAGTCTGTAGTTTCTTTGTCTTACCATTGGTTTTGCTAACAATGATACTGTATGTATGAGATGAATGCGGATGTGCTATTCCTCTTTTTTATTTTATGTTTTGTTGAGTTTGTGAAGAAGAGTTTTCTAACTTTATGGTTAAAAACACTCACAAAGCCAGTTGAGCTCGGGCTTTTGTTTTCCATAATTTTATTAATGTTTTGATGGAGAGCACAGTTTGTTCTTCATTAGTGTCTTACTTATTTATTAATTGGGACACATTGCCAGACTCTAACAAGTCAAGAGAAGAAAGGATTATTTTAGCTTAAAGTTTCAGAATATCTTGTCACTCCTGTGTTATTGGCAATGACAGAGGCACATGACATTGGGCTGGCAGAAGAGAGCCATTCGCAGCATCACAAAGAGAGCTGAGAGAAAGAGAAAGGACAGAGCTAGCGAGCGCCCTTCCAGGTCACATCCAGTGGTCCACCCTTCCAGGTCAAGCCCAAGTGTTCCAGCCATCTTGGATTACCTCCCTTTCCTGTCAGGCCAGCCCCACCTCTTCACAGCACATGCAATCTATGGACATTCCAGAACACCCAAAATCACAAGGCTTTGGGGGACTTCAGACCAAAGCCACAATAAGTAGCAAACATGTTTTTTTTTTAGATATAAATTTCTGGTACATATTTTCTCAAAAATCAAGATAAGTGGTTGTCATTTCAAGAAAAGTGGCAGTGATTTTTTCAATAAAATTTGAGATATCAAGCTAAAATTAGGATGGTAGAACTCTTGTGTCTAACTCTTCAGTTACTTCAGTGCTTGATGAATTTTATCATGGAATCAGCAGTGATATTAATAAATTTTTGTCTTACATTTGAAAAGGTGAAGATTTGACGGATACCCTTACGTTAGCAAGTTAATATTTCAGTGATGATGAATACATGATTTTATAAAATAAACTTGTAATGTTTAAGAGTTGTAAGCTTTGTTGATATGTTTTCTGATTTTACTTTGTGACTAATCTTCAAGAAACTACCATATGTAGAGTATTGATACACTATCAAGACGAATATCCACAATTATCTATAAGGTTACTAAAATATTACTTTTTCCAGAACTATATACCCATGGGTACTCTATTTGTTTCATACTACATATATTGAATGCAGAAGTTTATTATAAGAACCCAGTCATCTTAAGATATTCCAGATATCAAATTTATGAAAACATAAGACAATCACATCTCATCTTACTTTTTGTGTTGGAAAACTGTACTTTGATAAATACATATTAGCTACATCTATACAGAATGAATTGACTATGGTTGTTTTGTTTTAAAATATAGTATATTATTTTTTCATGAGTATATACTGACGGCTATACATCATATCAACAAGTGTTCTTTGGATGCTTGATAACTTTAAGAGCATAAAGGAGTTGTGAGACCACGCTCTTTCAGAGGTGCTATCATGGGGCACTGACTGGCAAACGTTGGGCTGCTTATCGGCTAAATTTTGTCATCACCAGCTTGTAGGATGTTTTGGCGTACTCCACAGAACTAAGCATGGCTTTTACAGTTGTAAAGGGCTACAATTAAGAAAAAAAAAACCAAACAATTATTCAAAGACTATCAAAATATGTGACAAAAATGTCTGCAAATCTGTCACTAGCTAGCCCTTTTAGTAAAACTGTTTTCATCTTTGTTCTAGGACCTCATTTTTTTCCCCTTAATGTCACCTCAATAGCTTTTCAAGTTATTTTGTTATGTGAAAATGTTTCTGGCTCTTTGGAGAGATTTCCAGCAGCAAAACTTAACTCCTATAGACATTTGTCTCTTAAGTTGTTTACTAATTTTGATAAAATTAGAACTTTTTGATAAGGGTCATTCTTACCAATTCTTTGCAAATTCCTTGCAAATTTTAAGCTTTTGGCTTCTCTGTCATCAGGAAAAAGAGTTAGGCATCCCAAGAATAGAGCTGGGTTTCTGGCTATTTGGCTGTGAGTGGAACCATCTCAGGTCCAGAAAAGGGTTCCTATAAACTTGACTTTATTCTCTCATCGGACATTTATTTAGTTTGAGCACATATTTCATCGAACCTACAAACTAAATATACTTTATTGATTAAACAAACCTTTGTACTCAGACTAAATATATTTGAGTTACTTAAAAATTTATTATTTATGTGTGGATATCATTCACTCGTTTATTATTTATTAAGCTCCTAAACAAGTATGTATTGAGTACATAATATGATTTGTTTAAAGTCCTGGGAATACATATCAAGGAAAGTTATAAAGAAAATATACCTCTGCCTTCACGGAGGAAGTGTATAGTCACAATGAAGACAAATTATTCTGAGATAAGAAACAAAAAATCACAGAGACATAACACAATTAAAACTCATCTTTCACTCTTGGACACAGCATGCACCCATCATGTGTCATACAGGTGCTGGTTTTCACAGACACTGAAAATGTTTTTACTTAACAATAATACGTTGTAGAAAAGGTAGTCTCTACCTTGAAATATTTGAAAAAGAAACTGTACTGGTTTTGTTCTAGCCTGGATGTGATACCTGTCACTTTGACTAAGAAACTAGCCATAGTTACATGAATAACAGAAAGATAACCTGGCTAATTTCAAAGGCTCTGGAAGATGAAAGCAGTGATTGAATATTCGCTCAGCTATAATAGCTCTGCCATAGCATGAAGAAAATAAATTACACAATCAGGAACACATGGTGTGCTATGGAGAAAAATCACAGAGCATAAGACAAATGGAGAAGACGTACAGGAGGGGTTGGGATTATAAATAGAAAATCAGACTAGACGTCACTATCGTGACAAAATAAGCAAGACTTTGAGGAAGGTGAGGGATCTGTTACATGCGTACCTGGGTAAAGAGCTTTCGACCTAAGAGGACCAGAACTGCAAGGAGGGATCAGAGAGAAGTCGTAACAGCATCTTAGGAAGAACAATAAGTCCTGTGAGGCTGAAGAGGAAGGAATGAAGGCGAGAGGACTTGAATTGAGGTTGCTGAGGGGAAATCTCACCAAAGATACACGTGGCAAGCAAGCAAGCTAAAAGTTCTTCCATGTCACACAGCCTTAGGGAAACTAAAATTTTGATGACATATGACTATGATTTGATAGAATGGTCAAAATAAAAAATACTGACAAAACCAAAAGCTGACAAGGAAATGGAGCAATAGGAATTCTCATTCATTGTTAGTGGAGATGCAAAATATTACAGCTCCTTTGAAAACAGTTTAATGATTTCTTTCACAAGTTAACATGTTGTTGTGGTAACTATCCAAAGTTGAAAATTCATGGCTAGACCAAAATTTGCACATATACCTTTTTTATGCCCAACTCGGCATTAGTCAAAATATCCTTTAGCATTGAGTAAGTAAATGAGTGAGGCAAACTTACATGATGGGCTACAATTCAGAACTTGCAAATAAATATACTGCTAAGGCATGAAGGAACATTCCTGAGTAAGAATTTAGTATGGAAAGGCCGCTTAGCGTATCACTCCAAATATACGAAATTCTTGTCAAGGTAAAACTAGAAGATATTAAAATAGGATTACCAAAGGTTAAGAGAGTGTCAGTTGTAATTATACAGGCAGAGCCCTGAGGATTTTCAGAGCAGCATGTGTCTTCTGTATACTGCTGCGGTGAACAGATGTCATTACACATGTTTCTGAACCCCTGGAATGCACAATATCTAGTGAACAATCATGTAAACAATAGACTCTGACCCACAATGATGTGATGTTTTAGGTTCACCAACTATAACAAATGTATCTCTGGTAGAGGATGTTAATGATGGGCAAGTCTTTGTATGCGGCATTAGAGGAAAGAAGGAAATTTCTACATTTTACATTTTTAAATTTTGTGAGAGGTCTAATATTGCTTGAAAATAATTAGTCTCTTCAAATCACAAAAATCTTTCAAACCCGAAGTGCCTTTATAAAAATAAAGAACAACGTGAAGATAATCCCCTCCTCCCCCCCTTTTTTGATACAGGGTCTCATTTTGTAGTCCAACCTTGTCATGAACTCACATTGTGGCCCAGGCAGGTCTAGAACTCACAGCAATCATCCTGCATCAGCCTCCCAAGTTCTGGGATGACTGACATTGGCACCATGGAACCAAACGCAAGAACTAGAGCTTGCAAGGCAAGGACTTTACCCACTGAGCTATTCCTCGAGCCCCATAAAGATAAGACAATTTTCACATGAAAACTGAAATAGGGCTATGTAGTGAATTCAGCACCAGCCTAAGCTCAGAGCAAGACCCTTTTGAGAGAGAGAGAGAGACAGAGAGAGAGAGAGAGAGAGAGAGACAGGAGAAAGAGAAAAACTGAAATAATCCATTGCCAGCAAAAACAAACCATAAAAATTTTAAAAAATTCAATAGACAAAGGGAACATATAGTAGAATTAGAAGGAAACTTAAATATATACAAAGAAATGAGGAATATTCATCTTTACTCATTTAAACTAATCTTATATTTATGTTTAAATTATTCTCTCAATTATGCCATATTTTACTATTGACGTTTTCTACGTGGTGATTCTTAGACACTGCCTTTCTACTCCCATGGATTTACCATGTCTTTGTCTGTGCTTCGAATGAAGCTCCAATTCTACATCTTTTCCATCCATTTTGGAGTCCTTGCTTCACACAGTTAAATATTAAGTAACTGGCAGCACACTAACAAGGACAGAGGCATTCTCTATGCCTCTTGTCTCATCAATGACATTTTAGACAATTGTGTAATTTCTTCCTTAAATGATTGATGTATTTATCAGTAAATATATCTGGATGAGGAGTTCTTTACAAAGTTATTATTTATTCTATTTTTTCATAAGTTACAGCCTTATTTAGGATTCTCTTTATTCTTGTGTGAGTTCTGGCACGTTGTATCTTACAAAGAACTGATCCCTTTCATCTGGGTTACCGAATTTGTGGGCATAGAGTATTTCAATATATTCTCTGATTACCTTTTAGTAACTTTGATATCTACAATGAGTTCCATCTTTAGCTTACAGTAAAAGCTTAATTATTAATTATTTTAATTTATGTCTTTTTCCATCTTTTATATTACTGTCACTAGAGATTCATCAGTTATATTTATATTCTCAAAAATTAATTTCAGTAAGAATAAATAATTTTCTTTTCTCAATTTTATTGATTTGTCTCAACTTTTATTATTTTTTCTACTTCTCTTCTAGTTTTGGAGATAATGTGCTATTATTTTTCTAGTTTCCTAAGAAGGAATATTAGACTACTGATTTTCAATCTTATTTTCCTTTAACATTTATATTAAGTGCTATAAATTTCCCTCGAAGCACTGCTTTTGCTGCATTTCACAAATTTTGGTAAGTTGTGTATTTTATGCTTAGTTAAAATAGTGGAAATTTGTGTTTAGATTTCTTTTTTCCCCATGGATTTTTTTTTTGTGTGTTATTTCATCTGTAAATTTTCCAATTACCTTTCTGTTATTAAATTCTAATTTATTTCATTTTTCTGAGAGCAGACTTGTGTGGTTTGTGTTTTGTTATCCACAATGTATATTCTATTTTGGTGATAGACTCAGGTAAATGTGAGCATGTGCATTTTGTTGCTTTTTATTTTTATAAAGTAAACTATAGATATACATTATATCAAGGAGATTGATGGTGATATTTAGAACAATTATTTTCTTTCTGATTTTCTGACTATGTGACTATTTCTGCTAGAGGCCTGTTGAATTATCTAACTATAATTTACTCATTCATTACTTCTTGCAGTTCTCAGTTGTTATAACATCTTTTTAAAATATTACCTTAACTGCAGCATAAAATACAAAATGATATGGTATACTTAATTGTGAGATTTACAAAATTTGTATCCTGATGGGAGTCCCCAGAGATTCTTGGACCTGTAGTTTGGTTTATATCATTAATTCTGTGTAACTGTGTAAGTTGTAATCTTTGCTAACATTTGCAATCTTTTTTACTTCTCTCTACTCAAAGAATCTATGGTATTATTTTTTACCTCTCTCTTACTTTCATTTTCAACTTGAGCCATTTCTATTGATTAATTTTTAAATTATTTGACTCATATTAAGGTGTTTTCAGTTACTTGCTAGCTCCATGAAAAATACATCTGTTTCTTTTTTCCCATTTTATTAATTTGTATATATACAATACTTATATTTACAATGAACTTGAGTATTTTGTCCACATATACATTGCTTCGGAGTTACTCACATATCCTCCCCTTCTCTCCTAACTTCCACTATTTCTATATTTTATTTTCTAGTTTTTTTCTTGTTTTTAGTTTTTAGCTCTGCTCAAATCTCATATGTCCAAGAATCGTTTACTTTTTTTTATTAGGACTTTTAAAATATTATTAGTAGTTACTGTGAGCTTCTTTTGTAATGGCTCCTGGCGTTTGTATCTGTGTCGTAGCTCACATAGCAGTCCTTTGCTTGCTTGGCTTCTGTGTATTACTGACTAGTGAGTTTTTCATTTGTTAAAGTTTGTTGGGGCTGAAAAGTGGGAATATCATTTAGGACTCTACAACCAGAGGTAAGTACTATTTATGTCTGCAATGGGAAGGCTGGTTTTTCTCCCAGCCCCCTAAGGTAGATTCTGTGAGGCAAGTGTAGCATGAATAAGGTAGAATTTGCACTAGGCGGGCCAGGTCAGAGCAGTTTGTGGCGCTGTGCTGAGGGGCTCTCTTAAGATTTAGGAGTGAAATAGCTGAAAGACAAGATATCTTGGAATGCAGGACAAATGGTATAAAACCAATTGTGAGCTCTTCAGCTAGACCCGTTATCTAGAGCTCTCAAACTTGACTTAAAGCCAATAAAACTGGTTTTTGTGTTAATCTGTACCAATCAGTAATTTTCACACTACCAATCAGTAACTAGGTATAGTAAAATAAATACGCATAATCTGCAGAAAAGCTGTAAAATGGCTGTAACTGCTGAATAAGCGTCACTCTCTTCCCTCCTGGGCTTGCATGGAGTTCCTGTCTCTCCGCCCTTCTGCATACTTCTCCCCGTACTTCTCCTGTACGTTCCTTCTCCAACATGGACAGAGCAGGCGCCCTGGGTTGAGCCCTTGGGCATCAAATCTGGTCAGGAGTGTGGCTGGCTCAGCACTGGCTGTTGCTCTGATTATGCTGTGATTGCCATAGGATTTATTTTCTTTTAATATTGCCCTTTGTTTAGTATGTAGCTTTCCAGAAATGTTTCCTCCCTGTTTCCTAGCTGTAGATTATTATTAACAATTAATAGTTATAATTATTAATTATAATTATTAATTATTATTGTTATTATTATTGAGGTAGGGTCTCACTCTGTAGCCCAGGCTGGTCTTGAACTCACTATGGAGCCCGGGCTGGCCTTGGACTCATGACAGTTCTCCTGCCTCAGCCTCCGGAATGAATGCTGGCAAGCCGGTTTACTGAACCCAGCACTTGAAAAGCAAGGGCTTTGTCATTCTTCCAGCCTCTAAATTAACAATTCTTAATGGAGATTTGGGGGGAGGGTGTTATGTTTTTAAATTAGAACTAAGCCCAGGCGATTTTAGGTTCTTGAGTCTCTAAATTGAACCCTTCAAAGTCCCTCTGTCATTGGGCAGCTGCAGGAGAATCCCAACAATCTTCACCCCGAGTGTGTTGTTGTCCACTTCCAGAAGTAGTATTTCCTCTTTTTTCTTTTCCTCATTTACAGTAAGTTCCTGCCAGCTTCCATAATTTGCTTTTATTTCATAAGAGACATTCAGGAGGAGGACTGATACGAGGTGTCATGCCTCTAGTACCGAGCTGTTTTCCTCTTCCCTCAGACCTGAGCTGTGAGGAAGGTTTTGATGGACTTGTCATAGTTCCCTGAATCATTTTCATGAGTTTGTGGGGAAAACAAGGTAGAAGAGATAAAGTGAGTAAAATAATAATTAAAATGTAACTATTAATGGTAAAAGCTTGCCTTCTTCGCCGGTGTCTTCACAGGAAGTGACACTGTGAATGGTGGTAGCTTTCACAGTATTTTTAATGCCATCCAAGGAAAGGGCAAGGTCGTAGAAATAATATGGTGTGCCCTCACTCACCTTATTTCCTGGATTTGTTACCATGTGACTTCTGGCTCTTCTGCAAAGTCAAAACAGCCATTGTGGGTCAATTCAGGACACCGACAGTGCAACTGAGAACCTTAGGAACAGTGGACTTCCAGAGATGCCCCAGAAAGTGGCAAGAGGTTGGAATAAATGTGTTCAAAATGGAGGAGTTCCTAATTTGAAGGGGATTAATGGCACTGTGACTTTTAACCTAATAAACTTTTAAAATGTATACATTCACTGTATCTTCCAATTATACCTCACTCAATGTAGAAAGCTGAATGTAGGGCACAACGTTCTCTCTTCACTCAAAACTAATATTTAAATTACGTTTGAAGCAAATAAAGGTTCAAAAGTAATATGTTACTCTCAACACTACCTAGTTATACAAGAAATTTTAAAACGGCATATAAGATAATGTAAAATACCTACTGCTAATTTTTAGAAAACATGGTTATACTTTCACAAATTAAAAGTTATAGCTTCATTATAGGAAACTATATTTTGCTTGTTTGATTTGCTTAATAAGACAACATTTGATGAATCTTCTAAATAAAACATACAAAGCCACCTTTTCAACGAATGACAAACTCCTCCCACCTAATTTCTAGCAGCATGCGTATCATTAAATAAAAATGTACCATGATATTTACTGTGCCTTTCTTCACATAATCTCACATAATGGAGAAAACATTTGGTAGACAATTAGGAAAGCTGGCACGGTAGGATAGTATTTGTGATTACCACATGCCATCTCAGATGATAAGTACCTACTATTTGAATGGAAATGGTAGCTTTGTAACTTAGGCCACAGCAACCACATATGCAATTTGGACCAGTTTTAAACTCATCTAAAACTGTTGCAATGCTGTTCAGCTTCAGACAAAAATGATTTGCAATTAACCTGAAGGAAGTAATGCATCTCTGATATACACCAGCTGCAGCAGGGCTCTGACAGTGTTTACCCTAGGCTTAATGTCTACGTGAGAATTTAATAGGCAAGTGTATACATAAACTCACGCACATTTATTTTTATATGAATAATAATTTACCTATAATAAAAGCCAAGTAACTCCATTTAAAGTGGATTGCTTTAAAATTCATAACAGCCACTAGGCAAATTAAGGTAGTTCAAAATCAGACAAACTTGTTTCTGAATTAAAATTTTCATGAAAGTTTGTTTATATATTAACAGCTGACGATCATCATAATAGATTTAGTCAAGCGACACTCAGCTCTTTTTTTTCCAAAAAATTAAAGCACAACGGCACAAGTGAAACGCAAGCTTTGAGATACCTAGATTTTTTCTAACGATAGGCATCCAGTTATAAAGCCTTAAATATTAGTATCTTCTTAAAATGGGACTTTAGATTCATTGTTCTCTAAGGTCCAGTCCTGCTTTAAATTTTTATGATTCTACTGAATCTTCCATTACTCTAATTGTTTGTATGTAGAATGAATCATATTTATGAGACTGTTTCCGCCAACATATTTGCCTTGCAATTAAACTCACAGTAGGAGGCCATCATCCTATCAGTTTAGGATGTCTTTTCACGTGTGTTTAAGAGTAACAGATAATGTGACACTTTCTACATTAATACTTTCATATAAAAGTTAAAATATCCAAAATGCAAAGTCTGAAGTAGTTCCCCTTTGTGCTGTGCACAGCTTGTGCAGCAAGTTGCTTCCAGAAGGCAGTATTGCTATTGTTTGTCTGTAGTAGCTCACAAGGAATCTGAAAAATGGTGCAAGGTTTTCTATCTTTTCCCTTGAGAATCTTTTCTCTTGGTGTTCAGCAGCGCACGGGGCTCCTCTCCATCTTACCGTTGACTCCTCTCTCTGTGGGATGAGGAGTGCCTTGGGCAGCAGAGAAGACAGATAAACAAGGTGAATAAAACCCAAGCCTGCCTCATGCAATTTCAAACTGTTCTGAAAGGAAAAAAATATCATTTGAGAATTAGGCTTCCATATAATAAAAGCCTTTTCTACTATATTGCACTGTCAAAGAGCATCGAATGTAGTCAGAATTTTATTTTTGTACTTGAGAATTCATGGTAAGTCAACATATACTTTTTCTGTTTAATTCAGGCCTTTGGATAATACTTGGGTATTTATGATATTTATTTATGTATTTATTTTTGAGACACGGTTTTACTTGGTAGTCCAGTGTAATCTTCAACTTACTCTGTAGCCTAGGCTGGCCTTGAACTCACAGCAATCTTCCTGCCTCAGCCTCTCGAGTCCTGGGATTTCAGGTGTGCGCCTCCAAACCTGGTTTATATGGTGTTGGGGAATTGAACTCAGGGCCTTTCAGTTCCTAAGCAAGTACTCTGACTGTGATGCTGTTCCTCCATCCTTAATAACCTGGTCTTACTTTCTGATCACTATCTAGCTGACGGTCAAGCCTGGAAATCTTTGGTAGATTAGATTTTTATATTTTCTCGATTTTTTTTATCCTTTCCTCTCCTCCTACCTTTTCAGCCCTTTCTTTTAATCACCAGACTTTTACTTTGTTGTCAAATCTTGAAACAGTTACTGCTTAAGTTACTCAGCATTTCCTTTCTGAGAAAGGAAGCTGTCTTTAAATTTCATGTGGCTTTGCAAAAGCTGAAAGCATGAAAGGATTTTGTAAATTATCATCTATTTATATAATTTAATATGGAATATTGTGACATTCGCTTTTTTGAAAATTAGCAATTTCTCACTTTTAGGGATCAATGGCGTCCAGTATCATTCCTCCTTTTATATTCCAGGCTGGTCTGAAATCTGTATGCTTCCTGCCTCAGCCTCCCAAAGTGCTGCGATTACAGGGGTGCTTCACTTCACACTTACCTACTTTTCAATGTGTTTTAGCTGTCTTGGACATCTCCCACATTTTGGTCATCATGTCTGTGTTGAAACTAAATGAAAGGATACCATGACGAGCTTATTGGAGCACATTTTGTTAATAAAAATAAAAAACATAAGAAAAAAATAAGCTTACATGCCGGGGTCCAGCTCCAGGGAAAGTCAGGGTACTCCAAGGAGATGCAGCGTCGGCGAAAGGAAGGACTCTGGACCAGAGATTGCAGTGCATCAGATGGCTACTGATTAGCTGTGGCTGAGTTTATTTATACACCTTTCTTAGACAATTTTCAGTTTTCTTGTTTGCAGGATGTTACAGCAGGGGATGTTTAGATATTCAGCAGAATACACAAATCTATTCTTTGTAATCACCTTGATATGTGTTTCGCATCCTATTCTCATCTATTACAGAGATCAACTATCCATACGATTAAACTTAATTTCTAAGAAATCATCCAGCAAGCATACCGTATCAAGTCTGGCACAGACATTCATTGTGGTCAGGCAATGCCCAGACTGGCAGCAATTGTGGTTACATGTATCAATCATTAAAAGTCACGAAGAGATCAAGGTGTTAGGAAATTTTTCTCAGATCATAGTATGATTTTAATCTTAAAGCACAACTACGTGTTAAACATTCAGCACCACATGTTTTCTTAAGGCAATGTTTGCAGTTGGGCATTCTACCATAGTGACCATTCCATTGTTTCTTAATGGCATCTTTTGCCTGCTGGATCATGAGGTGCTAGGGAGGGCCCACTCTGTATAATTTTATTGTAAAGGGGAGGTCACTGATGTCCATATATCCAGGCCCTTCCGACTCCCTCTACGTAGGCTCTAGTGTATGGCAAAGAAGGAAATGTACCCAGATCAGGTGTTGTGATAGGGGAAAACACAGATTCAGAAGAGTCAGGAGAGGAGATGTCAGGTGAAGGCTGAGAGAATCTTGGGGGGCTTTTGAGAGTGAGGAATAAGCACAGAAATATGAGTGAGCATACAGCCCAATGAGCAGGATCCAAGGCTACACAAGATATTTCAAGCAAATAGCAATAAAATACCCAGTGACAGCGATAGCGTCACCACCAAAGGGTGGGGGTTTGGACATTCCGGGGGCAGGGCTTTGCCTCTGTACGTTCTGGCGCAACTGCTTTGCAGATGAAGCTGCTGCCAGTGCCTCTAGACGCTGCTCCCAGGAATGGAGAGGGCACTTTGGTCTCCTCCACTAGCATTCTGTATGCTTGCTAGAAAAAAGACTTTATTATGCATTATAGAAACATTATCAGCTATTTAAAATCTATATTCTCCCATTTAAATTACTGTATTTTTATTTTATCTGGCACACAATAAGAACAGACACAGACAATTGTCCAGTAGTATTTCCTGTTCTTTACTCTGCTAATGAATGACCAGTGAGATCTCCTGAAGGACAGAGGAACTTCCTGTCTTAAAATAGGGACTAGGGTTTCCATTTCTGGACACAGACAACAATGGCGGCCAATATCATCGCTCCTCCTATTGCCCAGGCTGAACTGAAATTACAATCCTCTTGCCTCAGCCTCTCAGGGTGCCTCTGAGAGTGAATACGCATACTATTCCGGGTTATTACTCCTTTTTTCTTTTTTATATCTCTTTTTGGCCTTGGAAACTGGACTCGCAGCCTAGAGACTGTGATCACAATCTTGCATTCATAAGAAAAAGCAACACGTTAAAGATGGCGGAGCAGAGAAAGTAGAAAAGCATTTTCTTAATGATGTTACAGAGCAAAGGCAGCCGTTTCCTGCTTCACAGTTCTTATTGTCTGAGAAAATAAGTTCCTATTAGTGTAAGATATTGGAGATGGGTTTTCTGATGCTTATAGTGGCTACATTTCTAATAAATAGACAGATAAGCAGATCAATAGAGGATATAAAGTTACTACAGAAATTAAAATTGACTTACTTAGCAAAATTTTCCAAAATTGTTCTTTTGTAGGTTTGTATTTGAAATATATAATAATGGTGTTCAACTAGGTGAACTGGTGCATATGCATGTCACGTCTTAATCACTTTTACTTCCTGCCCTCACATCTCTCCCTTTTCCTGAACCGCTTCTCATCACATTTTAGTTTCCTTAAAGACACACGAATTAAGAGGGTCATTGTCGATAGCTTGGAAATAATTTATCGATTTATTTTTTAGTTGCAATTGGATTTCAAGTGTGGTATAGAACACAAATATTTAATTTTTGATGGAAGGTATTATCTCTTCCATAGGGATGAGAGGTAATGGCTCCACATTTGCATTTTACTTGTTAATGTTGTTTTCTTCAGAAATTAAAAGGAATTTGATCAATTAGGAACAAGAAAAGCTCTGTAACTTGAACTTTGAGGGTTTCCAAAGTCTCTATGAAATATTATTTTACAATATAAGCCATTTTATGTCTTCACTAGGTCGTGAGCTGTGGTTTTTTGCTTATATGATTAGAAGACATTTCGGGAAGACAGAGACCAAGGGCAAGAATAGAGATTGCGTCTGTGTGCTGCTTTATTTAAACACAAAGACTCAACTTGCCATCTAAGTCATATTCCTTCATAGAGAATATTGATGAAATGAGTCATTAGAGGAGTCTTGCTAACTGAAATATGTTCCAATGTTTTTATCAATACAGAAGAGTCTGGGGTTTTCACATGAATTTTTGCTTTAGAGAGGCTAGTGCTGCAGCAAAGACTGCAAGAAGGAGTGTTTATGTGAGGTCTCAGGAACATGAGGATTTCTCACATTTTAAAGAGTTAACTGCAAATACAAATGTCTGTTTGGAAGGCTTCTTTCTATTAGAGCAGATGACAATTGTAATGGGTATACATTGAAGGCACGTGGAGTTGTGCGTATTTGCTATTTACAGCTATGATGGTTAAAAATACAATAAAACCTAGTAAGAAAGCCTCCTATAATTCTGTAAATAAAAAAAAAATTCATGATACAGACGACTGGAACCTCATGAAAATAAACCAATAATTAATTGTTGTTACCTGGAAGTTCCTTTACCATTGGAATCTTTAGGACACAAATGGTCAGTTTTGTTCTGGGAGCATATTGTTAAGCAAATTTGTTAAGCATATGGTACCTCCCGGACACTGTACTCATTATTGGAGAAACACAGATGACATATACCAATGTGGTTTCTCAGGGTGTGTATTGGGAATAAACATGCTGAAAACAATCACAAGAATAAGAGTCCCTAGTTCTGTATAACCACAAAATAGAGCTCTCTCTGGAGAGGTCAACGTTGTCAACAATCTTCTTGCTTTCTCATTCTGTTTCTAGTTCAAGACTCAATTCTGGTCTTTATTTCCTTCAATTCCTCTTTCTTGTATATTGGTAATTTTGACTTTTAGCAAAGACAGTGCTATATCAAATGTGAGAAACAACCTGGGTGTTTGTGCGGGCTGGTGGTGGGTCCATGTGGTCTGTCTGCTGCAGGGTGTGTCCTCTGCCCTCAGACTCACCTAGCACAAAGTCACAACTTAGTAAACATTTGTAAATAAATAACTGATACATTTCTTTCTTTCTCAATGTTAGAATCACCCTCGTTCTCCTCTGACTAGTCTTTCTCTTTTTGGTTTCTGATATATCTTATTCATTCTTCTATTACTTTCCTTGACATTTTCTGTATTTCCTTTATTGGATCTTCTTCCTCAACCATACATTGAATACTAATCATTTCTCTGAATTATATTCTTTAGTATATTTTATTTTGATTCGGTGTATTTGTTTTAGTTGTTTTATAATTGTCAAATTTATATATCTAAAAATCCTTTTTTGTATATTCAGTACTTACTTGACATCTCCATTTTTGTTTCTTATAGTTGTTTCAAAATCACAATGTCTTCTTGAAGTTATTCCATATACATCATTTTCTGTGTATTGAAAAGCTGGGAACTCATATCTAGAAGCCTATTGTAATAATCCTTTCTTTTCCCCAGACCTCTCTCTCCTAGACCAAAAATTACTAAGCTTTATAGGTTCTATTTTCTTATTATGTCTAGTAAGTATTTCTTGAATCTGCTGCTACAGCTGTAGCCCTTCATGACTTCTCATGTGGGCTTATGAAGCTTATTTTTTAAAAAAATCCCTTAACCTCAACCTTGTATTTTATAAATTCTGTTATTTTTTGGTGCCTTTAATGGTTTTTCCAATGCATAAAACTGGTAATATCATACCTCTAAGTCAGATATTACAATGGTTTCTGTAGGATGTTATAGGTAAAACTCGAACACAAATCGTGTGCAAATGGTAACTTGATTGGATCATCTCACTAAAATGCAAGGTGGGTTTCATGTGTGATTTCTCCTGCTTTTCTTTTGATTTTGATTTTTGCTCCATCAACTTTATCCTCCGGCTGCCTTTGTGAAGCCGTAAGTGGCCTCTTTTTCAGATGAAGTACAGTTGAACTCAATTCCCCAAGCACCTAAAAAAGGTCTTTAGCTTCACATTGATTAGAATTTCCTTGAACACATCTCTTTGGATAGGAAATTGCAGAGCATTGGCTCATTAGCCTGGACTGGCGTCTGTCACTGAGCCAACTATTATGGCACGGAGAGAGGACTGATTTTGATAATTAGGGCACTCTGACCTTCAAGCAAAGTGAATCACGCACAAACTGCAGAGTTGCAACATAAAAGGGTTTGGATAGATGGGAACAGAGCAAACAAGAAATTGCAATGCCCTGAGAGACATCGCAGGCCTCTCGTAAATCAATCATGGTCCACTCACCCATGTTTGAGCTCTCGCGATGAATTTTCAGCACTGTTGTTTTGTTGCTTGAGCCACACTTATCCGCTAGTCATTCCTTGAGCTCTTTATCTGTTTGTAGCATCTGTGTCTATATTCACCTGCAGACTCTTGGTCTTTGCTTGGAATTAGGTGATAGAATTATAGCCACTGCGAAGCAGTTCGTCATTTGTCTTGCCTCCTTTCGGAAGGAGAATGTGTCAACTTAGCATCGACTTTATCTCTTCTGCAATATGTCTGCCATAGTGCATGACATTTACTTATTTATGTTTTCGTGTTAAAAATTTAAGCCATTTCAAGGCATGGGCATTTTCTCAGTTGCCTTGGGATATCAGGTAGCTTGGTGACAGTGTAATAAAATACCTAAAAAGATGTGAGTCATATTTCTCTTGCTCTGCAGAATAACCAAAATAACCAAATTAAATGAAGAAAGGCTTGTTTTGGCTCATGGCTTCAGAGGTCTCAGCTCTTGGTTAGCCATCTCCATTGTTTTGGGCCTGAGGTAAGGCAGAACAATATTAGGGCACAAGGAGATGTGCCCAAAGACCCACTTCCTCCAGTGAGGCTCCTCTTCCTAAGATTCTACCACCTTTCAGCAGTTCACTAAGTTATGAATTCATCAAGGCTTAATTCATTGTTTGATGATGAATTCAGAGCTCTCAATGTTCAGTCATATCCCAAAAGACTTGCCTCTGAACACTGCTGCCTTGGGGATAAAGTCTTTCACATCTGAGACTTTGGGAGATATTTCACTTTCAAATATAACAATTAAGCTACATATTAAGGGAAGAGAGTTTTTTGGCTCAAAATTCTGGAGATTCATGTCCGTGATTGAAAGGTTGCATTGGCTTGGGCTGTTGGCAAGAGTAGCACATTCTGATAGCACTGGCATTGGAGCTGGGAACAGAGAGACACTAGGAGAGACTAGGTTCCCTCTATAGTTTAGGAATCCATTCTTCCATAACTTTTGGACTTAACCACAAGGCCATACCTCTTAAAGATTCTTGGTACATCTTAATACTATCAATTTGGAACCAACACCTAAAAAACAAGTTTGGGAGAGCTCCCTTCTAGACCATAGCTCCAGTACTAACACAATGTCTAGCATCACAGAGGAATGTGGATTATTAAAGTCAGGCACAAGAAATGTCAGTTCTGGTAGCATTTTATTCATAAGCATATTTCAGAGGAGAATGTTTGCCAAGAAAAAGTGTTCAAGTTGTGGTTTCAGACTTATGAATAAGGCCTGCAAGAAAATAAAAATCCTTCTTTTTAGGATGAAGCAGCACAGAGATAAAATAAACCTAAAAGTTTATGTTGGCAGATTAGAAAGTTAAAAAAACTCTGTCTAAAAGAAGCAGAAAATTTGAAAAGATGTATAGAAACCTGGTTTATGAATCTCAGTTTCCTCAGCGTTGGGGAAAAGCAGCAGAAATCTGAGTAAACATCTTAGAAGCTAAGCTGGCAGCAAACCTTTCAGTATGAGAGGTGTTCAGTAGATGATTCATATTTGCAAGACTAAGTTAAAACCTTACCTCAATTTCTCCCAGTAGCCAGTTTCTTCAAATTACAGTCATCTAAACGCCATTTTCTTCCTATCTCTAATATCAAATAAATCAATAGACCCTGTTGTTTGTTCTTTTTATGTCTATATTTGACAAACAAAGATTTATAAAGGAAGAGTGTCTTGGTTTGGATCTGGAGTGTCTTCCAAAAGCCTCATGTTCTTCTGGATGCTGTGTACTGTTGGGAGGTGGGACCTGGCTCCAGCCCAGGGTAAGTGCTTGGGGCTTGACCTGGAGGTGTGTATGCTGGTTCTGTCCTTTCTCCCAGACTTCTTGCTGTTCTGCTATGCTGCTGTGAGGATCTCTATCTTCCAGAGCCCTGGCTCTGGCTCTAGCTGCAGCCCCCCTTACCCCCCGTTTGATTCCACCATTTCCCAGCTACCCACTCATGAATGTACAGAGACCTTCTGAAAATGTAACCTATACTAAATCTTTCCTCCCTCAGTTGTAGTTTCCACATATTGAATTACAGTGATGAAAGAGTAACTAAGACAGAAATGGTACTGAGAAGCAGGGTCTTTGGTGTGACTTTACCTGACCATATGATTTGGAAGACTTTGGAACCAATTTACAGGAGGATTTTGGAAGGGTTTGAGAATGTTGGCAGGAGAAAACTTGGAGTGCTCTGAGACAAGCTTGATGGGACATACTGGTCAGAGCTCAGAAGAACAGAATGCTGATAGAAGTGTGGAATGGAAAGGCCAAGCTCAAGACATTTTAGACATGAAGGAGAACTGTATAAGTACGTAATCTAAAAACCATGTGTTATCCTCTGGCAAAAGTTTCTCAGCACTTTTCCTTTGTCCAGAGACTTTGCCTGAAATTGAGACAAAGAGTGGTGGACTGCTTAATCTGGTGGAGGAAACCTCAAGGCAGACCAATGTTCAAACTGTTACGTGGATGCTCTTCAAGCTTTTAGCCAATTCTATGTTGAAGGACAGGAAACAATGGCAGAAGAAAACCACATCGAAGGTCTGAAGTGCCAGAACAAGATGGCCTGCGGTGGTGGGGCCAAGAGCACGGGACAGTTAAAGAGATTAGCATTAAAAAGAAGCCAAAGACTTAGCATCGGGGCTACAGGAAAGATGCGTTGAGGGCATCTTCAATGTCAACATGACCCACTCTTCACCAGCTCAAATTTGGAAAGGCAAAAAAGACTTTGCTCTGAGAAGTGTGCCCAAGAGACAAAGGAAAAATGCCCTTCAGAGTGGAGCCTACTGAAATTCAACCATCTAAGAACTCACAGACCTTGGCAGCATTTGTCTAAGGGAGCCAGGCTACTGCTTGAGCCAGTAGCAGACCTTGGGAATATCCACATGGTCCTGGATTTATAGGCTTGCAGAGTACAAGAGTTATAAGTTCATGGAAGCTTCAATCCAGATTTCAGAGGAAGGCCTTGGAGGCCAGGCAGTGTGTCCCCGGGTGAAGGTGTAGAGGAGAAGCCTAAGGTACAATGGAGAGCCCAGGAATTTGGAGAAGCCAGTAGCACAAGTCATCTGCTGACGAAAGCTGCAGGATGGGGGCAGATTCAGCCCAAAGCAGGGAAGATGGAGGTCTCCGACAGCAGCCTTGCTGTAGAGGTGGGGCCACCTGAGGCCTTTCGAGTCCATATCTTGGTGCAGTTTACACCAGGTGCTGGACATAGGACTACAGGATTTAACATCTGCCCTGCTGGGTTTAGGAACTGGTTTGGTCCTACTGCCTTTTATTATCCTATTTCTCCCTGAGGTGTCTTGATCACACCCAGCCTCCTCAGCAAAGCTCTGCTTCCTGTCCTGGCTTTCCTCCCTGAGGTGCTGAGTTCCTCCGCCCTCAGAGGTACTCCCACTACACCTGAGCCTTTCAAGGGGTCTGTGTCTTTTTTCTCCTCTCCACAACTTTTTCTTGTGCCAGTTTCTTCCTAGGCACTGTTTAAGATTGACCCCCAAAACTCTGATGTTTTCTTTTGAGCTTGCTTTTCCTTTAAACAGTTCAGGCTCAGGATCTTTTATTTTGAAATGGCTCCTGCTCATGTCACTGTCAGTTATGGCTGCCAAGCCCTGCTTCTGGTGTGGGTTCTGAGACGCCTATTCTAGGAGAAGCTCGCACTGGGCTTCCAGTTGGCGTTACCTGCAGATTCATTTCTAGAGCTACCAGCTGCTGTCATTTCCCACTTCTCCGGGATCCATGCTGTAACATATGGTTCAATATAAACATTATTAATTCTCAAGCCAATGCAACCATTGTGCATTGCTTATTTATACTAATAAAAGTGAGGGGAGAAAATAAAAAAAAATTCAAATTTATTTTTTCATTGTTTTGAAGAAGAAGAAAAAAAACTTATTGTGCTTATTCAGTGAAGTTGACCCTTCCGTTGTCGCTACTTGTATCTTCTATTGCAACTAATATACAGTGAATTCAGAAATTGCATAGCTAGTCTTGTTCTACCTTGTCTATTCCTTTGTTTTGAATTATATTATGTTTAGTTTATAATTATAGATTAGTGACTCAATTTTAAATTTAAATTGATGTCGAATATTGAATTTTATTTGTTCAATTCTTCACTCAAGTCAAAATCTGTGTTTTTATAGCCTTTAAAGCAATTGTTAAATTTAACTTCCTCTTCTCTTATCCTGGTATTCCAAATGTATATAATAAATATTACCTTCACATTACTTATTGCTTTTACAGTCCAAATTAGTTACCAGCCAACTTGAATAATTTTATTTATTTTTGTTTTATTTATATATTTTTCTCTTTTCAATACATGATATGCTAATAACTTCATTCAAAAAATTCTTTTCTTAGTGATTATTACATATCAAGCTTACTTGGATAATTTTATATGTCACACTTTAAAATCATTTTTATTAAATCTAGGTTTTTTTTACTATCTTCTGTAAATATTACATATAAAATCATTATCACTGTTGGTGTATCATGAACACTTAATTTTATTCTTTTGATAACTTTGAACTAATATTCCTTATTGGTGTTTTGGTAGAATCACCGAATATAAGGGGTTCCTGTTTATCCAGACTTCATTTGGTTCTAATGATTTCTTAAGTTTCTTTATATTGAAAGTGACACATTTAATATGCTTTTAGTCAAGAATGATTAAAGGAAATTGCAGGGTTTTCATATGACCTGCTCAAATTAATGTTATGAGATATTTTCCTGCTCATTTTTATTATTTTGATAAGAAATTAGATCTTCATTAATTTAATCCACTATAGCATCTTATATGCTAAATTTAGATCTGAATGTTTAAATAAATTCTAGTCCTTACCCATATAAACAGACTATTTCTCTGAGGATTTTTAGTATTTCTAGCTGCTTTTGAAAGTTACTCTTGCATATATTTTAATAACCTTAATTTAAACTCATTTTCAATCAATAGAATAATAATTCCTTCAAAAATGCAACAAGGCATATTTTCACAAAAATCTAAACATCCACTGGAAAAAGGATAGCCTCTTCAACAAACAGTGCCGGGAAAACTCCATATACATAATAAAAAAGTGAAGTATCAGTGTCATGTTGTGTGTAGGCTAAGCTTATATAAATCTAAGATTAATGAGCATTGCTTAAGAAAGTAAGTTCACCTTGGCCACCTTCTGGGACTCTTGGGATTTTATGTTTGTACTAACAGAAGTCTTTGCTGTTTGAGAATTTATTGCATTTATGCTGATGGAAAAAAAAACAGTTGATTTGTTAATTATATACTGTTTTATCCCCTACTGAAGCATTTCTGTCGTTCAGAATGCTTTTTGCCGTTCAGCAGTTTTTATATTTGACAGGGCAGCCATACAATTCACAAACTTCCTTGGCAATTGGATGTAATCACCTTTTATTTTGGAGTAAGAGATACTTGAAAGCTTTTCATGGGACTGAACAGTTCTTAGGAATTAAAGCTGCTGCTTAGAGTTATAGATTCTGTGCTCAGGAGTGTCTGTTGAGTTAGAAGAATTAGAATCTATGGGTTCTTTAATAAATGAAGTTCACAGTGTGTGGGGCTCTCCAAAATTTAGGACCCTGACCAGGAATATCACTGAAGGACAAAAACAGAAAAAAGTTTTGTAATACAGGAATGAGCAAATTAATCTCTTTATTTTACCATTCTATTTATTTGATAGTTTGATATTAACTGTATCAGAGAAATTTGTCATATTTATTATGACTAATTTCATAGTAATTGTTAAGACAGTCATTTAATGATGTGAAATTTATGGATAATTCTCGTGTCTGATTTTTTCTCCTCATGTCATTGATAAATTACTGTGAATTTTGGCTAACAAAATATTTGTAATATATTTTACTAAGCTTAATTGACTTACTGTAGTCAATTCAGTTGAACACTGTCGCGTCTCCCTCGACCCGCAAGAAAGACGCAACAGCCGCGGTTCTTCTCCAAGCTTTATTCAGGCCTCTTCTTAACCTTGTGCTCGAGCACCTTCTTTCTTCTCTCCTTCTTCCTCTCCTCTCCTCCCAACCCCTCTAAGCTGCAAGCAATTTTATAAGCCCCACAAGCCTATCATATCTCACTACGTAGCGCTTTTAGATAGGAGCCTGCACATGAGGAGATCAGTCGCCAGTCCGGGATTTCCACATATGGAGTTGTTTAGCACATTTTATTAGGAGGTGTGGCTGCCACGCAGGCGCCATCTTTTGGGTGCGGCATCTAATCCTGCCCCTTGGCCCGTTGCCCGGCGCCATCTTAGGGCTCGGCTCCCCACAGAACATATGTTCAATTTAATTAAAAAATAGTACAAGATATTCCAAGGTATAATTGTTCTTCCACCTGGTCGTAGTTGCACAAGCACAAATAAACTTTGACCTAAATAGTAATAGATATTCCAATCCCCCAGCACCTCATAAGGACGGCCTGGGGGTGCACGCCTGTATCCCAGCCCTCAGGAGGCTGAGACAGGAGGATTGCCATGAGTCCAAGGCTAGCCTGGTCTCCACAGTGAGTTCGGGAGCAACCTGGGCCACAGAGTAAACTCTGTCTCAATAAATAAATAAATAAATGTGAAAATTAAAAACATAGTAATAGATATTCAACAAAAATTCAGCAAAGCAATTGCAGCTGGGTAAGGTGATACACACCTGTGACTCCTGCACTAGGGCGGCCGACACAGAACAATTGTCATGAATTTGAGCCCATCCTACATTACGGGGCTATACAGAGTTCAAGATCAGCCTGGACTGCAGAGTAAAACCCTGTCAAAAACAAAACAAAATGAAACAAAGCAAAAAGCACTTTGACGCCCTGATCCAAATTGAATGACTTGACAAAATTTAAGGAGAAAATTTTCAATTGTAAAAATATGCAATGGGCATATTTAAATAATTTTTCAAGATTATAAGACTGACACCATGAAGATCAAGATAGCAAGATACAATCTACAAAGATTGTTTGAAGAAGGTCTAGGGTTGAAAATAATTTTTATAGGCTGGTATTGGTTAAAACAAAGACTTCAAGGTGTAAAACCACCACTCAATTATGCAAATAATACACAATGTCTATTGTATGGCTTGGTGGTGAGAGTCCAGCACAGTGTCCTTAAGCAAAGCAGAAGATTGATTTTGTAGGATTTCAGAGGAATCGTGTTGTTCAGGAATTGGTAAACTTTCTAAGAGAGGAAGTAGGTAACTCAGAGTGTTGCTAGTTGGCTGCTTTTGTGTTCGGGTTTATTGAAGTATGCCTGTCACTGACCAAATAAATGAATTTTAATTGAGTCTTGGATTATGAGTTATTTGTGATTTGTAAAAAAGATCAATTTTGTGTACATATTCACAACTAACTATACAAAATTCACATTTTAAATGATTTAATATATTTTAAGATATAACTTCACCAGCGACTAGGAATATTTTTCAAATAATTAAGGTTTTCAGGATAAAAACTTTTATCTAAATGAACACTGAAAGTATTTTGTAATTGCAAAAATGTATTTTTAAAAAAAATTTTATTGAGTAATTAGAGTAAAAACGTCCCAGATCCCAGGACTTGTAATATTGCCAAAGGGCTATGGGGAAGGTATTGAAAAACATGCTTATTTGTGTTATTTTTCTAAGTCACAAATATATTTTTTCTCATGAAGAAGTGAGTTTTTGATAATAGAAATGATTTTCCTTTCAGAACTAAAAATGTTAAAGCTGTTCTAAGAAATAACAACGAATGAAAATAAGGGTAAAAGTAATGCAAAAGCCACAGGAAACTGACCTTTATGACCTTTGTAATAACTTAGGAACCTTTAAAAAATTTTTAAATGTGAATATTTTAATATGAATTTTAGCACATGGTTAAGTGTTGTGCCAATAACTTGACAGTAAATGAAAGCCATCTGTGTGCCTTTTTAAACTTGTCATTTCAAAATTCTTATTGCGAGTGGTATGCTCAGTTTTTTCTTATTTTCATATTATTCTTGTCTTTTTATTACCACGCAACATTTTAAAGGAATTAAAACTAGTTTTAAAGCTTAATAATTTTTAATTTATTTATACAACTCAGTGAAGTAGGACAGTCTATTTTTATAAGAACTTATTGCTTGTTATAATTTGAAAAACTGAAGCAGATAATTTAGAAAATTTTTCTATGTTGCGAACAAGACAATGAACTTTTTGACATTTCCCAACGAAGTGTTCAAATTGTTCAAATGTATTATACATTACAATTTGATATTTTATATTTCTGACATAAGTTGAACTCTCTCTGAAATCACTTGATATACTAGAAAATGATCTCATAAAATAAAAAAGATTTTAATCAACATTTTCTTTTCAATCATTAAACTCAGCAAATCAAGGTTGTTTATGCCCTGCATATGAAAATTTGGCCCTTGTCTCTTCCTGGAAAGTCTTCTCTAACCTATGAGGTAGTCTGCCTGATAAAAGAATGTGAGTGTGTTTGTGTGTGTGTTGAAGGTAATTCTAGACATTCTGAGTTACCAATGAGATTTGTGGGCAGGTCTTGGACGCTGCAGTAGTAGCTTGAGAGTTAGAGGTGCTGGACAGCCACATGGGTAGTCAGCCTTGCACACATGAATGTTTTTGCCTGGTACACTACACCATAGGGTTTAGCACTGTTCGCGGGGCTGTTCGCGGGTCTTCATTGATGGGCAGTAACTGGCAGCTCGTGCTTAAGCCTTGCTTTCTAACTCTGCTCCTTTTGTTGATCAGAACCTGAATGCTTTCTCTGTTATAAAAGAGAGCCTCACGTAAAATGGCCTTTCTCAATTCTATGAATATTCTTAGAAAATCATTGAGCTTGAGGGTAGCCTTGTAAATCATCAAAATGCAAGGTTTATTCTCTATTTGTGATACTTTCAAAAGTGTGACCCCTAAAAGCATTTATTATAGAAAAAGAAAGTTTAAAATTATATTTTGCACAAACAAGCAACTGCCAGCTAACCAACTAACCCACCAACCAAATGACCACTCTTTTTCAGAGATTCTGATGCTTAATACAAAAGTTTAATTTTGAACTTTTACTCTTGCATTTCTACAGTCATAGATCTGAAAAATAAAAATTCAAAGCAACATAAAACCTTTAGTATAATTATTCTAATTCAGATACAGTTAAAGAAAACCACATGAGACATTGATTATTTGAAAATTTTGCAATGAGAATTTGTTTTCTTATAAAAATTATTTGCCTTCTATTATGATATATTTTTCAGACATATCAGTATTTGAAATATATTAGTTCCAATTTTACATGTATTTTTATGATATTTCTAAAATATCTACTGTTTTGCAGTTGTTTGTTTTAAAAAATACTTTCCTAACATAATTTTATAGAGGTTTATGGTATATTTTTGTGATGTAAACAGAGGAAAATATTGATTTTTGTTTAATTTTTGGATGATTTTACAATGTGACAGAGTAGTAGTTACATAGCATATGCTAAAGATTTCATTGTATGTAGGTGAATGTAAGTCTTTCCTCATAAAGTTTGTAAATAAGAGAAACAAAATATGAATGAGGTAAAAACAACAGATTGTGAATTTAAGAAACAGATTTATGAAGGCTTTCAAAAATCTATGTTTTTCATTTAATAGTTGATTAATTAATTAATTTTTGAGACAGCGTCTTACTCAGTATCCAGGCTGATCCTGAACTCATTATGAAGCTCAGGGTTGGCCTCAAACTCATGGCAATTCCTCTGCCTCAGCCTCCTGAGTGCTGAGATTACAGGGTGTGACACTATGCCCAGTGTGTATGGTACAGGGGATTTGAACTCAGGGCTTTGTGCTTGCTATGGAAGGACTTTAACCACTGAGCTACTCCTCCAGCCCCAAAATCCATGCTTGAAAAAGTTAACATTCTCTCATTTTTCTTCTTTATGAACTGAGCATTGACAACAATAAGAATGCATTTTTGATATTATCTGTCTTCCTCCAAGTATATTTCTCTGTATATCCCAACTTTGGTAGATTAAATATCTATTGCCAACATTATAAATGTTGATTTTGATTATACTAATCACATTCCCTCTCAAAGGGATACTTTGAAGCTTATTTTTGGTTATATCTCAGTCATCTGGATTATTTTATAAAAGCAAGATCTATATGGATACTGGCTGAGAAGACTTTTATTATATTGCTATGATATGAATAAAAAGACATGTTTTCTTGGTATAATTTCCGGATTTGGAAAATAAGTTCAAAGCAGGAAATTATAGAATTTTAAGTCCTCTTACAAAGTACATACAGGGATATTTAATCTTTTATTAGTTACTACTGAATTCAAAAAATAACAGAAAACATATGGAAGCTTTTTTTGAAAAGATTCTGAAGAACTGTAAAAAACTTTTAATTTAACAAAATATGGAATTTTACACAGGTTAATGTCATCATATTATCTTTTTTCTGACATTTGATCTTTTTTATAAATAAGCATTAAAAAAAAAAAGCCTAGGAGAACTGGAAAAACAAATAAAACTGTTCCGAAGTAATCAGAGTGGATCTGGCTTTCAAAGGAAAGGTCCTCGCAATTTCATCGAAACTGTACATCTCTCCTGTATTACTTTCCGAGGGCTACAGTAAATTGGCTGCTTAAAACAAGGGGTATACATTCTCTTACGTTTCTGGAGACTACAAGCTAAGGTGTTGGCAGAAATGTTTTTTTTTTTTTTTTTTCCAGAGAGTTCTGAGAGGAGCCTATTTCAAATCTCCCTTCTCATTGTTGGTGATTTCTTGCAACTTTTGTCATTTTTTGGCTTAGAAATTCATTCTCTACATCTGTATTCATGATAGTCTTTCTTTCCGTGTCTTTATGGCAAAATTTGCTTTTAGAAGGATACGAGTTATGAAATTAGGGTTCATCTGAATCAGGTACATCTTCATATGAATTTAATCACATCTGTAAACACCTTATTTTCAATGACATCACATTTGCATGTTTCAGGGTTATATACATGTTGGGGGACACAGTTTAAACCAACGTGTCATTTTATCAGTTCAGACTGTTACAGGAAAATATCACGAACTCAGCAGCCTGTAAACACAGGAACGTGCTCCGCACGGTTTTTGAGCCTGAAGCGTTCAAGACAAAAGCACGGTCAGAATCTGAGCATGGTTGTGGGCCCGGTCGTGCTCTCTTCCTGGATACAAATGATGCCACTTTGCGGTGTCCTCACATAGTGGGAGGGACAATGCAGCATTCTGGGCCCTTTCTAAAAGGACACGTCAGTCATCACAATCATGTGAGATCTACCTTCATGACCTGAGCGCTTCCCCAAAGGCGTTATCTCCTAAAATTATTATCTTTCAGGGTTGAATTTGAACAAATAAATTTTTGGAGAGGAACAGACTTTTAGACTACAGAGACTTCCCAAAGTCCTTTTATTTTAATGACGAGTTTAGCATGAATTATCTGTGAATGATTTAGTCCTAAGGGATAATTATAGTTAAAGGAGAGAGTCATTGGATATCATGACTTTTTTAGATAACACTTAGATATATTTTATTCTTTGCTATCACTTTATTATATGATACTCAGCAATTCATCACTGTGTTTAACAATATTTAATATTCATCACTCTAGTAAATAACAGCACAAGTCTAAATAAATAGAAAACATGTGGCTTTTAAAGAAAACTATTTGTATTGATAAAACTCAATCTTACATTAGGAGCAAACTTGTCCAGTATGAAAGGACTTATTTTAATGTAAAATATAACACAGAGAAGGACTGAGTGGCATTTAAAATGGTAAATTTATAAGTCTCAATATCTAAAGTTGCTGTAATTGGCTTGTGGAAATTCTGTATTTGGCAATTTGTTTAAATCATTATGTTACTATAATTGATTCCAAACATAACTTACAACTCTTTGAATCAGATTGCTTACTGCATTAATGCACTGACCATGTCCATCCTTCTTATTTTGGAGAAAGAGAGTAGCCTACTATAATAATGAATTGTATTTTTGAGAAAAGTTAAAGACATATTCCTCATCAAATTACTAGAAAATATGTTCTCAGAACAAGCCTCAATATTGCTGTTGGAGAGACAGAGGCTACGCAAGAAACCCAGGCCTCTGGACAAGTGCTGTGCTAAACCACTACCGTCACAGATAACGATACTGTGGAACCTGTCTAAATCTAACAAGGAATATTGTTACAATATTAAAATTATTTTATAGAATTATACATGTTTTATAAAACTATTTTGAAAGTGTAAATCAATTTAAAACTTAATCTGAAGCCAATACCAGGAAAGGAAATGAGCGAATCCAGTTCAGCGCCTTGGAGACAAACCACTCTGGTTGTGACGGATTGTGCAATTTAAAACAGCTAGAAAATGAGCGCTTTTAGAGCAAGAAAAAGTAGCTATAGCATATATGTTTTTCATAGCATGACTTCATTTAACACAGTATTGCACATTTGTATGCACATGTATCAGAGGTTTCTTGTATCCTTGAAACATATTTCAGAAAGTAAGTCTTGCATCTTTGAGAAAGACCAACATCGATTACCCTTTATGTGAACCAGCTCTGTCATATCCTTATTATCACTGAGGAGAAATAACTTGCTGTTTCTTAGAGAGACAGGCATCAAAAACTCCAATGCTTTTGCATCAATGAAACATCAGTCGTTAGGGACATCCATTGTGATAAATCTCACCATGCTTGAAAAAGTAAAGCTTCACGTAAAGAGAATAAAATAACATGTGAATATGGTGGTTTTAATATTGATGAAATAGGTATTTTACCTTTCTATCTTAATTTTTGTTTTAGGTAACTGCTGCTAAGTACATAATCAAATTGAAAGTGTTTAGTCTATTATAATTTTTAGATAAGATCTAGAAGTTCTAAAAGTTAGTCATTGCTTTAAATATTTTATATAAAATTATCATTAAAACAGAAGTTATACCCCAAAGCAATTCAGTTTTCTTTATCTCCGTATAGATTTAAGATTTTTCTAGTCTTACCTTTTACCAGTGTTTTAAGAAATACCAACCTTGTGATAGGCTTAACTTGTCTAGGGCCCTGAGCCCGTGGGCTGCTCCTTCCTCTCTCTCTCTTAAGACATCTCCCTTTCCTCAGATTACCTAGCCTGGGAGATAACAGAGGAGAGGCGATCAGAGGTGACATGAGTTTGAATCCTAAATCCATCTCTATTTGCTGTTACCCTCTCTGAGCCTAAATGGCCACAATTAGCGTAAGAGCCCAGTACAGAGAACATGCTGTCTACCTGCTCCAAAAAAACCACACTTATGCTATTCAAGATTAAAGACACCAGGAGAATGAGCTAACACAGCAGAGTGGTCTACAATTCCACTGCAGTGTTAATTTATGTAAAAAAGTAACAAAAATCATGAGCCACGTCTATAACAGAATACATGCTTTTAAAAGAATCTCTCACACTGACTAGCAATTTAACTTCAAAAATGTCACAATAAGTCATTTTCATGCCCATAATTAATGTTTGGTTGCACAAAAATAGACACAATTTTAATAAATCACTCTTGTGCCCATGATTAATGTTTGGTTGCACAAACTAGACGCATTTTTTCTTGCTATTCATTTTCATTATAAGCCCATCATGAATATATAATTTTGACCTGCTCTGAGACTCCCATTGTATAGATACAGTGTACTAATGCCATTTTAAAATGATTGAAGTAACCCCTTTAGTAGAGAATTTAAGTATTGTTGTACCACTTCAATTTTGGAATTTTGTCATTAATACAAAGGATCCAGGTTCAACATAAGTGGAAGCATTATGTGCACCAGGAGTTACTAATTTCTGTGAAGAGTAAAGTCCCTCATTCCATTCATTATTTTTGAGTTGTTAATATTCACTAGCTTCTAATCTGACTTAAGCTATTTATTGATGTCATAGCCTCCAGAAAGAAGAGTAATTTTTTAAGAGATATAGATTTTTTTCCTGGCAAGATCTTCAAGAATGGTGGCAAGGAAAACTATGGACAGGATCTGCTTTTTCAGTAATGGTACCCTGTGTCACACATATGCACCACACAGAAACACCCACACACACAAGACACACAGAGACTTTGTTAAGGTATGATTAGCATAAACATTTCTAAATATTTTAATTAATAAAAAATTACGTATTTAGAGTGTACAATGTGTATTTAGACATATGTATATAATTTAGAAATATATTATCAAAACTATGAATGCACCTGTGGTCCTTGTACACTACGGTAGTTTCTCTCCTCTTCTTCTCTCCAGTCCCATCCTGGCAATCTTTGGTCTATTGTCATAATATGCTAATTTCTATTTCCTAGAAATTAATGGAATGATTCACCTGGCTTGCTTCACTCGCCATAATAATTTCAAGAGTCATCTATGTTGTAGTCTGTATGAAACACTTCTTTTATGTTTGTTGCTGAGTAGTATATTATGTAGGCACAATACAATTTGATTGATATCCTTTGCTTATTCAAATGTTGATGGTGTTTGGGTGATTCATCAAATAAAGTTCTCGTGAACATTCACATACTAGTCTTGGTAAAGCTGTGGGATGCTTTCATTCCTCCTGGGGAAATACCTATAAATGAAGTGGCTGAATGACACATTAAGATTGAAAAAAAAAACTTCAACTTTTAAGAAAACAAAGCAAACAAAACAAAACACTGTTACATTGTTCCCTTTCTCATTTCTAACAGCAGTACACAAGAGTCTTTTTTGGTCTACGTCCTCAACAACAGTTGGTATAGTCAGTCTTTTTAATAAGGATTGCATTTCTACCCTGTTGTGGTATAATTTTGCATTTCTCTAAGTTGGCGGATTTGAACATCTTTCCATGTAACTTTCTGGAAAGTGTATTTTGAAACTTTTGCTTATGTCAAAAGCTCAATGGTCTTATTATTAAGTTCAGGAAATTTTAATATGTTTTACACTCAAGTTCTTTATCAGACTTAAGGTTTTCATAAATTTTCCCATTGTCTCTAGTCTTTTTCTTTTCAACTGGGGAAAATTAACATCTTACAAACATGAAGCTTCCAGATCTCTGAGTAGCACATTTCAACCCATGTGTGTAAGTCTCTTTTATTTCCCTCAATAATATTTTATAAGATTTCACATATGAGCTTTCACATGTTTATCAGATATATAAATAAGTCTTCTGTATTTTGATAAGGCAGTGGTAAATTATATCATTTTAAAAAGCTTTAATTTCAGGTCGATTATTGCTAGCATGTAGAAAAAGTATTTTTGTATATAGATCTTTCATCATATAGAATTCTTATATGGTTGTATTAAATCAACCAACTCTAAGATTTTATTCAAATAGATGTTAGGTGGGCAATGGACTCCATTGGCTGGTCTGTATAGAAGTTGACGTCCTCGTTCACTAACCGTGGATTCACCCTTCCTCTCCAGTGGAACTTCAATTTACTCGTTTTGTTTTTTGCTTGGTTGCACTTCAGAACTTTGATTACAATGTTGAGTAGAAATAACAAAATCAGAAAACCTTTCATTCTTAATCTGTGAAAAACTGCTATTAGCAACTCTTGAATATCCATTTACATTTTCATTGTCAGGTAAAAATATTCTTATGTGGAATTCTTTGTGGATATGTGGAACTTCTACTTAATTGTACAAAAACAGGAGCAATATTCTATTACATTAATTAGCAAATTGTTTCTTCTCAGTAATTCATTAAAAATATTGCTAAGTCAATGAAAAGCTATTTTTTCTAAAAGTTATTTTATTATAGTTGCATAATATTGACTGAAATGAATATGATATAATTTATTTGTGTAATTATTCTCATCTCGATGGAATTTCAGGGTTTTTTTTTCTTTTAATCTCATATTTGTTTCCAGAGATGAGTGATTACTTATTTCAATTTTGAGATCTGATATTAAAGAATAAAATATATCCTCCACAAAGAGTATATACGTTTGGAGTGTTACCAGTAAGACATGAGAAAGCAGTTTTAATCTTATTCATTTATCAGCACTCAATGTGCTGCACTTCCATTTTTCAAATTAAAACAATGATATTCATTTGTTGCTTCAATTTGCATTCCCTGAATCATATCAAGGTTGAGATTTTTGCAATATGTTTATTGTTTTATAGCTGTTTGTCTTTTGTTCTTGGGAGGCTCATTTTCCTACAAAATAAAGCATATCAGTTTAAATTTCATTTAAAAGGGTGTTTTTAAAAATGTAATTAATATGTGCTCGACATGTTGCTTTTTCATTAATTGTCTTGGGTCAAACTTAAGAAATATTGATCATTTTATTTTAATAAGATCTTACAAATTTTCCCATCACCATAAAATTATAAATTCTACTAAGTATATTACATTAAGCTCATTTATTTTTTGTGCATGTTTTTTGACCAGATTGTCTTGTCAAATTCTTCAAGTACATATTAAACCTCATTTTACAATTGAGCTTCTATTGCATCGCAAAATTTATATCCAAGTATGTTTGCTTGACATATGTAAACGAATATTGTTTGCTGCTTAAAATGTTGTTGTTGTACCTTGTATGTACATATTTTGTTATAGAGTATTTTTCTCTATATTTTGAATACGTCTGACCTGGAAATCTTTCTGGAAATGATATCTCACTCCTAATTATACTTGTTTAAATTTTAGTTTTGTTCACTTCTTAATTTTGAACTTTTTATTGGTGCTTAATGCATTTTCAGACACATGTAACCCAACCCACTGTCTACATTTTTTATGATATGATTCAGACCAGTCAGATTTCACTTTAATACCTAACTGAAGACCTTTAATACTAAAATGTTTTTGAAGTTTTCTTGAAAGTTATCTTGAACTATTTCTCCTTATTCCTCACTTAATTACTTTCTTTCAAGTACTCCTGTAATTTACAGGTTGTGCCTGGAATGTTAATCTTTTGGTGTAGAAACTTTTCTCCCCTGATATGTCTCTTTCTCTTTTTGCTTTTATTTCTTTAATACATTCTTAACTTTATCTTCTAAATCAGTGTGCTTTTCCTTTTCATTTCTCCTATGTTACTTTTAATATCCAAGAATTCATCTTTCTTTTCTCCTTGAAGATTTGCATGGATTTTTGTGACTGGTGTATTGACACAGTGGTAGTTTTAGTCTCTCAGACGATAGGCTTTGAAATTTTCTTCTCTCTTAGTCTACTTCCTTGGTTATTTTTAGTTCGTCTTAAATTTTTTTATTCATCCTTTTTTTATTTTGGCTTCTATTTTCCACGTAGAGATTTTTTCCCCTTCGGCTATTATTTGTTAATAGGTGGGATTGAGGTGACCAGATCCTTGCGAGTGTCACTCTAAGGCACGAATTCTTAATTATCTGTGACTTTATCGAACTGAGGATACATGGAAATTCCTGCAGATGTTTTTCATTATCACGAGGGGGTAAGTGCTACTGGCACCTGAAGGAACGAAGTTGAGAACATCCCAACACATCTCACAGGCACAGGCAGCACAGGATTGCTTCCAAAACATAGAATTATTTAGTGTAAACTGTTAATAATACTATTGCTGAGAAACGGTGTTCTGAGTAATCTAGGCAAGAAACTTTGGGTTACTCGACTCAAAATGTAAATAATAGATGGAGGAAAATAGAAGAGCTGATAGGAAACAAGGAGGCAGAGTGTGTGGGGGGACAAAAGGGACAGGGAGATGAGGGAGGGGACCGGAAAAAGACCTGGGAATGTAAAAAATGATGATAGCAGCAGGCAGTGTATGCGGAGGAAAAAGGAAGGCGGACAGAAAGGATGAGAGGAAGTTAGGTGGTTAAGGTGTGAAATGTAGACGCATCCACCTGCGAGTACAACACAACTTTTATGTGTTACAAGTATGTTCTGATAAAATAATAATTTGGGGGAAGAAGATGTATAAGCACCAGTTCCCCAAGACTAATGTAATTATTTCATATCACAAATGTATACTAATAAAAAACAACTAAAAGAAAAAAACGTAAGCAGTAGAGCAAGCACATCTGGCAGGAAGGCCATGTTCTATACAGAGACGAGGATGTGCGTTAAATTAAGCAGACATCATGCTGGATAAACACACAAAGACGCTTAACTGTCACAAACAAATGGAATTCTAATTAGAATATCTGCATGCCCTTATTATTTTTAAGCTATTTCTCTTGGACATGTCAGATGCCCCAGAAAAAAAAGTCTTAATGTTTTATGTGGAGTTTAGCCAAGTTGCATGACAGGTCCAGCTCCTATTTTTAGCAGTATTTCTGCTTTTAGGCTAGAGCTCAGATTCTCAACTGTACCATAATCTATTACAAAAGCTCTTCTTATATTATTTCTAAATGATTAATCTCCAGGAAAAGTTGCAGATATGAAGCAATGTTGAGGTGAACCGTTATACATGACTGTGTAAAGACAATCTAAATGTTTCTCAACAGTTTTCACCCAATCCAGGTCTCCTCAGTATCTGACGCTGCAGGTCTATAGAACTAATAGATCTATAGAACATTTGAGCAGCCTGTGATTAGAAACTGCACCATTTTTTAGCATTTTTTCCCACCGAATTAAGGTTTGACTTTCTTAAATATTCTATTTCAGTCACCTGTTCTCTTTTGGTGGAATTTTAAACTGGTACAACCTCTGTCTTCTGTTTTCTTTGATATTTCTCCATGCTTATCTGGTTTTGTTTTAAAAATCCCCTTTACTGTAGGTGTATTGGATTTTTTCAGAGACAGTGACATTCTATGTGGTATTTAGTATAGAAAATAAAAGTTCAGTCTAAATACCAGAGTTTTAGCAAAGAAAATCTAGAGGACACTTGTTTCTTCAGTTGGCTCTGAAAAATACCTCCTGCATGACTCATAGAACTGACTTTGTCTCTGGGTGTGCATCTCGCGTCTTCTCCATTTATTGTGACTGTGCTTTGTGATCCGCGGCCCTAGCCTCTGTATTCTGGCCACGTCATGGAGTTGGCTAGACACTGCTCTGCTTCTTCGTAGAAGATTTTCTTGCCCGACCAGCCTTTCAGGACAAAAGAATTCCTTTCTTGAGTTAATACATGTCTAACATCATTCTTCTTTTGTACGTTTTAAAATACTTTTCTAGCTATAGTAGCTCTGCCTGGTCACGATCAGTGTTCCCATGATGGAGGTAACAAAAATTGTTAGAACATAGGACAGATGAATATATAGGTTAAAATTTAGGGTTCAGTTTCAGAGATGTTGTGACACAAAAGTCACATCTGTTTCTCTCATAAGAAGAATAATCATACATGCATCTATGACTGTATGAGTGTGTGTCTGCAAATAGGTACATTTCTGCCTACCGAGGGAAGTTTTCCTTTCTCTTTGTATGAATTTTTTGGATGTTAGTTTTACAGTTGTTTGTTTGTGGTCTAATTCTGCTGTGTCACAAGAAAAGCCATGTGAGTCTTTCCTTAAATTTCTTCATCTGTCTCTCACACAGACTTTATGTATATATGTTGTATATATAATATAAAATATATTCTGCAAAGCCGGCCTGTGCAGCTGGAGGTATATAAGGGAAATTATATTAAACTTTAAAGGTATATATCAATACTTATACAGGAAAATGATAGTATTTATAATCTATGTCTATATTCTGAATCCCATAAAGAAAAGACGCTAGAGCTAACTACAATTCTATTTATACCACAAATGTCTAATTGTCAGCGATTCTTCGGCTCCGTGAAGCCTAACTGAGCTGGGAGGAATGTGGAATGAGCCATTTTCAAGTAGCTGAAGTTCTTAATTTGTGGAGTTAAAATCCAGTAAAAATCAAATTACAACTAGAAATTTGATGTAATCCAATAAAAAGAGGAAATCCATTATTCTAAAGGTAGATATAATTATTAAGCATGAGTACCTTTTCCCTGGAGTGACAGTGATTTTTCACACACACACACACACACACACACACACACACACACACACACACACACACATGCACACACATTGTTTACTTTGAGAGTGGGTATATTGTACACAGAGAGATATTAATTTTTTTCATTAGGAAAGCATTATATGGTATCATTCTACAGAATTTAAAAATATTTATTGAGGTGGAAATTTTTTTATTTAAATTTCAACATTGTCTTCAAATACTGACCAAAAGATTTTCCCCATAATTATAGTAAGAATAAATGTTGGACTGTGTAATTTGTATGAAAATTATTTCCCAAGCATTACGCTCTCACAAGAAAAAAAAACTTAGATATAAATTATTAACAGATAAAAATGGGGAAAAATTGAAAATTTTTTGTTGTGTTAAAAAGATGTTATTTACAGTAACATTAGAAAATCCCTTACTGTTTAAGAGGAAGTCAAATAAAATATTTTGATTATGGAGGAAATATTAAGGGTAATTGAAGAGGTCTGAATTCCTACATTAAACATTACAAATAGTATAAAATTAATGCTTTAAAATTTTATCCAAAAAAGTTAGTAAAGGAAAAGAATGACAGCATGTCTCAAAAAAAGTTAGTAAAAGAAAGAACTAATCCTGAAGTATGAAGAGATAATCGCCACCTACCATCCCAAGGTGTTTCCCTGAGGAGTTTACGCTCTGAGTCTGTATTTGAATCCAGAAGTTCTCATCTAGTGCCCATTGTTTCCTTCTCATCCCGCCACAAAAAGGCTTTAATTGTTAGATGTACATATAATAAACCTAAGAAAGATAAAGGAATGTGCTTGAACATGACTTATCTTTACACACTAAATATAAACTTTTTAACCTACATCAGCTGCCATGGTTTTCTTGATAAATGCCACTCCACAATACAACTCACAATATTATTGTAATATTTCCAGTTTGTTTAGTCACATAGGTCCTTATGTTATATATATTTATTTTCTTGATAACTTTATCTGATGACTATTACTGTTAATGAATTGTAATTTAGTTTAGAAATGAACAATTTGTTGTGATTTATCAAGCTGGACACTTCTTTACCAAAAATTATAAACTTCAAATCTGGATAATAACTTGGAAAATTTTGTGCAGATTGTTTGATGGTCTATGTGTAATCTGGCCATGAACATAACTTGTGTGCTAATTTAGTTTGAGTTTTATTATCTAGACAATATTTTTGCTCTCACTTCCAGTTCTTTAGCCTAATAAACACATATCCCACTCCATCCCATGATGGTTTTTTAAGTAACTATAGTATCAGTGAGTTCTAGGACACATATAGCTAAGTAATTACTTTCTCCAGTTATTGAATTATGAATATTTTCTTTATTTCTTCAAATATTAAGAGCTTACCTTGATGCATTGCATCTGGATTTTACAAAGAATATACAAGTATATGTATTAATATATTACTTTAAAGATAATAAAAAGAGTAGAAAAAATAAAAGAATAAAAGAATAACTTTAAGTACACACTGTTTCTTTAGGCTATTCAGATTCTGAAATTTTTACTTCAAAAGTACTTCATTAATGTAAAAGAAAAATACTACACAAAGATTGTCATATGTTACACGAACTAGGAAAAGCAAACCCAAGAAGAAACAGGAAATAAAGGAAAAATTCCTATGTCACAATACAATTGAATTTAATTTTAGTTAGTAAACAATATCATATTTATGTGAGTTAATTTTGATGATGAGTCATTCTCTAGTGCCTTATTTTTTGTATCAACAGCTGTGGTCATTGTAAACCCACCAGACAGATTCAACATCCAGATATTCTCTCTAGCTGCTAGAATTGATAGTGAATTATACAAATTGCCATAGTCCAGCCACAAATTCAATATATAATGAAGGTCTCATTGAAACAAAAATGTTTGCAAAGAGCATTTATTGTTCTTCTAGAGTATGAACTTGATGGTGAGGCTGTTCTTTACTTATTATTATATTAACAAGGCAACTACCTGGTTGTTATTGTAGATAGATCTGTCAATTAAAAAAATGATGAGAATCTTATTGTGGATATGAAGATATACAGGTGTGCTAAGTACGTGGTAAATTTTATGATTGGCAATATAACTAATATCTTGAATTGAATATTTACCAAATGATTAGCAAGTCTTCCATCTAAGTATAAATGCTTACATAAAATCATTTTTTCTAGCAAACTGTGGGGCCTAATGATGGATCACAGTCATATAATGTGAGGTTTGTTGCATCTACTGTAGAATGAGGTCAGAATTAACTCCATGCGATTTTCTGACAAACATATGGTGTACCCAGATTTATGCAGCAGACATCAGAGCATCCACCAGTGCGTCATACATGTTCACTCTTTCTGCTCAAGCCAGTGTATTATAATGACTTTAGTGTTGTAAATCTTGCTGTGCATGGTGAGCCATGACCATGGGTACATTTCAGTTAGAATCAAACTCACACATTAAAATCAAACATACCATGTTCAAACACAATGTGAAGAGCTGATTCTTCAGATACAGAAGAGGAAGTCCCAATAGCTTGGATTATATTTGATAAATCTGGGCTGTTTAGGATCATAGAGTCCAGCTTGAAAGGGCAAGCTGACAGAAAAACCAGATTAAAAGAATCTGACTGGGAAACTTCATAAAGCTGCCTATTTATCACAACTATTTCACCTCGTGATTGTCTGCCAGGTTTTTACCCTTTTGTCTACGACCATGTCTTCGTCTGTTTCTCATTAGATCATTCAGGCAACGTCTACTCCTTTTCTATCTCTACCTCACACTTCTGCACCATAACCACCATTTCTGTAGCTGTTTACTTCTGTTAGCTTTCAGAGACAATCAAACGAAAAGGAGAAAAAAGTTTCTATTGATTCATAGTTTCAGGTTTCAGCAGGTGGTAACATAGGTCACTTTGGGCCTGTGAAGGCACAGTACATTGTAGAGGGGAACAGGGAATAGTGGAATCCTGTTCACCTCATAGCAAGTGGGAGCAGAGAGCTGGGCTTATCGTCCCCTTCTAGGGCATCAACCAAACAAGAACGCTTCCTAAATCATGGTATCAATTTCATTGAATTTTATTTTGTTATTCTCACTGTGTTTCTCTGGTAAAAGAGTTTATGAACAAATGCAATTTGGCATTTTATATTTGTTTTCCAGTCAGTTTGGTGTGACTGGCAGTGATATTTTAATTCTGGTGGCAATGTAGGTCACAGAAACTCTAATCTTAGTCTAAGTCATTGAAATTCTAAGATATTTTTGGGACTGCAAGGAGATACTTCATTGGCAAGATTCCAACCAACTCTCACAGTATGTTAGATGAAGTCTTGGATGGCTGTTTCTGATGTTCAGATATTAGTTGATACTGCTCTATTTACTTCTATTTTTTCTTAGAATATTCCAAAATTCCATTGTTTGTGTGTGTGTGTGTGTGTGTGTGTGTGTGTGTGTGTGCAATTCTTCAATGACAACATGGTATAAATTTTCCGTGAAAACACCTAAGTAACATTTAGAAATAGTGTTTGTGATATATCTTTGGGGTATAAATGGTATTTCTATAAAACTCCAATTAAAGTGGTTTAATCCACACTTTTAACTGTAGTTTCTTAGTTAATGAACATGACAGATATTTGAAGCAAATAAATGATTCTTGAATTTGAAGGAATTTTATTTTAAGCACACTGAGATACGTGTAGAGCAAAAGCTTCTAGAATTGCTGCTTTGTAGAACTGGGAGACCACTCAGCCATGAGACTCTGAGCACAGACTTTGCCTTTAGTGAGCTCAGCTAGTGTTTATCCAGTTTTGCCTTGTGTATCTCTACGGTGGGACTTGTGAAATATATGATTTGCATGGAGTACTATGTGTGTACAGAAATTTCTTTTAGGTGTTTGTCATGAGGCACTCTCTTCCTGATGAAGCAATGATTCTCAAACTTCAGCTTGTAACATAAGTAGTGAAAAGCTTTACAAAAACAAGTGCTTCTAGCTGGGCCTGATGGTATGGACCTGTCATCCCAGTTTGGAAGGCTGAGGCAGAGGAATTGCAAATTCAAGCCCAGCATGGGCAACTGAGCAAGTTCGATGGATCTTGTCTCAAAATAAAAATAAAAATTGGGCTGAGGACATAGTACAGTACAAAAGCCCTGGGTTTAATCCCCAACACAGACACACACACACACACACACACACACACACACACACACACACACCGTGCTTCCAATTGTATAGTCTTTAGGTGAGAGTGATTATTGAATTTTTTTGCAAGCACCTGCGTGATATGGATCCTGCTGGTCCTGGACCTAATTTGATAATTTGCTCCAGGAGTGACTTCCACATCTCTACTTCCACATAGTCTGTTTTTCTATTAAATTCTGCTTCCAGCCTCAATTATCTAACTGAATCTGACCTTGATATAACCAATTCTACCATGTATCCCTTGTAGTCTGAATATTTACTTTTTTCATTTTAATCTCAGTACTACAGAATTATTAAATTGTGCTGCAGACTCATAAAATAACTTGCACTTAGGTATTGTTGGGGATCACAATTCTTATCTAACATGGCCTAGACACTAGGAGTATGTGGTCGGAAAGATAGACACTTTTCTTGATTTTATTAATTGCTGACAGTTGAAGATGGGGAAATGGAATAAAGAACATGATCTGAAATATGGCATGGAGTACACAGGATGATGTGAGGCAAGGGGATTGGATGTGGAGGATTCGGCCCGGAGATAAACAAATGGCACTGTGAGAAGTTAATAGGGCTTCAGTAACCCTTATCCAAGATTCTTGGGGTCAGAAGTATTTCAGATTTTGAAAATTTTCAGATTATAAGAGAAGAGATATCTTGGAGATGGGATCCAAGTCTAAACACAAACTTCATTTACATTCTGTACATATCAATACCTTATACATCTAGCTTGAAGTTACTTTTGAAGGATATTGCTATTGTACCTGTGTTTTGACCGCCACCCTTTACATTAAGTGTCACGTAATGTATGGGCATTTGTACTTGAGGTCACCATGTTGATGCTCAGAAAGTCTTCGATTTTGGCATAGTTTGGATCCCCAATTTTTATATTATTAGTGTTCCACCTACATTTTAAATTAAAGCCTGAATTACAAAAACACAATGCCTTGTTTGGAAATGATGTGAATCTGAATTGGCTGCTTCTGTTGGACAAATATCTATTTTAAACTCTCTAAAGTTTTTCCATCCTGTCATGCTGACACTCCTAATCTTTCTCAGATGTTCTCCTGTTATATTTTATTGGTGATGAAAGACTCAGATAAACACCATTATGAAATATTTGATGATCTCTTTCAACCTGTATTGTATACGTATTAATGACGATCTGCGTACTCACTTCCTGTCTTCTAGTCTTCCTTCCTTTACAGCAGGGGCATAAGGCTCCTCCCTTCCCATATCCATCTGCTACAGTGCCACCCAGCACCCTCCTTTTCTTTTTAAGGAGCACGGACTATCGATTTCCCTCTCCCCTTAACCTTTCCTTCTAATTCCCTCCTTCCTTAATTGCAGTAACACAGCCTTCTGTATAGTCTGTTTCCTATTTTATCCTTCCATCCGTCCCTCCTCCTCCTTGCCCACCCATCCCCTCATCCACCCCTCCACCCACCCACAACCACGCATCCTTCTGCTCTCAGACTTGCCGAATTTGCTACCGTTTGATCCATATCTTCCACCCTAAAACATTTGCAAAACAGAGGAAGAGAAAAGGCAAGTTTGGAGGTTATCAGCAAGCCTGATGTTTAAAACTTTAACTGTGGGAATGTGAGCAGCGGAAATCCAGGTGTAATCATTTTTAGGTTACTATGTGATACATAGTAACTACTTCAGCTTGGAGACCTGATGCACAAACACATTGCATCCTGATCATTTCTCCTTATTCTCGTCTTCCTGTTCTTCTGTTTCCTCTTTTCCCAGATCTGCTTTTCTTCTCCACAAAGACTATCTACCTGTTTCTGACTATCTCTCTTTTATCTTGCTCTTTGATTTAATTATATTTTGGATATCTCATGTTATAGAAGTCATGTGTTAATATATTGAGTTGATTGCATCTTTACTGTATTAAAATACTTAACCAAAAGCCATTTTCATAATAAAAGTTAGTGCCCTTAAACTCATTCCTTATGATATATATGCAGCTCATTGTTCCAAACTTATTCCTACTTTTCATTGTTAAAAATCTATTGGAACAAACAGCTATTCATTATGTTTTAGTATTTCTACATTCTAGTTTGTCCTAATACTCTTTACCCTTATGAAATCCTTACTTCATAAAATTATAGCAACCAAAATTCTATCCACATTTTGTTGCAGAGCAAAACACTGTCTTCTCACCAAATTCCACTTCAATCTTCAGATACAAGTAATGTATCTGCATTTTGAACACTTTAGGGTTTTTTTTGAGACAAATATGCACAGAACCAGAAAGTTCAGGGTTGGGCCACAGAATTTTTGTCATGACAAGCCCTGCAGATACTTTTGATGTAAGCTAAAGCTTGGGGAAAATTCTTGTAAATGTGCACTAAATACTTGTTGAATGGATGATGGTGAATAAATTTAATTGATTTTTCAAATAAAATATGATAATATGATTATCTTTGGTGATAAAACCATATTGCTGAAATTTGGAAGTTAGGAAACACTTGGATTGTGATGAGAATATCTCTAACAACCTCTGCTTCTTAGCAATTCTAAAACACTGCTTTTCACATGTTCATTTAATAAAATTTGTGTCCATGTATAAGTGAAAGCATGAACTCTTTGTGTAAGTTTGCATATATGTCAAAGATTTTATTTCACTGCAGAGATAAACAGGATCCACCAGATATTTCCCAGTGATACAGAGAATTGAATCTAATATGTGTAACACTTGTAAGGTTTTTGTTAAAACAAAGATTCTAATAGAAATGTCAATGTTGGTGGGTAAGATTCTGAATTTCTATCAAGGTCTGAAAGCATCTCACTACTATGTGTCTAAATGACCATACTATAAGGAAAAGAATTATAACATAATACAGTTTTTGAATCTAACAAACCAATTCAAATCAGGATGTAAATGAGGAGAGGCCTGAGGACCTGGGTAGATTATTTATATTAATTTCTTCATCTGTAAACATAAATAACATGTAAAAGGACTCTCATGATATGTAACATAATAAGTACTCAACAGAAAGCTGATATTATTATTCACATAAAATTAATAGCAAAAATCAAGAGTTTCAAAATACTATGGCTTTACTGACAGCAATGTCTAGATACACAAGGAGTTATGTATACTTATGTATTAGTATTCCATGTAAAAAGCTAGTTATTCTAGTTATAGAACAGATTTTCTTTTCAATTTCATACAACAAATGCAGTAAGTTAAACAGACCTTTGTATTGTTCACTGAAGAGGAGTTGTCACTCACAGTGTTTAATTTCTGAGTGACAAAAGTTGACCATTTCTTTGCAATGGCTCTTGGTATTATGGACATATAAATATAATAGCTAAATGGTAAATTATAACCACAATGTATCACCAAAGATTATTTGGAAAGACAAAGTGATAAACATTTAAGGAAGAATACACAGATAATTACAATAATATTTTATTTCTTTATGACGATAAAGAAAGAACACAAAAAACACATGCTGTGTCTGAATCAGGGGTGCAAGAAGGATTTGGGAACAGAGAAAATAAATAGAATTTTTAAAATGTTTTTATGTTTAACACCCATAGTCAAAAAGGTGATTATTTTAAATTGTTGTGACTGGTTGTTAAACTGTTCCATATGTTTTCACTGTGGTATTTTGAATATGTTTTTCATTAAAACATTAGTAGAAACTAAGTGCTGATATCAGGTCTAATTAGAAGTGATTCTGATAAATGGTTGAAATAACAATTATATAACTAGTCTATAGCACCATATCTAAAGTAAGTATTTAAACTAATTTATCTCAATAACAGACTGACTGAGATGGCCATGTTACCACAGCAGATTTTATGGTTTTCTGACACAATAATTTTAGGCATATTAAAAAGTAGAGCAGATTTCAACCACTGGGTAACTTTTTGAAATAAAAAAGAGAAATTGTTTATCTTTAATGAATTCATTATACTTTACAAATATTAAAACTGAGTACTAAAATGTGAGTTCACATTTATGTTTTTATTTCTGTCATTGCACTTGAGGCTTTAACAGCTTTATTTCCATAGATAATTGATTTCTGTGCACAAAAAACTACTCAAAATTACCTATTTTTATTATCTCCTTTCCTGTCTCCCAATCCATTGTCTTCATCACTTCAATTTTCAGACCTATAAGCTGAGGAGGTAACATCACTGGCTACACAATTGAGTGGAAGAGAACACAGCCTCTGTGAAACACCTTTTAACAATCTGCCGAAGAGCTAACTGTCAGTCTCAGAGCCAGCACTTGAAAAATGAGCACTTGTGTCAGGTCTCTGCCACCCGTGAACGACCCATCAGCTGGTAAATGGGGTAACAACAGCCTATCCTGGTAGGCTCTGCACCTGCGCTCCCTGAAGGTACAGGCAGAAAACTTGAGGCTCACAGCTCTTGACAGAGTTTGAACGTCACTCTCTGAAAGATGAGTGGATCCATCAGTTGTAACATTTAGAAAACGTTCTTCAAGAAATATTTTTTTCAAAAACTATTACAAAACCTATTTGGCTTTGTACATGAAAGCAACATAAAATCATACATGTTTTAGTTTCATTTTAATATTTATAAAAAGTGGGGCGAACATGTTGACTTTCCAAGTCAATCACAGGAAAAAAGCTCAAATGTTTTCTGACTATCCAGTCTGGTTCTAAAACTTTATTCCGCAGTTCAGTTTTCATTCACTCATTCGCACATTTTCACCCGCTAATTTAATGTGGAGGCAAGAGTAGAGAAATGCTTCTGCTGAGATCGAGTTAAAGTGTCGTGTAAGCGTCCTGCAACTATTTACAGCTGTGCAACTGTGCAAGTTTATTTACTTTCTCCTACTTCATGATGCCACATGTACCTGTCAGTCACTAAGTCTGTTTCGAGTAGACTTAAGGGTCAAGTGGGCTGTTTTAAGGTTTGAAGGGTCAAGGGAAAGGAGTCCTTAAATTCTAACTCCCTTAATTTAAAAATCTTTGCAGTTGTGAATACTGTATTAGATGATAAACTAACATTGCAAGTTACAGAATAAAAGTGAGAGGAATCAAGGACTAGTCCTTCCTATTTTACACCTGGTTGTTTTTTATTTATTATAATGATCATTCCTCCTCTGAATTCTATTTTTGTATATTAGACTCAATCCCCATAATTTCAGACCCGCTTGCAAGCGGGTCTGTAACAATGTCTGCTTCTCACATAATGTTGTTCTTTATAGAGATGATTATTAAACTTCGCCAGTATTTTAGTTTTTAGAGTAATATAAAAAGTACCTTGTCAAATTGAAATTTATTGTCTCAGTTTTATAGGCCAGAATCAGAGAAGGAGTGGAAAGGACTAGATTTTTCTGATCCTAATGAGAATCTGTTTTGTATCTTCCAGTTTCTGGTAGTTACTTGACTGGTGATAAATATAACTCTAATTATTTTATAAATTTATTCTATCAATATGTGTTTGTAGCACATGACAGACAACTATATTCATCTGGTTGGCTCACAGACGTCATATAATGTTCATTTTTACTTCTCCATCTCATTCCTGTGCTCCTGTCCCCCACTATTCCCAGAATCCCTTCCCATCTCCACCCAATACATCTCTCTGTTTCTTATCAGGTGCATACTTTCTGTTTTAAAAATTTATTTACATTTCATGATTCTCACATAAGAGAAATTGATGATGGCTGAGAATATAATGTACAGATTTGAGGAAGGCTATTCCAGATTCAAATATGTCTTTTTCTTTCTCATTATAGGTTATTTACAAAGCCTTGTAGCTTGATATTACTTTACTAATTATGGTGGTAAATTCTAGTTAAGGAAAATTTGGTGTATGGAAGTCATAAATTTGTTCTATAGCATGCCCTAGCTGCAACAAAATGACCTTGCTCTTTGAACATTTCCACACTTTCTGAATTTGTTTCCTTCATCTGGAATAGCCTTCCTCAAATCTGAATGTTACATTTACTACCATCATGCAGTAGCTTCCACAGGTATACCAGAAACCCCATAAGGGATCAAGGCGGAGTGGTGAACTAAGAACTTCACAAATATCCTTTTAATTCTTAGAAACAAGTTTATGGCCAGGCATTTTGGCATGGAACTGTAATTCCAGTACTCCTGCATGTTAATGATGCAGAAGGATCAGAGGTTAGAATCCAGATTAGACAACTCAGAAACTTAATGAGACTCTATGTAAAAATAAAAGATTTTTAAAATGTGGATGAGGATGTAGCTCTGTGCAAAGTCCTCGGCTTCAATGTTTGTACTTTTTTAAAAAAGAGACATTATTTTAATCTTGAAAATAAATGATCTAAAAACTTCCATTTCCTTCATTAAAAGTTCAATCAATTAGCTACTTTTTCAATGAAGCTTTTGTAACATGTTTTTGTGAGAAACAAGTCGGGTTTTTTGAGGCCTTTTTGATTCTTTGTGTCTACCATGAGGTCTATGCAAAATATTGTTATTATAATTTTTAAGTTGATAACTGATGACATGCAGAAATTATGCATATTTACTACTTACTCCCCTCATTTTATGTCACTTATGTCATAATTTGCATCTTTTCTTATTTTATATCCAAAAATACTTCCCAATAGTCTCTTTAATATTATGGTAGCTACAGTTCTCTTAACATTTTATTTTTAAAAGTTTTATTCAAGATTAGAAAATGATGTAGGTATTACCTGTGTAGTATTAGAGTATTCTGAATGTAATGATCTCATTCTTTTATCAATGAGAGTTTTTTGAGGGGGGTACTGGAGAGCCAACACAGAGCCTTTGCATTACAGTACATCCCAGACCAGTCTTTAATTTTAGTTTTGAAACAAAGTCTCACTGAATCCCTACATTGCTCAGGCTGGGCTTGGACTTGCAGCCTCCTATCTCAACCTCTTATTAGAGCGATATCATTACAATCTTCGCCACCACGAGGCCCTGCTGGCCAGTGAGTTATATATATATGTGTTGGTGCTGGTGAACTGTTGGTGAGTTCCCTCAGACTTAATTTATCTGGAAAAGCCTTCCTTGTACTTCCGACAGCTTTGCTTACTATAATATTCTTAGTTGGCACGTGTTCTTCTTTCATCACTTTAAATATATCAGCTCATTCTCTCTTGATCTTGAGCATTTCTGCTGAGAAATCTATTGATAGTCTTAACAGGGTAACGTTTTTGTGATAAATCATTTTTTTTCTTGTTTTTTCAAATTTCTTTTTCTATCTCTCCCCTTATTTTCTCTTTCATTTTCTTCCAAGTCCCAATGTTACTTCACTCTTCAATTCCTTTTACAATTGTTTCCTTTGGTTAGTTCTAAATGGTCTATGCTTGCATTTGTTAATTATTTTCTAATTGAGTTCACTGTTGATGTTCTCTACTGAATTTTTTAGGTCAGACGTTTTATTGGTAACATCCACAATTTTTTTGGCTCTTTTTTGGATCTGAATATTTGTTAATCTTCTCATTTTGTTGATGTATTGTTTTTCTAATTTTTAAATCTGCTTTTGTAACTTAAGAGCCACATGAAGATATTTAGGATTTTTTTCGTCAGACAGTTCATAGTCTCCATTTCTTTGGCTCCATTCACTTGAAACTTATTTTGTTTCTTTGGTGGTTTTTGTTTTTGCTAGGGTTTTGTTTGTGTTCTCTCAAGCTTTGTATTGTTGTCTTTACTTTAGAAGAAGCACATTCCTCCTCCAGCCTTTATTGATTGGCTTTAGAAAATAAAAATGGTCACCAGTGAGCCTGGCTAGAGATGCCGGGATCTGTCAGAACTCTGCTATGATTGAACTTGCTCTACTCTTATTTCAACACCCTCTTTCTTTTGTTTTTCTAGCTTTCCATCAGGACTGAGCCCTGCACTTATCTCCCACATACTCTTGATAGAGTGAAATGGGACTGGACAACAAAGAAGTATTGTGTAAATCTGTTGATACGTGTCTATCAGTTTCATCCAGGAGAGAAATCATGATTCATTAAGTTCTTCCTCCACCTTGTGGGAAGTTAAAGTGAAAGTGGTCATAATTTCAGCAGTGTATCTACTCTTGTTTTTTTCAGTTCAATTGAGATCCTATTCCCAAGGGTTCTCCAAAGGTATTGTCTTCCACCGGTAGTTTTAAAAATAGAAACTCTTGGTGGATGAAGAGAGCACAATCTTCTTGTTTTACCATCATGCTGGTGTCACTCTTATCTAGTGCTTCTTTTTATATGTTCTCATGATTTTTGATTACTTAGGTTTTAACAGCACACATTGACTTATTTGCCTCCATAGAAATGTTTGGGAATGATTAAAACTTTTTTGTAACAAAAAGAAATTGATGTTATCCATTTTATTAGGTAGTTTACGTTTTTATCTATTTTCCTCCAAATGTACTGATAGCAGGGTAATTCAGAGACAGTACATGAAGGCCACTAGAGTTAAGGGGAGGTTGTGGCACGTTTGCAGATAAGTGATAAATGATCTCTCATATAGCAGAATGCTAGCACAAAGTGTATTTAAAGACAAAACCTTCCAAGAATCCAAGAAGAAATTTATTTATCAATAGAACCGAAGGAGCTTTAGAAAGGTAATCTTGATAATTAAAATGGTAATCCTTAATCCTGGAATGGGTTACTAATCATCTGGGACTTATTTTTTCACCAGTTGGAGTCAGGAGACAAATTGAATTGACTTCACAGATACGCATAAATAGATATTGGGTATACACACCTCAAAATGTTAAATTCAGAGATGATAATACGTTACCTGTATTGACCAATCATGTTCTTAGAAATAAGATTTCTTCAATCATGCTTCAATTCCTATGAGAGATACAAATTACAACAATGAATGGAATCACTCAAGCTTACAAGAAAATTTAGAGATGGACGGAAAACATTTTATACACTTTTGTAGAAAATTAGAATTTATTTTTCCCCACAAAAGTGGAATTAAAAATGAAACATAAGGTTAAAATAATGATGCTGTTTTGACGGTTTGCTGTTGAGATTTTTTGCTTGTATTCTCTATGACTTTTATAAAATTGTTGTCCACTGACTTATGTAACAACCTCATGTGTTACAAGGTTCTCAGTATGTGGCATTTACCCATGAATAAGGCTGTCTTTTGCAGATTACATAACATCTTCTCACAGAGGTCCTCCCTTTAATTGTAATTATTCATGGAAATACTAGCATGGCAAAGACTAATACTAGAAGTACTGAAGGAAAAAATATTGAAAATATACAGGAAAAATTTCAAGATCCTTCTGTAGAGTTTTGCCCAAGGCCTGATACCTTCAGAATAAAGGAAACTGCAGGTCATATACAGGTAAACATTTCTTATCAATTCAAAATTTTCTCATGCTATTTGCAGTATTTGCATGCTTTTTTTTTCAACTTACTCAAACCCTTTTAGGTTAATATCTATGTAGTTTTCAGTTTTCAGCTAGGAAAGTAATTCTTAAGGCTTCTCTGCCTGCTGTGAGCAGCTTATCCCTCCTGCCAGTGTGTCTGATTGTAACCTAACTTTCTACTCTCTCTTATATTCTATCAAATTCTTAGATTATGTCCTTCTTTATCTTTGTAATAATTTCAGCTGTAACTGACTTCCTGATATAATGGTGAAAACACTACTAAGGCAACAGTGAATAGGAAATTTATTTTGTTTATTCTTTTTCCCCTATTTTATTGATATGTACAAGTGCAGAATTTAAGGTTTACAATGAAAGTTGAACATTTTGTGCACATACATTTCTTGTCAAAGTGACAAGGGCTTTCCCGCTCTCCTTTTGTTCCTCCCCCTACCCTCCCTTCCTTCCCTTCACTGCCCCCCCATCCCCCTCTTTTGCTTTGTCTTTCTTTTAAAGTTCCATGAAATAGTTGTGGTCTGGATTTCTCATATCAGAGAGACTATCCGATGTTTCACCTTGTGCTTCTGACTCACTTCACTAAGCATGATATTCTCAAGTTTCTTCCATTTGTCTGTGAAAACCTCCACGCTGTTGGACCTTACAGATGCGTAGTATTCCATTGTGTATAAGTACCACAGTTTGTGTATCCACTGGTCTGTTGATGGGTATTTTGGTGACTTCCATATTCTAGCTATTGTTAGTTGTGCTGCTATGAACATGGGTATACATATATCTCTGTATTTTGTTTATTCTTGTGAAACACAACCAATCCACCTACATGATTGCATGGCTAGATAGTAGCTCAGGTTCTAGATTGGCTCTTGAATTTGCATCCTCTTCCTTATTTTTAAGAACTACACGAGGCGTTATTTAGTTCATTCTGCTTCAACAAAACGTGTTTCCTTTCTGTTGTTATTTTTTAAAAGTTAAGTTATAAAAACACTATAATAAGTTACTAATTCAAAGAAATTTGTTAGCTTTTTTGCTGTATGGTACAGCATGAGTTATATAGACTCTTCTAGAGCATTGTTTTGGTACCTAAGCAAAGCTTGGCTCATCAGAATGAAAACTTACTAACTCATAAAGTATAAGTAAATATCAACATAAAGTAGATATTATCATGTCAAACAAGTGTGTAGACCAATATCGCCATCCTTGGTACTGTTTCAAGGATCGTGCAAATGACGTGCATGTGGTGATGTCCTTGTGGTAGGTTTTCTGTTTCGGGAAATAGATGGCTGAAGTTTCAGGCAGCCACAGAATATAATGTGCCCCCGTGCACCGACCCGCTCTACTCTATCGTGTTTCATGTGCATTCATTGAGAAGAACAGGGATGTGAAGTGTACTGGCATACATCATTTCAAACAGGTCAATCTATTTCAGCCTTTAGATCTGAAGAGACATATTAAGAGCAGAGTTTTGGTTGTGATATCTAGGCCTTTGATCCACTTGGATTTGATTTTGGTGTTTGATGACAGGTGGTGAATATGATTCTTAATAACTTGACTGTGTTATGTGAATCACCACAAAAGAAGAGTTTGAAACTTCTAAGTATAAAGTATCCTTATCATTAGGACACAGAGTTATTAATTATCTTGATTTGATCAGTGCAGAATTTGTACACATATTAAAATATCACACCGTACCTCATAAGTACAATTATTACACATAATCAAAAATTTAAAGCAGTGTTTATACAAAGATGAAGATGTTAGCCTGACTTGATTGTTACATATTGTATGTATACATTAAACTATCAAACTGTATGCCATGCCCTAGTAAAATAATAATTACCAAGAAAAATTGAAATTAAAAACTTTCTTTGAAAAAAGAATCTTCTTTGGATAAATGTCTACTTAGGTTCTTTGCCCATTTTGTAAGAAAGTTGTCCTTTTTGTTATAGAATTATATGAATTTCTTATATGTTTTCAACATTTATCCCTTATTGTAATATCACTGCAAATTTTTTTTTCTAGTCTCTAGGTTGCCTTTTAATTTTATAAATTTTCTTTTTGTTGTACAGAAGCTTTTTGGTTTGATGTAGCCTAACCTTTTTTATGATTGCTCCTGCTCTCTGTGTCTTGAGTGTAGTATCTACTAAAACTATTGCAAAGGTTAACGTTAAGAAGCTTGTTCTAGATGATTTTTTTCCAGAAGTTTTATAGTTTCAGGTTGCACCATGAGGTCTTTAATTTTCTATTATTTTTGTGTGTGTGTAGTAATATAAGAATTCAGTTTCATTTTTGATCTAGACTTCTAATGTCATTTATTGAAGACTCTTTTCTTTCCTTTTGGGTCTTCTTGGTTTCTTAGATGTAGGAAAAAGGGACAAACTTGCAATTATGCAGGTATAATGTAAACATTTCTGTGTTACATAAGAATTATAGTTATTAATTTTATATTCTGAAAATTTTCTGAATAAAATTTCAATTTTCTCAATATAATATCAGAGATAGAAAGAGAAAAAAGATGAAAAACAATAATTATGTAAAGTGAAGTATGTTAATTAGCTTGACTACAGTAATTAATCTATGTCAGTGTGTGTCAAAATGTCATGGTGTACACCTTACCCATGTATAATAAAATAGCATGATATTGGTGTAATGATGCAATATTTGTCTATGATCAGAATACAGATCAAAAAAGTAGAACTACAGTTGTGTGGTCAGGTGGATTTTGACAAAAGCAGCTAAGAAATTCAGTGGGGAGAAGAAAAGTCATTGAAGTAAATAGAGCTGCAACTGCCATCTGGATGTGATGACCGTTGTCTTCAATCACGTATAAAATCAGTTTGAAATTGTTTTTACATAACTGCATAAGCTAAACTTATAAAGCCTTTAGGTGAAATTATAGGATTTTCCCCTTTTTCTTTATTTTTCTAAAGTATTTTGAAGAGTTTCTTTCAAATAAGACACAAAAAATGTTTTAAACATCTTTCAAGTTAAAATAGCCAGTCTTCCAGGGACACCATTAAGATATGAAGCTAAGAAAAGATTGAATTAAAGTGTTTACAAAATTTGTGCTACAGAAGTCTTGTATCCAGAACTTGTATATTAAAATATTTTAATCAGTGATAAAATAACAGTTGATTTTCTTCCATAATTAATGACCCAGTGATACCATCTATTGTCTAGAGCTTAGAAGAAACTCAGAAGGAGAATTCCTTTAAGCACGTGACTGGGCTCATGGAGAAGTATGGACATTCGCAGTGAAGAAACATCACTAGTAATTGTCCTGTAAGCTTTAATAAAGTAGAAAAATGAGGCAACCAGACTTAATTACATTTAAAAAAACTTACTTATGGAACTTGTATTTTTAATTTATAAACCAGTTGGACTATATCTAAGATTTATTATGAATAGTGAGCCAATATAGTCTCTAAAGGATACTGAAGCACTTTTACACTCTCGTACAAAAAGAAGTCAAGGTATGAAAGGCAATGATTGAGTGAGTCAGATTTATACAAAGATTGTGAAGTGCTACTAGTTCTATACTGCTGGTATTTAATAGAAATAATTAGAATAGAAATAATAGAAATAATTTCTCCATTATGCCTTGATTAAAAGTTTTTCTCCAAACAGCCAATTCAAAAAATCCACTGTTGGCATTAGACTTCTGTAAAATATGTTGAGGACAGTCTTTAGAGGTCTCTGGAGACATCCCACATCTCCGGGGACTAGGAGGGACAGTGTCCCCTTGGCTAATGGATTCATCTTCGTGTATATCAGTTGTCAGACTGTGACCGCATCTATGCAAATACAGTTTAAAATAAGACTATGTTTAAGAGCCAAATATAAATTCTGACAGCAGCTTAAAATAACTTTAAGTCTTGAAATCTGTGAACCAGTTCAATTAAAGCTGGATGTATTTTGCAGTGTCAAAGCATGAAAACAGAAGATCAATGAAATGAATAATTGGTATTCAAAACAATAAAAATGACAATTTAAAGAAAGAAAAAAAAGAAGAAAGCTCAAATAAATAAAATTAAGATTGAAACAGTATTAAACCTCCACTTTGAAAGTACGAAAGATAATTAGAGATTAAATGAACAACTAAGTAATGACCAACTTGATGGCTACAGACTAGATGTTTTGCATTGCTTCTAAAGCTACAATTCTGAGAGGACACATGGGCAAGTACAACTGAGTTTCTCATGACAATGGGGAGAGCACAAGTGGAAGCGTCCTAATTCTGTCTTTAAAAACGAAAATATACGTCATGCTAGTAATCTTGGAGCACACATGTTCTACCATCTTATTTCAATAAACGTACTTTCCTTAAAAAATCAAAAATGAAAATTACGCTTTTTATATTACCAGTAGTGTGCAAAATATTCAAGATAATGATTCTTTTATAAAAGACAAGGTCTTGCTTTGTAGTCCAGGCTGGTACTGACCTCCATGTGTTGTACAGGATGGCCTTGAACTCATGGCTTGTGTCTGCTACACAAGTGTTTCAATAGCTGTGCTTCCTCCAGTTCACAAGGTAAAGAAATATAATTATTTAACATGTCTTGGCATTCTACGAATGAACAACAGTGTTTTAATATGGTAATATAATGATAGTATGTAATTTCTAAATATTGATATTTTTATTACTTGAAAAAAATTTTGCTTTTTTATTTGGCAAATCCACCAATAGTATAGTAATAGTCATTCCTTTTGCACATATTAAATATATTCTCTTGGTGGTAATTCTAACATCACAAATGTCAATTAAATCTTTTTTGAATTATAGCCTTTTTAAAGATTGCTTCTTAAAATTGATTTAATATTATTAAAACCTTCCTCTTGAATAATTGGCAAATAGGACTGTAAAGATATTCAAATAATACCCAGATGCCAAATTAATTAAGTCAAAGCATTATAAAGGAATTTTATAATTTTAAAATTATTGTTACATTATAAAGGAATTTTATAATTTTAAAATTATTGTTACAGAAACATACTGCAAAATTTTAAAATAAATGACTATCACTTCTGTCATAATTTTAACCACCCTATAAGTAACATCAGGTTCCATATGAAAATATAAAAAATTCTTTACACATATTATTTCTAGACATATATATATATATCAATTAAGACATTTAAAGACAAATATGAATCATTTAATGCTGTCATTTTTCTTGATTTTCTTTGTACAATTCCAATGAATACTGTGCTCTGTCTTAAGAACTTCCAAAAAACAAAAAATGAAAAGATGAAAGAAAATACTGAATAATTGGCATTAAAAAGTAATAATTGAAGATGTACCCTAAAACCCTGCTAAGACAAAGTTTTTAACAAGTCAATTTTCCAATTTTTTTTAATAAATGGCTACCACACTTCAAAATTGGACCCATCTTTAAGTAGCATCCACCTTAATATTGACAACAGCAAAATCCACAAACTTTTGTCATTGTGATGGCCATGGTGACATTTTGTTTGAAGGACCTCAATTTAGATGTACAAAGAATACTTTCCTAGAAGTGGTTTAGTCATTTAAGCCATGTTCAAAATTATGGAGTGTCCTGGCATCCGGGACATATCTTGAGTCACAGAGGAACTCTTGTTGTTTAATAAATGTGTGGCTGGTACATTTTCATAGGTCAAATCCCTAATGTGTCGGACCCGGAGAAGTTGTAGGTCTTATCAGTTCTAAGAACTGTTCTTAATTCAAATATGCTGGTTTTGCATACACTGTAAATATTCAGTTGACAATAACAGGAAAGAGCTGGCTCTCCGTGTGGTTTTGAAGATAAGGAAAATCTGGTGTTGTCCACATGCCAGTGGTGACCAGACAGAACATATTCTCACGCAGCCAACTCTTTGAAGTTCTAACTACTAAGTTGACCAGCTAGTGGCTGTCATGGAGTAGAATCCTAAATTGTACGAATCACAGTAGCTTAACATCAAGGTTGTGTTTTGTTGCTGCCTGATGTAATTGTCATATTTGTCCCTGTAGTGGTAAAGATTATACTCTAGCAGGAGAGGTAGATGACAAATGTTTGAAGGGGCAAAATAAAATAAGTGGAAAATTTGGAATATTTAGGGAAGAGTAACATAAAAGATGCCACTTGAAAAATGAACGGAATTGAACCAGAAAAATGGAGGTGGAACACGAGCTTTGAAAATACTTTGAAAAGTTATTCCAGGACAGGAAAAAAAAAAAAAGCCATGGATAGAGTGTCATGATTAGAGTGACACGTAGGTATTTCATTGATTATCCGGTGCATCATGGTTCATTTTTGTTGATACACAAATATACTTCTCTAATTCCATCGCACTCTGACCCCTCTTGCAAATACATTTAAATTGTTTGACCTAGTCACCTTTGATTAGCATTGGGAATTTTAAAACAATAAGACAATACAAATAATTAAATTGAAGACTTTTAACAACTAAAATCATTTAATTGAGATTTTCTAGAAAACGAGTGCTGGTTAATATTTCATTTACTTGAAAAAGAATTAAAATAATACCTAGAAGAATAAAATAATAAGATATACATAGATACAGCAATTAGATGACAGATTTAGCACTCAATATATAACGAATTATTAAATGTCTTTTTCTAGTGTGTTTAAGTCTCAGAAAATTCTTTTTGCTTTTTTTCTGTTTCACAAAAGGTAGTCATTCTGTATCTAATAAAGAGAAAAAACTACATTGTCGAAGGACTCAGTGCTATTATTATCTATTTTAAAATTTCAGCCAACCCAGCTGAAAGATATTAAAAATAAATTACCAGCATGCAATTATCATAGGTAGATATTGGGCTGTCACCAACAAATAATGGGTGAGTGGCAGATGAGGCACACTGTTGATGAGCTGCTATTTGTAACCTGGAACTCGCTTCCTGGTAAATCATAGAGACTATCTGATTAACACAGCCAACATACCTAACCTGAAAGATAGGTTTGTCACTCAAGCTTATTATTGGTTTATCTTTCCTTTATTAAGGAATTATTTTAAATTTTAGTAATTTCCACTTTTAATCAAGGTAGTGGAGTAGCTTAACATGCTTCTGACTGCAAAAGGGGCTATGGAATTGTGTGTGTGCAGGGGGCACTTCCTGGGCTTTAGGGTAGATTTACCCAGTTTCTAAGTTATTTTTACCACTTCTTTTCTCCTTTTTCTACTTATTGGCACCGTCTTTTTAAATATTATTTCTGTATCTCTGTAGGAATAGAATTAGAGGGTTTGTTTTGTAACAAATTCCAATATTAAAGTATTTTTTAAAAAGAAAATGGTCTGTTTTAGCAAGCATTTAAAAATGGTGTCTGTATGCCTTTTATTGTTACTTATTCAAAACCTATGATGAATCAAATTCTAGACAGCATCCCTATTCCTAGGGGTTTACTTACTAGAGAGGATGACCAACAGGTAAATAATACAGAACTTCACATCAGGATATCTAAAAGATGGTCGGGCAAAATGGTAGGGAGGTAGTTAAAAAAAGAGAGTAGGATACTTATTGTCACGAAGCATTAGATGGTGACTAAGCTGAATTTAAAGAGTATGAAAATGGCTGGGGAGTTTTTTTGGGGGGAAGAATTTTTGGATAGAGACAGTGTAATGTTGTACAAGCACAAGAACATGGGACAGATGAGGTTTGTAAATACTACAATAGAATTCCTGTCCCAATCTGAGCAAGTGTCGATGTGGTAGAGAGGCCCCTCTGCTCCCTGCCTCTTGTACACTGGAAGTCGGAGGATAAACATTGTGTATCCTTCCTGAGCATCAAGTTAACTGATTTTGGAGATTAATTAAATGAGCCTGGGGGAAGCTTTATCACACACACACACACACACACACACACAGACACAGACACACACAATAATAAAAAAGCCTTAGGTTTGCATATTTCATTATTTCATAATCAATCTGTGTGCATGAATATGTGTATGTGTGTGTGCATGTATGCATACATGTGCATGCATGACTTGATATGAGTTTGTGTGAGAATATGTGCAAATATGGATACTTGGGGAGAGTAAAAAGTTCAGTGCAACAGTTACATTTTTATATAGAGAATTATGGGGGTACAGGATATAAAAATTTTTGTTCATAGTTTATGATTTTATGTATTGAAGACATCTCTAAATCTTTTACAAGTGTTAACTTTTCAATTCTTGTAAAAATACGACAGTCATATGGAGTAAGAAGCATTATCTTGCTCTTAGGGAACTGAATCTCTAGAAGATGATAACTTTTCCCTGTGATCCTGCCGCCATATGCCAAGGAATTCTGAAAGATCTGTTTCTCAGTGACAGCTCCTTACCTCTCACTAGCAGGTGTATTTTTTTTTCTCACAGATATTCTTATCACAAATCTTTCTGATAAGAACTCAAAAGTGATTCTGAAGGTATTAGCCTTATGAAATTATTTTTAGACATAGGACTGTGAACGTTTTGACAATTAAAAAGAATTGAGAAAATTTGAGAATGTAAAATAAAAAATAAAAAAGGGTCTGGAGTTATAGCTCAGCAGTTAAAGTTTCTATTCTCTTTCTCTCTTTGTCTCTTCATATCCTAATCTTACAAGTGCTTTGTCTGTTTGCTTGTTTGTTTTGCCTAGACTCGTCTTGATCTCTTGGACTCAAGGATCACCTAGCCTCGAAGCTTCTGAGTAGTACTTTCTGTTTTCTCTTATATATCTTAACTAAACCAGGGAAATACTCTGTGCTCAATACTAAAATCTTCTGAGCAGAAACAACAACCACCACAACAGCAATAAAAAACCAAAACAAAAATGAAAAACTTCCTTCCAGGGAACAAAAATTTGTCACTTTTATTGACAATCTTAGAACATCAGAGTATGCCCTTAAAATTGTCAGGGAACATATTTTCACCTTTAAATTCTGTACTTAAACTATCAGGAATGAAGGGAGAAAAAAATAACCTTAAAAAGTTCCCATTAATACTGTTACTATATCTGCTGTAAGCAACTGGTGAAAGCAAAATGTGATTTTTTTTTTTTTTTTTTACAGGATCTTGCCCTGTAGCCCAGGCTGGGCTGGTCCAGAACTCACTATGGAGCCCAGAAACCCCAGCTCTGGCCTTGGATTCCTGGCAATGAGTGCTTGACTTAACCGCTGAGCCATTCCTTCAGCACCAAGATGTGAGTTTTAAGAGACACTGCGTGCAGAACCGTAGCGAAGAGTGAGAACTATAGTTTACCTCCAGATTCATCTGTCTGAAGGCAGGCAGGAGGAGGTCCAATTCCAGAAAGAGAAGTACCTCATGGAAAGAAGACTAGGTAATATAAGTAAAATGTTATCTTTGTAAAAAAAATAGAAAATAAATACAAGATGTGGAAGAAATTTAAAACAGGCAATACGCAATTACAAGGAAAAGTCAGACTACCAATTAATGAATGATATGAAATCATGATATAATATTAAATCTTGGATGCAAATCTGCTTACTGATGTGCAAAATGATTCTATTAGCAAAATTAAATGGTTCCATGCTTCACAATGTAAAAGTAAAACATTTGGAGTTAGAAGGAAAAGAGAGCCAAAGGGAAAAGAGATTCCTTCATCTTCCAGCAAAAGGACTTAGAATATGCTGACTTGATGGAAAATATATAAAAGAAATATATATTATATAAATAAGCAAGTCATATTGGGCAATGTGAAATATTTATTGTAAGAAAACAGTTCTAATGCAAAAATTAAGCAATATATGAAAAGAAACAAAGCATGTAATCTAGAGATGTAGTCATCTGACATAAATCAGAAAAAATTTCAAGGCTTTATATTTCGGGACTAATGGTGAGGCCTTCTTAAAAATTATAAAAACTTTAGCATTTACTCTTTTACATGTGCTAATGTATTAAAAATAAAAATCTAACTTAATAATATAATTAGTAAAAATCCTATTGTCATAACACAAATCTAAAATGTACCTCCCCAAGACTCGTTCAGAGGTGGGGTCTGGCTGGAAGGGGCAGGTCACAGTGAGCGAGGCTGGCGACAGGCTATGTCTTGTTCCGTGCTGAGCATGGCTGCGACAGGGAATGTCTTGTTCCGTGATACCTCCTATCTGTCAGCTTCCTGGCCAGGAAAAGCTTTCCTCTTCCATGTTGTTTCTGGCTTTTAGCCAGCTGACCGTGAGCTGAAATCACAGAAATTGTGAGCCGAAATAAACTTAAACCTTTAAGTTATGTCAGGTATTTTGGCCTGACAATGGCAAAGTGATTAGTGTACACATGCGTTCTATATTCAGTAGAAATAAAAATAAAATCCTTAATTTCTTTTTTTCCCTTTTTATAGATACGTATAAGTGCAAAATTTAACGTTTACATTGATCTTAAGCGTCGTGTGCACATACATATCTTGGCAAGGTTACAAGACCCTCTCTCTTTTTGGCCCTCCCCTACCTACATAATTTCTTTTTAAAATGGAAAGATTCCTTGGGATTATGAACACCATAACTGCTTATTTTTCTCTATTGTCTTATTGTTAAGACTCATTAAGCCTTACTGGAGTTAATAAAAATAGCTCTCTTTCCTCCAAGCTAGATTCTTAGAAGCAATTCTTATTCAGAGCTGAGTAATTTTTACATTCAGATCCCAATACATTTTCTGCTTTAAATTTGAAACAAAAAATATGAATCACATGTGACATTTTGGCTTTTCACTCAATAGGCATAGTAATGCTACATAAGTAACCTTGGCAATTTCATATGATTTTATAGGTGAATATTAGTGTTTATATTGCACATTTCTGAGATTTCGAAGAAACGAGATAACATGTGCGTATAAATTTATATATTTCTTAAGGCCTGGGTTTTAATAGGCGAAGATTGTCTTATTCAAATTGAAATTCTAGCTGGACAAAGAGTTTTTCTTTTTAAATCTGATTTCTTCACACTGTATCTACTTTCCTCTGAAACTGAGCTGAGGCCAAGGGCACCTTGGCAACAGCGAAACTCTCGCATACGCAGCTTGCAGCATAGGGTGGTATTGAGAGACCCTGGAGCAGCCAGCTTCCTTAACATGTGTGTTCAGTTGGAAGAGAGAGGCAAAACTCAGGCTTTATGTTTAAATTTCCTAGGGGAAAAAAAAAAGCCGAACAGTTTCTTCAAAAGTCTTCGTTTTTCTTCATTACTAAATTTTTTTAAAAATAACATAATACTTAAAGTCAGTGTAGCAAACAAACACACCACATAACTTCAAAATCCTGTGCACCAACAAATTTAACTTTAGAACATGTATCTGATACCTACTCTGATCTTCAGTGAGAAGATAGACTCATATAGATATTTTGTGTAAGTTGTTGTTTTTGATCACCTTAAAAACAACCTCAAAATCACCTGGAGCTATTGTTAGTAAGCATACATTCTACTCTTATGGTTAATTTTGAGTTTTGAAGAAATGAAATAACATACCCCTTTGAATTATAAATTCAGATTTTTCTAAAGACCCCAGAATGGCAAAAGTTATTACTTAGATTGACATTCTTGCTGGACAAAGGGAGCATTTTCATGCATACTACATGATTTCCGGTTCAACTACAAGTGGCGAACCTCTCACGGGGCCGTCATTGTGTTGTTCCTGTGTGGCGCTGTCAAGGCACCCTTCAGTGTTTTGATGACAAAGCATCTCTATTCTGACGACTGAGCTGCTCGATCTGCCTCTGCCATTTTCGTTTCCTCTGCAATTTAGGACTTGTGAATAACAATCAGAGCAAAGTTGCAGTGGCCTCTGAAAGAGACCAGATGCGCGCTTCCTTTCAAGTGATGTCGAATTGTATAATATTTATTGAAATATATGACCAGATATAAAGTCTTTATTCTCAAACAATTTTTGATACATAATGCAAAACATGATATTACAATGAGTTGGATCATTTTGTGCACATGTTTATTGTGACTACATCACCACCCCTTCCCCTCTCCTCTTGGCCCTCCAGCACCAGGTCTCGTCCCCACAACTCTCACTATCACACCCATTTGGTTCTATAAAATGCCTGGTATCTGGAATTCTCACCTTCCTTTCAGTGTACATCTGTACTTAATATTTGAAGCACTTCTTGAAAACAAGAACTTCTCTCTTGAAGACTATTTCTTGAACATAACAACACACATATCTAGTATATATCGAAAGCACACATATGTGATATATACCAATTATGGAGGCCCAAAAGACCATATATCTAATAACAGTCATATGCAAGTTGAGTAAAAGATTATTAAAAGTAAACTGTTCCTTTGAATAGAAAGTCTTGGCAACCATAACTTTCAGGCTCTTTTGTTTTTCTAATTTCCTTTCTAAATTTATCTCTTAAACAGTTAATTGCTCTTGTGATCCTTTTGAACCCACACAGCCAATTACAGAGGGCCAATCAGCCATTCCATGAATATTAAGTATTTCTTTATATGGGTGCTACTACTTTATACTTAACTAATATTCAATATTACATGCAAATAATCTTTTCTTTATTAAGAAACAGAATAAATCAAATGTTTCCCTCACAATGCTTCTTACTTTTAGACTTTAATGTATCACCTTGAAAAATTGTTTGAGAATAAAGACTTTATATCTGGTTATATGTTTCAATAAATATTATACAATTGAATATCATCTACAAGGAATTGATACCCTGGTCTTTCAAATGAACTACTTTGAACATCTACTAATAGAAAATTACGCATTTCATGAAAGTTGAATTTGTACATTTTAAGCTATATAGGAATAATATTAGAGCACAAATTCAGAAATTAAAAATACTAGGATTTTAGTAGATCTACACCAACAATAGTTTGTAGAATCGGCAAATAAATATGCATTTATTTATTTAATATCTTTATATTTTATAAAATATGTATACAAAATTAAATATATGACATATGCCATTTTAACCTAAAAGTATTTTATTTTTAAATACATTAAATATAATTATTCCTTTGCAATTATATAAAATTATGTAGAGATAAAATTAAAGCATAAAACTGACTATTCTCTGCAGATTTTAGACTATCAGCGCATTTTCCTCACCACTTTATTTTTATTTCTTATATAACCACGTGAGATAAGAGAATAGGCTTTATTATCTTTTAAATGATAAAATAATAAATTTCAAGTTTTCTAATATCCTACCAAGTTTAGGTTTCTTTGATTTCTCCTTTAAACTCAAAGCTGAAAAATAAAATGTTTTTATAAAAAATATTTTCAGCACAGCAGCTTGGTATGCTTTGAAGTAGTCTCTAAGTCTGTGGACAGCGTGATATTTTTCGGCAATAGTTTCCATTTGTCTTTAACAAGAATCAGCAACTTGGCAAAGACTTTGAGGAGAAGAGAAAACACTCTTTAATGCTTACTGAATATATTCTTAAATAAGACAATAAAATGTGCCAAGTAATTCAGTGTAGGTCTTGACATCAAAGGTAACTCTTCTTTTTGGATATTTTAAGAGAACAGCAATTTTTTTTCCCTCAGAAGTGTAGGGGTTCATCCCAAAGGTGTCTCACTTATTAGCTAAGAAATCCATTCTGTTTCTTTCAAAATGACAGAGTAGGAATGTATAGTAGGCACTGCTCTTATGAATGGACTGTGATTTACCCTTTATTCTCACCATAACTTTAAACAGTGTATTTATTATATTTTGACTGAACAAATGTTTACTTCTTACTCTTCCGTTTATTTCTCCTCTTGCAGCTATAACCGTGTTCATTTTCCCCATTCACTTACACACACTAAATGTCCGTGCCAAACTGAGGTAAATACTATCCTTGTGCATCTTCAAATACTTTGGTGGGCTGTTTGAGCCTCATAGTCATTTTATGCAAATTTGCCACCCTGGTGTGCATTTCCACCTTTACTAAAGTCATATGACAGGGGTAAGATTCTACTTCTATTCCTTTTGCCAGAGTGATCGCTTCCTTTTCCATAACAAAAATGTTTTTTTTTTTCTATCGTGGATGGTTCACTTATATGATCTAAGATACACTACTCAATGTGCTTAATGCATTATTTTGCTTGCTAACTTTTGAGCCTTTACGGTAATCTGATTTTTCTTTGGGTCTCTAAAGTAGTCAAATTATTTCTGAACATAAGAATCTCTACATTATGAAAACTTGAGAGTATCAATTAATTAGGTTTTTTTCTAACAAATAATATTCAAAATTCTCAAAAAGTAAAGCAACACCCAGCCACAGACAAATAAGAATCATTCTTGTCCACAACATTAGGACAAGTTTTTGTAATCTCTTTGCAGAATCATTTATTTGTCTTTTAGTTATTTGATTATATGGGAATTCAGAGCTTCCAAGAAGTACTCTGGCAGCTGTGGTAATTGAGGACTCCCAACACTACATGATAAGAAAACAGCATAAAACCATTTCATTGTTTCTACAAAAGTTCGCTCATGTGATGCGTGAATGTTAGGCCTATCTCCTCTGTGTGGAAATAACATCATTATTGGTAAGAACTAAAAGCAGATGTCCAAGACTGAGAGATCTTTTATCTGTTTCTTGAAAGAATTTATGATTAAATAGTAGAAAGAATAAAAGTGAGAATGAGATAGTGTGATCTTCAAGTCAAAAACTCATGAGCAAAATCCTCTGGAATTCTCGAGGAACAGTGTAAATGCCAGTTAGCTGGTGTGTGTAGGGAGAAGGAGGGCGTAGGAAGAGAGGCCTGGTGTCATCTAAAACAAGGAGGACTGCTCCCTGTGACTCAGGAACCCTAGGACTTACTTTTTTTTTTTTTTAATCAGAGAACAAATTATGTGGATTTGTGTTTTGGCAAGGGGCCGGTGACCAAGTGGAAGGTGCAGGTAGGTATGCGGCTTTTTAAAGAAACAAGCGGTATCATTCTATCAATTAAAATTAATCAAATGAAAGGTGAAGGGTAAACAAAGGCAATGGGGAAAACTGAGAAAACAGATGGAAAGAATGAAGTAGATTGCAGTGATACTTAGAAAATTAGGTGCACAGGACATTATAAGTGACTGGATGTGGGACAGGTGACCTGAGGGGGAGAAGGGAATGAAAGATTTCCAGATGCAGGTGGCTGATGATGTTGGTAGTAGTGATAGAGAATATGAAATGAGCAGGTCTGAAACCAGTACTATTTAATACTCTTTGAGAAAGGAAGAAAAGATTGCTACCTTATTCTAAGTGAAAGTATATGAATTATTTCATTAATATGTTTCTATGAATATTAGATAGCTCAGTCTTAATTTCACTCATTTTTTAATAAAATAACATTCAGATTGTAATTGCAATGCTGCATGTAAAACTAATCTCTTTGTATTTATTGAATTTGATGATAATAGTTATTTCTGCCTCTTTGAAACTAGAAGTGAAAAATAAAGCCTGTGCTATTAATTGAATCTGCTTTATAAATTACAGGTACAAAATATTTCCACTCAAGAAATAAGACTGGAAAGATAAATAAAACATTATGAGATGTGAATGACAGTTTAAGGAATTCATAAGTAGAACTCTTGTGTAAAAATCTGTTAGGCTGGATGGTGAACCTTTCACCAATACACAAAGACACACGCCTATGTCCGTGTCCTAATTCTTGGGACATGGAATGGAGGGTGTTAGCAGTGGTGTCGCAGTTGCGGCCAAAGGAACATTTCTTCCTAAACAATCATTCAAGAATTGATACGGTACCCTCTGAGTAGCCTAATTGAGACTATAAAACAATGAAGGGGTGACTTGGAGAACTGGTCTTCCACAAGCGAAAAATGGAGAAAAGTGTTTAACTTAAATTTTAATTTAAATTCTGCCTGGATTCAACATACAAGGCATCCAGTCCAACTGCCAATTGAGTCCTTATTTCTGGCTAAAATCTCTTGAGCCCAGTCTTTACTGCTACCATGCCTATCAACATTTTTTCTTCTGAGCTTTAAGTGGAACTAACCATGAGGCTCATCTTACAGCCCTCTATGGCCTCTTTACTGACATAGCCAAACCTTTCAAGCTCCAGTCCCACATCAGTTTCAAGTGCATCCGAATCATATGGTCTGGAGCAGTCATGGCGATGACCTTACTTTGCTGGTGTTAGTGCCTTTGCCATGACTGGGACAAAACCTTGACATCTTCAACTTAAAGAGGATTGTTTGGATCATGGTTTCCAGCAAAGTTGGTCCAAAGTTGGCCGGATTTGAGGCAGAAACACCTGGTGCAGTGCCATGGTGCCGAAAAACTTTTCACTGCAGATAGAGAAGGGGGACAAAAAAACACACAAGCCACAGATATGTATGCTGGAGACAAGAGCTTCTAGAGAGAGACCAGCAAGTTTAAAAGCACTGTGGGGAGACTGAGCTTGGAGATGCCTGGTGCAGAAGAAGGCAGGTGTGGTTGGTTTACACCACAGGGAAAGAGGGCCACCACAAGGAAGTAAGATACGACAGCCTTAGGGCAGTGGTATAAGTCCAGTCTTTTTTTTTTTTTCTTTCTATTTTTTTGTGGGATTTTATTGGGAAGCTTAAATGAGGAGACATTACTTTTTTTCCTTAAAGATATTGATTTAAAAATTCTAGTCTTTTGATGGAGTTGAAATAGTAACAATGGGTAAGAAGATTAGTTCAATTTTTTTATAAATTCAGGAATGTGCTAGTGGATGAAAATGTGATATGTATAGTAGAAATGTTTGTTCTTATTAAGGTAATTCAAACTCAGGAAAGAAATTCTCAAATGCAAGAGGGTGAAAATAAGTCTCCTTCCTGCAGTGGGCTTTGTGAGTTTAATGACACATTAACTGTACATTTTGGGGGGAACATCAATTGCTATCTTTACTTAATCTACTGTGATGAGAAAATCACGCCTAATTTTAGAACTGACCAATTACTTCTCGTGCTATTTGGTAAGTATTTAGGTTCTCATTAAAATATGCTTAGAATTATTTCTTCTAGATAAGAAAAAAACATAATAAAATGTATAATTTACTCTAAAATGTAGACTTAGAGTGATTATGTTATTTTCCCAAGTGTCATCTTGAAAAAGAGTTGTCTAATCCCAGATACAGCCGTAGCAGATTGGATACAAATCATTTTAGAAAGAAAAGTGTTAATTAGAAAATTTTGACCTTTCCCAAGTGTCCTTTCTACTGCTGTGGCTTATCTTTTTTTTGTCCTCTGAGAGGAACTGACAGAATTATGCATTTCTTAGTAGAATATAAAGTTAGATGAAGTACATTTTTATGGATACTGTTAGATAAGCAAATACCAGTTACCTAAATCTCAGAAGAAATGTTTCTATGACACACTGATAATGAAGAGTATGAAATGCACACCTGTGTAGTTTTCTTTTTTCTTTTCTTTTCTTTCTTTCTTTTTTTTTTTTTTTTTGGTTAATCCACTAATAGATTCCAATGAGAAACACTCCTTACACATTATTTTAATAGAAGTAATAAATCACTTAGCAAAAATAATTATTATAGGACTCTATAATGTTATCAGTTGTGTTCTAGTGATCAATGCTGCACAACAATTTAAAATAAATGCTTTAAAAAACATTGTTATCATACTTCCATACGCAGAGGTCAGGAATATGAAGATGGTGCAGCTGGAAAAGCAAGAACTATCAGTCTTTACTCTACAATGTGGACTGGGGAGACTGAAAGTCTGAGAATGAATGTATGGCCAAGGACAGATTCATGTATAGACGGGCTCAGCCCCATGCCTGGCCCTGGCAGACGCAGCTGGAGCCTGACCTACTGTCAGAGCGCACACTCTTCCCTGTGACCTGGGTGCCTTATTGCCTCCTGTTCTTGAAACTCAGGGCTTCATGCAGTACAAAAACCAATAGGAACCAGCCTTAGAAGTCATGCAATGTCACTGTTACTACTCAACTTTATTTGCCAAGCAGTCACAAATATGTCCTTATTTAAAGAGAAAGAATTTTGTGAGCTTTGAAAGGGGAGTTATGATATTGTATCATAGAAGGGAACATGGGAAAGAACATACTGATAGTACTATTTGGGCAAAACATAATATGGTACAGCACATACGATGTTACTACAATTCCTAGTACACAAAAAACACTCAACAAGGTTAACTATGATTAGTTTTAAAAGATAACATTTGATATGTGCTGTACTAACATAGCTACAGCCCAACTTGACCTTCTTTGCATTACTAAAAATCTTTTAAGATGCAAAATAAAAATGCACATTCCAGAAAAGAAATATACATAATAGATTTACCTTAATGTTAAAAAATAAGTGAATTTATTGGCATGTAGTAGTTTTTCCTAATATTATCTAAATACAATATTATTTGTATGTTCTACATTTCCTAAGGAAATGTTTACTGTTTTTAAGAGAGACGGGAAGGGTTTGTAATTTTGTCATGATATGTATATGTAGAAAATACTCAAGATCAATGTAAACATCATTCATTGCATTTATACATATCAATAAAATGGAGAAAAAGATAGTTTTAAAAATCTATAAGCACCTCAACTCCTAGAATGGCTTCACTTTTTTAACAGAAAAAAAAATTTTTGAGGCTGGGTCTCACTTTGTAGTGCAACCTGGTCCTGAACTTACTACTTGAACCAGAAAGCTTTAAAAGTCAAATATAGAACATATTTAAGCACTGAAGTGTTTCCTGTGCTCAATTTCACAGAAAATTTGTGGGTATAATGCAAGACATTAAAATTAATATAATAGTAATTAACTATGCTAGTGATTAGGTCTTTGTCAGATGAGATTATTAAAAATAAAATGATAGATCATAAAAACTTGTCTCTTAAATACATAAAATGATTAAAACAACTAGCTTAATGATTTAAACATTATACTACCAGCTTACACAAATAAAAATATATTCTGTGGGTCTGGAGGGATAGATTAGTGGTTAAAGCCCTTGCTTAGCAAGTTCAAGGCCCTGGGTTCTATTCCCCAGCACCACACAAACTGGACCTGGTGGTGTACACCTACATCTATAATTCTAGCACTCTGAAGGCAGAGCCAGGAGGATTGCCATGTGTTTGAAGCCAGCCTATATATTGAGTTCAGTGACAAAATGGACTGAAGAATGAGAGTATGCCTCAAAAAAGAAAGAAAGAAAGAAAGAAAGAAAGAAAGAAAGAAAGAAAGAATAAAAAGCAAGCCAGTGAATTAATTGAGTCATGTGAGAAGACAATAGTCATAGAATAAAGATTAATAGTCAGAGTCAAAGGTAGGAATGACAGACAGTTAAGTTAGGAAAACCCTGGGGAACTAAATGTGTCACAGAGACAAAAGGAATGAGATCATGGACACTGGTGACAATAAAGAACCCATTTGATTCTAATTTCAGTTGTCTGGTTATAAGTGTGTCTGGTTTGGCTATGGGGAGGAAACACGGGTAAAGATCAAAGGCCTAGGATCCACCTTGTGGCTGCCCATCCCGTTCCTTTAAAGCCCACAAGACCCAACTAGAAGCCATGACTAAGAGAGAGCTTTTCTACGTGCTGCCACAGAGCCCAAGAGCAGTCATATTCCTGATGTTTGAAAGAACTGCATGAATCAAGAGAAATTTTCCTCGTGTGCATTTAAGACTTTTGATACAAATGGAAACTCATCAGTGACCATATAATCAACATAAATTGTGTGCGTGGCTTAGAAAATATGGTTTACTAAATGACAGAAAGAATAACTTTGCCAACTGCAGATGGCTGAAAGCTGTTTTATTGTCTCAGGTGGGACGACTTACAGGGAGGACTTCCATAATCAGATGGTTTGGTGGAATGTCAGTTAAAAGGACTCAAATGAGTAAGTGAAAAAATTTAGGATGGAATTACAGTTTCACTAAGGTCATAGAATTTGTAGTGTGATATTTTGTTGTTCAGATGAAATATCTACAATTTCTAAGCTCAAGAATTTCTCTTTAAAACTTGATAATTGGTGATATGTTTACAATAAGAAAAGTTAAATTTATATAATAAAATATTGTTGTGGTTAGGATCTGGAGTGTCCCCAGAAGTCTCATGTATTTTAATGTTATGGATTGTCTACGGAGACATGTAATGTTGGTGGATTGGGGTCTGGCCTGGAGGGGTGGATCACAGTTGTTGGGATTAGGGGAGTGTGAGTTAAGAATAAGGGCACGTGATTTAAGACTAAAGGCGTGTGAGTTAAGACTAAGGGTGTGTGGTGGCCACACCTTCGATACCCAGATGCAGAAGAGACTAAGACTGGGACTTGGACTAGTCTCAATGAGTCTTGCATGCCTGCCTGTTGTGATGTCCTGAGAAGCTGCCTCCACCTTTCTTCCTCTGCCATGTACTTCAATTGGTGCTGGCCGCCCCTGAATGGACTGTGACCATCTGAAACTGTGAGCTAAAATAAACCTTTCCTTTCCTAAATTTGTGCATGTCAGGTACTGAGTCACAGCAACAAAAAAGTAACTAAGACAAATATGAAACCAAATTTTACTGATCTTACCTTTATGTACCGCTACAGTGTTATGTAATAAGACAGTTGGCATTACAAATGAGAAAATGAAGACCTTTTTTTTCTGTAAATGAAGAGACATATATTATATATACCAGTAAAAGAAATTTATTGTGCTCATTTAAATTAGCAGAACAGGCAGTGTTACTAAGGATATGACTAACAAGACATTATTACAGTTATTCTAGTTTTAGTTTCAAGAGTGCTAAAAATATGCAAACTACCTAGGCATGTTGCGTGAGTGTCTTTCACCTTAAATTTTGTTTGAACACTCAATTATAAATGTTATATAAAAGCTAACTATCAGAGTTTTGTCTGATACTTTCTAAAATGATATCATGGAGTATTATAAAAATGATATTGAAGGGCAACGGAGACCTACTTTTCTCTCTAAAGGAAACAGACAGGTTGTATAAAGCCACGGTTGCCTGATTCAGGCAGAAATGACCTTTTAAGATATATATTTTCCAATGAAACTAAATATAGAGAAGTTGTCAAGAGAAAGATTCTTTGGCTCTCTTGCTTTTTTTCCCCCCACAGTGATTTATTATTTCTTTGTATTTTTGCCTGGCTACATTGTTTGACTCTAATATTTCTCTACTTTAAATAGAAATGAGGAGAGTATTTAGCAATTTTTTATTCTCCTATCATGTAGGAGAAAAGCTTTTGTACACTTACAAATTCATCTTCTCCATTTGAATTTAACTTAGTCGATTGGTAACAAACGAGTAAACGAACTGTAAAGGATTGGCAAATTGAGTGGCATAGCCCCTGGCTCTTCTTTTGCTGTGAAGGCCATTAGGACTTCAACCCCGATCTTCTACTACAGAGAAAGCTTCTTTTATGTGGATTTCAACTAATCTCTTATCTTCAAACCCCTATGAACTTGCAGTTCTGGTTGTGTAGTTATAATTTATCATTGCATTCTTGTACGGGTCTAGAGTGATAACAGCTCAGTAGCATTTCCTGTTTTGAAAAGTAATGTTTCTACATGTTATTTGATTAGTATGAGTATTTATAGATTCTCTGTTCCAATAAGGAACTATATTGAATATACCGATCCTAGAATTTCAATCATATAAATGAAAAATCAGAATAACATCAAGGGAAAGTCATTTTTTTATCCATTTGTTTTTGAGCAACACATTTATGCCAGACATTAGCATGGATACGGGAGATAGAGTAGTAAGACAAACACAAAAACACACACAAAAATACCCTATCAGATGTATGGCGTGCAGTTTGGGTGCATATCCCTTGTCATAGTGTGAACGGGCTGAACTTCTCTGCTCTCAGTGTATATGCACTGGTTCATACACCTCCCTTCCTTGTTCTCAAAGTGTCTCGATTTATACTACCATACTTATCAATCTAGACTAAACTTTGCTGTTTCCTTCACTAGACTACTATTACCTATTCATGATAAACTTATGTTCACTAAATGTTCCTTTGATTATCATAGCAATTTGTACCTTTTTATTTATAATTATGATGTTGAAAATAAAAAATCAAGGTGATAACCAAGACTCTCAGTAAAATGAACAGTGATCTATAGGTAAGAACATTATTTATTTTTATATTCCCACTACTATATTCCCACCAGGAACAGAATTGAAGTTCCCATACTGTCTTAATTACTTTTTCGCTGCTGGGAGAGAATATCCACACCCACAACTTTTGGGAGAACAAGCTTATTTTAGCTCACAGTTTCAGAAAGTCACAGTCCATTCATGGGCAGACAGCTGGAAATTGCTGAATGACATGGTGGGGCTGGAGCCAGAGACAGAACTCCTCAAGGCGTGGCAGACAGCTAAATCAGAAAGAAAGGGTGGAGCTAGCACATACCCTTCAGGTCAATCCCCAAGCATCTACCCATTTCAGCCAGGCCTCACCTCCCAACAGTGCACAGTATCCATAGGTACGCGAGGCTTTTGGGGGACACTCCAGAAATAAATCACCACAGTTTGCCCCTTGTCTCCAAAGGACTCATGTTCACCTCCTTATGCAAAATGAGTTTAATTATTCTCTAAGCTGTGTCAAAATCTTAACAGTTTCAGCAATGCTAAAAAGTCGAAATCTGAAGTCTCCTCTGAGACACAAGGCAAACTCTCAGTTGCAAACTCCTGTAAAGACCAAAGAGTTAAGTCCTTCCAACATATAATGGCACAGGGGAAATATTCTCATACTAAAATGGAGAAATAAAAACATAGAAAGCAAATGGACCAAAGTAAGTTCGAAAACCAATATGACAAGTGTTTAATTCTGAAGATCCGTGTTCAACACCTGAGGTGAACTGTGGTGAGATGCAAGCTTCAAAGGGGTTGGGTGGCCCTCCTCCTACAGTGTGGCCACTAGCTACAGCTTCTAGCTCTTCTTCTCTGGCTGGATCTGCTCACAGCTTGCAGCTTTCTCAGCCTACAATCCATGTTTCTGGCTTCTCCAAATTTTGGGGGTATCCATTGCCCCTTAAGAATCTCCTTTACACCTTCATGCACTGCCTTCCCAGGGGCACATCACTTAGTCTCCAAAGCTTTCCTTTAAAAATCTGGGTGGAAGCCTCCATGAACTCACAACTTTTGCATTCTGAAAGCCTGTACAGCCAGAATGTTGTGGATGTCATCAAGGTCCCACCATTAGCTTGAGCAGTAGTCTGGCCTTATTTGACTATACCCAGGCCATCGAGTACTTTGATGATTGATCTCGAACACGCATTTTCTCTTTGGCCTTACAGGATGTTCGGGGGTACTGTTTTTGGAGCACGGTCCTTTGACTCTTCATTCTTTAATTGGTAAAGGTGGAGTTTTGTTGATTTCTGACACCCCCTCAAAGGGTCTTTTTTATAGTTCTGCTTCTAAGTACTTGGGTTCTTTTTAATGCTAATCTCTTTAACTTCCCTGTGCTCTTTGGCCTCACAACTGCAGTATCATTCAGTTTGGTAAAACTGCAAACTTTTTACATAATTTATCTCTGCCCACTTTTCTTTCCTTTTGCCATAGAGTTGACTAAAAGCTGCACATAGTAACCTTACGGCAGCTTGAACACTGGGTCGTCTTGAGATTTCCTCCACCAAATTAAGTAGTCCACCTCTCTTAATCTCAGTTTCAGGCAAAGTTCCCGGAGAAGGGCAAAATGCTGAAACACTTTCTGCCAGATTATAGCATACAAGGTTTTTGGATCAATCTCCAACACAATTCTTCCCATCTGATGTTTCCTGAGCCTGGCATTTCCAATCCACATTTCCACCAGCATTCTTTTCTTCTGAGCTCTGTTCAAGCTCCATCAAGTTTGGCTCGGAGTACTCCACCGTTTGTCCAGCCAGCGACCTGAAATCTTTCCAAATTCCTTTCACAAATCAACTCCAGCTAGGTAAAGTCACAGCAATGACCCCATCCCTCTGGTGCCAATTTCTGTCCTAGTTACTTTCTCTTGCTGGGAAAGCACATCTAACATCCAGGACTTCAGAGAGGAAAGATTTATCTTAGCTTACAGTTCCAGAAGGTCATAGTCCCTTCACAGGCAGAGAACTGGAAATAGTAAAAACACATGGTGAGGTTGGAGCCCGAGAAAAAAACTACTCATGGCATGACACAACAGAGCCAAAGTAGGGGCTGGAGGAATGGCTCAGCGGCTAAAGCACCTGCTTAGCAAGCACTAAGTCAAGTGCTGAATACCCGAGTTCGATTCCCCAGCACCACATAAGCTGGGGATTTTCCTACACAACAAAAAGCACAATCAAAATTTAATGTCTTTATTGTATATTGCCATCTTTGACAGAATAACTGCAGTAAACTTTTCTACTTAGAAAGCGGATGAATGTATAAATATTTTAGAAAGTTCTTACCCAGTTATTGCAAGTGATGTTTGCTTAGGCCAAGGTCTCTATGATTTTCGAGCATATTATTTCTTATGGACCAACAATCGACTCTGAAGAGGGCTCCTTTCTGCATTTTCTCTCTTGGACATGGCTGATAGTGACATTGGAAAATAGACCTTCCTTGGAAAAAATAAGCAGCTACTCAGCTTGCTTTCTGCCCTGGAAGACTCAGGGAATGAATATTGTTTTATAATTCTAACAATCACTCCCTTTACCTGAGCAGTTTAGAAAGCGCAATTTTTAGAACTTTTTTAGGAACTCTCTTAGATTCCAGTAAGGCCCACAGACCAATGGCAATATCTATATTCGTATCTGAAGTACATGTGAATATATCTAAATATGTACACAAAGGTAGTCAAAAGTTTTAATAAAATATCTATTTCCCAAGGCTAAATCTTACTAAGAATGAGTTGTATTCAGGCATGATAACCCAAAGCATATTTAAACACCATTATATTTTAAGATATGCTTTGGTGGAGAAGGACGTCTGGGAGAGAGGAGAGATTAAAAGCATTGGAAATAATCAAGATGTTGTACATGTGCCAGTTCTCTAAAATGAACATAATTATTGTGCATTGCAAGCATACACTATTAAAAACAAGCTATTGGGTCATTAAAAACTTAACTGCATATTAATAAATGAAAAAATACCAACCTGAAAAGGCTGCATACTCTATGATTCCAATGACGTAACACTCAGGAAAAGGCAAAGCTCCACGAAGACAGGAAACAGAACAGTGATTGTCACAAGCGAGTGTAGGGGAAGAATGAATAGACAAAGTGTCTAGGTTAATCATGCAGCAATCCAATTCTGTGGAATGCTGTAATGGTGGGCACATGTATGATGCATTTGCCCAAGCCCTTAGGATGTACTACATCGCGAGTGAGCTGTCATGTAAACTGTGGACACCTCATGATGATGTGTCAGTGTGAATTTCTCTGTTGTAAGAAATGTGCTGTTTGGAGAGTATTGATAGCAGGGGTGACAGTGAGGGGCAGAGGTTCTAGGGGAATTTGCACCTTCTTCTCAATGTTCCTGTGAACATAAGACTGTTCTAAAGAATCTCCAAAGAATCAGAGCCTATTAAAATCCTATAGTTCTCCAAAAATACATAAATTTTTATATCAGTGAAAAGTTTACATTAATTTTTTTCTCTTACACCAGACAAGAAGCAACTCCATTTGCAAGCACAAGTAGTTGAGGAATGTATAGATTTTTTTCATGAATAGAGAGTGATTTTTATGAGCTTAACGATTGTAGAAACCAATCCATGTTGATGAACTCTGTTTCAAACCTTTTTTCCCAAAGTTGTAGTCCATTGTGCACATTTCCTGGGTTGCACCCTATTCTAGGCTCAACCTGTCGTGTATTGCATAATGATCACTGACATTCCAGGGCTCTAAGTGTAGGCTGCAGCATAGCATGCTATTTGCTTATTAACAGCAAAATTTCTGTGTTAGGTACTAATTCTAGCGCATAGTTTTTGCTGTGATAACAGCCAACCTCAAATACTCAAAGGCTTATGAGAGTAAACTGAGTTTTCTGCTCTCCTATGTTATGTATATTTGCTGACTATAGTCAACTTCGTATGTCTTCTCATTCTAGAATGTAGGTTGAAGTAATGATCACATTTAGGTTAAGTTGTCTTGTAGAAGAAAGAAATCAAAGATGGGAAAAGATAGAGCTGAATTGTAGAATTGTATTTAAAGTTCTTGTATGGAAAGATACATTGTGTTATTTGCAGTGTTATTTGCTTATGTTTCATTCATCAATGTCATGGGTGTTGTCAATAAGAAAAATGTACACAAAGGCAAGATTATGAGTATTTAGAAATGGCAGTACAATCTGACTCCATTGTGCTAAACTTCTGCATCATAAGAAATGATAGGGCTATAAAGGTGGGCATCAGATCTCCAAAGATCTGGGCTGAAATATTTTAGATCGATACCTTCCTTTTAAGTACGTTATGTTCAGCTGTTTTCCTTTGTTTTTCCCATACTACTTTGCGAAAATTGAGAGTAGGGAATTCTTTCTATGTAAGTAATTGTGTTAGCTTCCGAAGCTGTGGTCAGTTAAAGAGGAATGAACAGAGAACTTGATCCCAACCTCTCTTTCTCTCTTTTTCTTACGAGTTGCAAGATGTTGAGAAGGAATGAGAAGAAAAAAGAGAGAAGAGGAGACAAAAGGAGAGTGGAAGAGGGGAAGAAGAAGAGAAGTGACAAGAAGAGAGGAGAGGAGAGGAGGACCTCAGCTGCAGTTTTTCTAGAACAAGAGCAAAGAGAGGTCAAAGCATTCCAGCAACTTTAAAAGATCTGTGAAATAAGCCAAAGTAGCCAGTGCCGCGGTATTAATGCATATGCGCACATTCTAAAGAATGATATTATCTTTGTGTTTCACTTTTTGTAAAAAGTTTTTGTCTTGGATGAACTGAAGAGAATTCTCAAAGACTGTGCAAAAACATACCGGAAGGAGACAGAACTTAATTACACTTGTATCGAGAAGGCAAACCATTTCCAAGACTCCTGCTGTTAGTTCCAACTCCTAGTTAGCAGTCTTTCCATTCCACGAAAAGAATAGCGTTTTTTCCTGGTTTGATTTTAGAAACTTATGATGCTTTATGTTTTGAATAGAAATATCATTTCTAATCAAAAAATAGATCAATAATATGAATGCACACAATACATGGATGCAAAATGGACTCTCCCAGGAAAATGAGTATATATGCTTGCTTGCTTTATAAGATTTTACTGAAAACATTCTGATCACCAATTACCATTTTGAATTTGATTAATTGTGTTAGTCGCTATTATGCTTTATATGCTCATATTCAATAGTTTCTATATTCTCTTCTTTATTTCTGGTTTAATGCTTAATTTTGGAGGGCTCATTTGCTCAAATAGGAAACACACCTCAGGATCATAGGAGAGATTTTTTATAAACTTGTGTTTGAAAAAGCTACATCTTTGACAATTCTTCTTTCTTCTTCAAATTAATGATGGGTTTTAGTCGCATTTCCAGTGGAAAATTTACATATGAGTATACCTTTTAATTTTGTATTCTATTCATTTTCTTTGATAAAATGATGTGTGAACAGTAATGGTAAAACACTGGTCACTTCTGGAGAAAAGATTATAACTTCATGATTGTACCTGGATGTGTGCTTAAAGACTACACTGTAATTATTTTTGTAATGTGCTTCAGTTATAAGAAAAAATTGAGTTAAACTCTCTAGGTCAAGAACTGAGTCAGTATCTCTGGTAATATTTGAATAACCTTTTTAATTTTTAAAAATGATAATAATGTATTGAAGAAGTCTGAATGTAGCTAGATTAAATTCAAAATACAATTTTCAAAAGACATCCTATTTCCAGTATGTGCATGATTTCTGGTGAAGATATTTATAGCACAAGAGGAAAATGAAGAAAATGCCACAATGATGTACGTTTCACTTCACAGCCAGTGTAGATGGAAGATTTATTAAATGAAAAGTCAAGAAAATATTAAAATGAAATACTCCCATGAATTTAGAACTCAAACAAGATAACAGAAAATTTAATTGTTCCATAATGAGCCAGATTCTGTCAAGCCGTGATGCTTGCTGTAGAAACCAGAAACTAATAAGCCAAGTGCAATAATTCTTTTAGTCTTTTGAAGCCTTATTTTAAAACTCAGGAGTTGGATTCAATTCAGAAAAAAACCAACAACATTGAGCATCTGGGGCACCTGTTTTTCAGTGCGAGAATGTCCTTTTCAGTTTCATTTCTTACAGTGCCAGAGGGAGCTCTAAACGTAATTTTATCTCCATGACTGACCAACTCCATAATTCATGTGGAACCAAGTTGAAGTACTATATTTAGCTTGCACTAACTTTGCTGGGACTTGCTTTGAAAACTTTGTCTTCAGAATTCCACAGCAATTGACTTCTGACATCATTTACTTGACTTATAATTATCCCCCACTCATTGTATCCCAGCATGTAAAGTGCCACACAGAAACGCATATGGAGACATGGAAACATTCGGTGTTATTGGGGTTGGTTCCTGTGAGAGCAATGCTTTTTTTAACCAACCTCAGTTCAGATATTCAGACAACTGAAGGGCAGAAACCCGGATGATATGTCCTTTGTATGAAGGTGAAAAGAAAGAATTCACAGAGAAATTGTCCGTAAAACTTTGGAATAGTCAGATATGATAAAATTAGAACAATGCACTCATTTTATTTTGAGTCATTTTTTGTCAGAGATGAGATACAGTGAAGGCACTAAATCAATTCTAATTTTGTGATTTTGTTGACTAGCCTAGCCTAAGTTCTTTTTTTAATTTTGTGATTTTATTATTAACCTAAAATTGTGACTAATGAAATCACATTGATAAAACAGCTCTTGTTTATTAGCACACCCAATTAATTCTTATGCACTCTTTTCATCAACTTTCTCATTGTTGGAACCTGAAGGAAGAGAGGTTTTTTGTTTGTTTGTTTGTTTGTTTGTCCATATATATTTTCAGAGATTTCAGGCCATAATCACCTATTTGAGAATAAGAAACAGGGAAAGGCATGATGGGAGAAAGCTGCTCATCCCTTGGCTTCCAGGAAGCAAAGACCCGGGAAAAGCAGGAGAGGAGGGGGAAGAGGTGTGCTGGTGTCCAAGACCATCTACCCAGTTATGAATTCACCCAGGGATTAATGCACTGACAAGGTTAGTATTTCCACAATTCAATAACCTTCCTAGCAATCTCCTAACTCAAGCAATATGACAGTAACGATTAGTTGGCACATGCACCTTAGGAGAAGTTTGAAGAAAGAGACGGTGAGAGAGGTCAAATGTTAAGAGAGCCCACAAATAATAGCCCAGAGAGCCAGGATCAAGTCCAAGGTAGTACGGATGGGAATTTGCCTTCTAATTTTCAGCTTTGCTACCTGATTTTTTTTTCAGGTTTATCAAAAATCAGAATCTTAATTTTTTTACACGTGATGGTCTAGAATCACTACAATACACCGATTCAGTTCTGTGCGCCCTTCAAGTCTACTTTTGTCTTTCTGACCCATGACAAAGTCTGGCTTTCCCCCTGAAAGCTTTATATTGTTTCGAGTAAACTCTAGAATCAGAGTAGTTACTTGGAATCAGCTCCCACTTCGTCACTCTGAGGCTTTGGTCACATTGATAGGTTATTCCATGACGCAGCTTTACAGTGAAAGTTGTCAATAATAATTTTCCTACACTGGGGGTGTGATAAAGTTCAGTTAATCATTGTGATATCATCATCATAGCACTTACCACCCAGTATGTGTTCATAGAGTTTTCTTAATTCTGAGCATCCATACTTGTTATTTTCCCTTTCCACATTCCCTAAGGATGACTGAAGAAAACTACCTTAGCAATAAAATATCTTCTGTGTGACTCAAACAGGAAGAGATGGCCAGGAAGTTCTTCACGACTCTGAAAGCTCTCAGAACAAAATGTTCTGCCTTTTGATGATCGGGGAGGGTTGGAACAATTGACCCCAGCCCCGGGAGCAATTACCATTTTTATCTTTGTGATTCAGTAATTTTGTTTGAGTTGCTGAGAGAATGCTAAATTACATGCTTTAGGCAGCTGCCATCCCTCCTGACTTCCCAGCAAGGTAATATGTAACAGCAGTCTTTGCAAATAATATTTTGTGTCTATAAAGTGAGTTAAAATGTTGCACAGAGCAGTCAGTTTTAATTACAGTTATGGCTCATTAAAGTGGGCTCTATTACTCATCCAAATCAACTCCACGCACAGCCAGATTCAATGTATCACCTATATATTTTTGTTTACTTAAAAAAACTTTTCTTAGAAAATGAAGCAAAGTTGTTCTCAAAACTTACTATTTAGTTTTCCAAGCATCAGAAACTAGGTTGCTACTCACCAAAAGCAGCGTCACCAGAATCTACATCCAGTGTATCATTGCTTTCGATTACTGTCCTTGCAATACCAGAATAACAGGTCTCACCTCCTTATTTATTTGTGTTCCTGATTCTTTTCTAAGATCAAGCTAAAATAAATAATATCACCCTAGCATGGCAGAGACCACGGACTACTTATGAAAAATATAAATTTATATTTATTAGTTAAGCATCTGTACTGTTTGGTATCTTTGTTGCTGTACCTCACAATTTACCTTTAGCTATACATTTTCTTTCTCAGTTGCTGCCTCGGATAAAAACCTCAGTCAACGCTGTAACAGCTGTATTTGATTGGGAATTTCAATAGAATGTACTTGTTGGTTGACATCACACTGGACTGAGACACGTGTGACTGGTACTAAGAGATATGAGTGTACAGCTCATGTTTCCCTCTGCAATTTCATGAACTTGGGCTAATTATTTAGCTTATTGTATTCATCATGCTTATTGATATTTGTTGTGGTTAGGATCTGGAGTGTCCCCCAAAAGTCTCATGTATTTAAATGGAACCATGTGATGTTGGTGGACTGGGGTCTGGTCTGGAGGGATGGATTACAGTTAAGTTAGGATTAACAGTGTGTAGTGGCCACACCTGGATGCAGGAGGGCGTGGTTACTGGGCGGAGGCCTGGAAGGATACATAAGCTGCACCTGCCTTCCTGCAGGACTGGGACTAGTCTCAACTAGCCTCAGCTTGGCTTCCTGTTTGTCCGGGGAAGCTGCCTCCACCTCTCTCTCTGCCATATACTTCGATTGTTGCCAGCCACCCCTGAATGGACTGTGACCTTCGAGACTGTGAGTTAAGATAAACCTTTACTTTCTTAAGTTTGTGGGTGTTGGGTATTGAATCACAGCAACGAAAAAGTAACTAAGACAATATCAAATCATACCTTATGTTCCTTCATGATCTACAGTGGACTTCTCTCTCAGGTTGTAAGCCACACAAATACAATGAATTTAAGTGCATTTAAACAAAACCATTTACCTGTGGCACATTCTATAGGACTTAAGATTCACATGAAATAATTACTTGTTGAATTAATAAAAATCCCCAGGTCCTCTTAATGTAAAATTTAAAAACTGAATAAAATAATCTAATAATTTCCAGTATACCCTGTGATGACAATTAATTTTATTAAAAATGTGACAGACTACAAAATCATCATCTCATTCACACAATGCTACACCACGCTACGCTGCTAGAGGTATTGGAGGTTATAAGAATGCCAAGTAAGAATGGAATTTTTTTTTTTTGCTTGAGGGGTAGAAATGATAGAAATTAGAAATACTTAAGCTACTCTGTGCCCTGAAGGAAGACTCCCTATTTTAAAAAAAGAAAAAGATATAAGGAATAGTATTTTGCTCAGACAGATCAATACAAATGAAGTGTACTAAGAGGAGAGAAAGTCACATGCTCGGCAGGAATGCAAGTTGAAGAGGAGAGTAGGAATTTGTAACTGGAACCTGTCACAGGAACAAGTTCTTTATAAGTGTTTTTGTTTTGTACAATTCTGTTCTCTCCAACGGCTCTTTTTTTACTTCAAGGTAATGGCATAGTAAAGATTTTAGAAAGATTATCATGGCAGCAGTAGTTTTGTGAAAGGGAAAGGGAAGACGGGAACTTCCTGTCTTGGGGTAGGAGTGAAAAAGATGACATAGAGACCAATGCCAGTCACTGGAAAACAAATTATCACACATAAGAATTGCCTTAAATTGGTTATGTTCTTAGAAATATTGTACAGAATTAACATCCTAATTTAAAGTGCTGGATCAAAAAGTACCTAGCTTCCAAAGGCTAGACTGTTGGACACAGTTTCTTTTGATTTCATGATGTGAATTTCAGCAAGCTCCTTCACATCGGCTGTACCTCTAAGGAGTTTGTATTAGATGAATCACTCATTCATTTCAAAAATATATAATTTTATAGTGTTGGAAGGCTTGTTTCCCACTTAACATCCTGTAATATTAAATAATCCTCAAGTTTAATGAAATGGTCTTTCAAACATTTCTGTTGATTAGTGTATTTGTAATGTGGTTTGGAGAATTTAAAAATGTGATCAACTTGGTAATACCTTGATGCAGGTTAGTAGTTTTTTATCAAAATCTTTAAAATATCATTTAAATTGTTTAAGTAATTAGTGTGACTGAAAATGATGAAAAGAGACATTGTTTTATTTATTTATAGGATCTTGCTCTGTAGTCCAGGCTGGTCCTAAACTCACTATGGAGCCCAGGCTGGTGTTGGACTTACAGAAATCCTCCTGTCTCAGCCTGTCGTGTGCTAGGATTACAGGTGTGCCCACCATGCCCAGCATATGTGTGCTGGGGAATCCAACTCGGGTGCTTAGCACTTGTCTTAGCGCTTGCTAAGCAAGCACTTTAACCACTGACCCATTCCTCCAGCCCTGAAAATTTGATTTTTAAGGAAGGCAAGATGCAAATATGTTGTTTTAGTGTCTTCTGATCTTTTTCTCTAGACTCCAGGTTTGGCACAAGAAGATTAAACAGTTCTTCCTGATGGATGACTGCAGTGAAGTATCTTTCCAGGAATGGAAAAATAATGTAAACTAAATAGAATAAACATTAACAAAGACTTTTTTCCTGCCTTAATCTGTATTATTATTTTAATTTTCACAAGGTAGAGTTTGTAAAATCTAGAAAGACTGGATATTTTGCAGGTTAGATATTTAAGGATGTTAAAATCTGTCTACTGGATTGGCACAGAAAACTCAGCAACAGTCAAAGGTCTGTTTTGTGAAATGTGTTACAGTATACAGACACATTCTACCTTCTCAATGCTGGTTCTCTGAAGTGTAATAGAAGAAATGTATTAGTTTTTGAGATGAGATGTTTTTATTTACTTGTCCATTCATTTTTATTTTTTTACAGCTAAACATCAGTTGTTTTAGAAAATTGTGTTTACTACTAATGAAAAATTGACATAAAATAATGTCTTTCTCAAAGAAATTGCTTAGTCAATAACTGTTTTCAAAGCCTTTAACCCAAATAATTGAGAGAAAATGTATTATTGCAAAAAAAAAGAGCTCAGTATTAAAGTTTTGCCTAGCATGCAAGAGACCTTAGGTTTCATCTCCAATAACCAAAAAAACAAAAACAAAAACAAAAACAAAAACAAAAACAAAACAAAAAAAAAAGGAAAATAGAAAAAAGGAAAAAGCAAGTCTATGTTTCTGGCACTTCAAAGTTTGCCACTTCAGAACTGAACAATATGGTAACAGATTATTTAAGTTCCATTAATTTCAAAACACAATTTGTATTTTATCAGACTGCACAATTACAGAAGTGTGATAATGTTTATGTACTTCCTTAGGGGTCTAATGCTATCTATCGACAAATCTTTGTAAGATTTTCTTCTTAAATATCTTTCAACCTTAGCATAAAGCCAGAATTTTTGACCCTTATCAATTTCCCAAATGCAGAATTTTAGAAAATTCCATTCATTTTTAGATTGCAGTACACCCTCTGATGAGTACATAGAGATTGTTCAAAGGCATTGCACTAACACCGGATAATTGTCTTTACACATTTATTTCAATATTTCCACCTTAGGTGAGAATTGTTACTTTCCACTGGATAGATACATTGTGTTTGTTTACTGTCATATAATGCAAAAAAGTGTTTACAGACACAGTGAAATATTGTTTCACAACTTGAAGGAATGCTACAAGTTTAATTTTGTAAGTCATGGTTGAGCAGAACGATTATTTGTTCAATATTAGACATTATTTATTACTAGAGACTGAAAGCAAATTCCCTTTTACAGAGGTTAAATGTGAGCATTTACGTATTTTCCATTCAACCAAAAAGTAACACTTTTCACTAGTGGTTATAAATTAACTCCCTCCCCTATCTCCACCTTCCTCTCTACAGATAATTATGTAGCGTTGGGGGTAGGACCATATTTCTCTATTACGTTTCACCTTGTCACTTTGTATCTGCGACTCTTTCACAATTTATGTACACCGCAGTACAAAATTTCATGCACTGGCATCAGATCACTAATTGTAGTCATTTCCAAACCTAAGGTAAGAAAAACCTAAAAGGTCACTTGAAATTCATTCTGCCTGGGATATAAATTGGAGGAAATGGCAAATGATTTAGAGGCACTTTGGAGAAAAATTACTATAATGCTTCTTGGAGTTTCAGTAAATTGTAAAGATTATCCGCTGTGTTAATAACAGTGGCAAATATAGTGTGTAGGTGGTGAATGTTAGATCGGCCAGATACCCTTTAGGATGCTTCAAATATGAGAAAACCCTGAAAGAAATCAATGGAAAGGAAAAGTATGTAATTGTGGTTAGACTGATGGGAGATGCTGGTGAATATTCCCCCTTGGGAACTAAATTACTATCCTAGAGGCAATTATGTTTTGTGTCTTCCTCTCCGGTGCCTGTGTTCCTTCATGAAATCATTGCTTCCATCACCAGCTGGGATTGGGGCGATAGCCCAGTTTCATGCAGAGCTTCTCCTTTGCCTTGAGCTCGCTCACACACATTCAAACATGTCTGTTGCATGGAGCTGTGAGGTTACACTCTGCAATTAGTTAATGTGCCCATGAGTAAGAAAGTTATACATATATTGTATATATTAATTACCTATATGTCTGTGATTTAAATTGTATCATAAATACCACGTATTACAAAATATCAAAAATTCCAAATGATATTTCTTGAAGGAGCACTTTATTTTACCTTTGTACTATATAATAGTGCAAGAGTATAACTTACAGAATTAGTGTGCATTGAATTCATTTGAGTAATAGAAATATACCTATACCTAGTTTCTTCCTTTAAGCAATTCAACTCAACTATTCAGAGCAAAAAGTATCTGTCATCTTTGAAAATGAGGAAGGAAGGCCTAAAATCCCAATGTCGTGGCTACATTTCAAATCAGCTAAATCTTAATTCAGTCAGAAACTTTAGAGAGGATGAACTCTATGAATTATTATTTTTCCTATTGAGACACAAAGTTTGTCAATATTTGTGAAGTTAATATAGTCTGATTCTGGAGATTATTGCTTTAGATATTAATTTGTAAACCTGAAAGATGATTCTGATGTTTGAGCCACTTTGTAAACAGGGACAGGTGGCAGACTCTGGTCTGTCTGCATTGCTGGTGTGTCCTGATGGCGCTTGTGCTGGTGACCCATTGATACACACAGGAAGTGACTGCCCCAAACCAGGAAATGGCCCGTCGTCATGCCTCCACAGACACGTGGCCTTCTGCAGGGCCAATAAGGCTGATTTTAGGCCAATAGTCTCCACTTTCAACTGACTCATTTCATCCAGTTTCTGAATCCCACCAAAATACCTGGCACTTCTTGAAACTATTAAAGTAGAATATTTACTTGTTTTCTGTCAATAGGTATCAGTTCACACACACACACACACACACACACACACACGCAAAAACAAAACAAAACAAAACAAAAGGTCAACACACAGAATCTCCTCTCGTGGAAGGCATGAGACAGGGCCTGGATCCGGGATGGCTAGAATTGTGTGTCCACAGGAAGATTCCCCAGGGGCCTTGTTCCTGTCAGAGACCTGGGGAGTCAACTCCATTTCTAAATTCAGTTACATTCTGGGGTAATGTGAGTTAGGCCTTCAATACAAGTATTGGGAGTTTGGAATACATTTCAGCACATGGAAAAGGGCTGATTTGGGCATACTCAAATGTGTGTTGCTTAAAAATATGTGAGGAAAATAGTGTATCTTGCCCCATGTAGGGTATTTGTTTTAATCATAGAACAGCCACAGAAAAATAAGAAACTTTTTAAGATTATTGCTTGTTAATGGGAGGGCAAATAGGCCATTTTTCCACATGAAAAATAAAAAACAGACTAATACAAACCCGTATTGAAATGTATGTTTCAAAGTGCAATGCGATGTTTTCCAACTATCTTAACTTCTCTGCCTAAAGTAGGTAATTATCTGTCAACCCACTTTTTCCTGATATTTGAAGGGTTTTTTGATGTCTTTAATTCATCTTCTTTCAATCTATATAAAATCTCAACAGTTTATACAAATAGATCCCTGTTAAAACAACAAGAGGAAAATTTGACTAAGAAATTACTTATGATAATTTTATCAACATGATTCACATCTGTGGGATATAGTTGTTCACAGACTTTACCATTATAATAATGAAAGCTCAAGAAGCAATGTGGACAACTCATAGACATGGGTGACACAGCACTGAGATAAGTGAAAAGTCTGAGTATAAATTTTATAAACTAGAGGTGTTGTAGTCTTCATGATTTATGAAACCTACAACATATGGTAAAAACCATAAGCGTTTGGTGGTTTTCACATCTTTTACATTATCACACAAATAATGTATGATTTAACAATTTTAAGTTGTGGGGTTTTTTTTTTACTTTTAAAGCTGAATTATAATTTCTCTACGACAAAAGTACTGAGCTTAAAATACATTTTTAATAAGTTCTTCCAAAAGAATAATCACATTTCCATAAGGGTATAGAGTTTATCTTTCAATGTCTCAGTGACTAAGACTCCACTTTTAACCTCCTTGGTGGGACAGGGAACCAACCAGGCACATTCCCATAAATCCCTTTGTACTCCCATCCTTTCAGTGTGGGACGGGGCCTAAGTCTTGCTAGCTTACCCAGGCAGGACTTGAGCTCCTGTACTCAAGTGATTCTCTTGCCTCAACTTCCCTTGTAGCAGAAATTGTACCGCTGAATCCAGGGCCTCAACCCATTTAAAGCAACACCGTTTCATGTCCTTGTTATTTTAGGTGAGAGTTTTCTAATTGTTCTATTTTATATAAATCAGCTTGCCTCCAAGCCGTTTCCAGCTATTCCGTACTGCAGGGTTAGCCTAAGCTAGCAATTTCTTCAGCATCTAGCCGGCTGCTCGTGCCTCCGTCAGACACACAGGCCTTAAGGTTCAGATATGGCAATATCTTCACTTACTGTGATAGTTTTTGCCTCAATTGTCAAATAAAATTCTAGTTTTTAAAACTTCTTATAATCATATATATACATATGTATACATGTCGAACTGGACTGTTTTACCTATAATTTTAAGAGCTACATTAATTATAAATAATATAACAAAAAGTAATACATTATATTCAAATAATAAGAATTTACATGTATTTTTTCAATAGACTTTTAAAGTACAAAATATATTTACATTCAACAATACCTCTAAAGATGTTTTTCTCTTCTAGCAAAAAAAGAAATAGAGAAATTCTCTCATGACTTAAGTTACTAACATTTGTAGCAATTTAATGACATATGTGAGGGGTTTTTAAATGCATTACATGAAGTTTAGATCCACCTATACTTGCTGGAGAGGCCCTTAGGTCAGAACCTTCTCATGAATCTCTCTGTAAAAAATGAAGTGTGTATTTAAAGCATGAATTTAGTTTTTCTAAAGTAAAATATAATGATTGCAAAATTTATGTAAAGGATATTTATGACTGGGTGTTAAATAACTATATCAGAGAACATGCTTTACTCTTAAAGAGGGTCCTTGTATAAGATGATCACCTGTTCCAAACCTCCTGAGGTGCAATGCATTTCCATACTGGCAGTTTGTCATCTTGCTTTCAAGTAATTCTTTAAAACTATATTTCTAAAGTGACGTATTTCAGATATAGTTTTATTCCATCTTGATTTTCAGTGAACTATTTTGAGACATCAGGCAAATTTCTCAGTTTTCTATGAGTGTCCAAACTAAAGAGTCTCAAGTTTCTGTAGTTTTAGGAACTTTCTCTAGTACCTTTGAAAGATTAGTGAAGTGGGTAGAAATAATTTCTACCTGTTTTTAAGGTGGATTTCCCCCATTTCAATTAGCATGTGTATGTAATACAAAATGGTTACACTGAATTTGAGGATTTTGTGTACATGTATACTGTGTCAACTTTACCTCCTCTCCCCATCCCCGTCAATCTCCCTGCCACCTTCTTTCTCGTTTCCCAAACTCCCAACATTTCACTCGTTTAGCTTTATTATTCATTTATTCTCTGGATTTCTAATATTAGAGAAACCATGTGGTACTGAACTTTCTGAGTCTGATTGACTTCACCAAGCATACTGGTCTTAAGTTGTATCCATTTACCTAAAAAAGACTCCAGTTCATCTATCTTCGTGGCAGAGTTGGACTACATTGTGCATATGTACCACATTTTCTTTTTCCACTGTTGATGGATATTTCGGTATCTTCCATGATTTAGCTATTATTGGTTGTTCTGCTATAAACATGGAGATACATGTATCTGTGTTATATTTTGCTTTTAAGCCTTTTGGTTGCATCAAACGGAATACCTGTTTTCAGTTTTTTGAGGGAATCTCCATAGTGTGTTACATAGTAGTTGTACCAGTGTACAATTGAGCCAGAAATGTAAAAAGGTTCCTTTTTTCCCAGTCCCTGGGCAGATTCTGTTGCTATTTGAGTTCTTGACAGAAGGAATTCTAACTGGGGTAAGAGGTTGTCTTGGTATTATTTTGATTTGCATTTCTCTAATGGCTAAGGTTGTTGAGCATATTTTCATGTATTTGCTGGCCATTTGTAGGTCTTCTGAGAACTGTCTATTCATTTCAATTGACCATTTTTTGTCACAATATTTTTCCACATTTTATTGATATGTATACGTGCAAAATTCAAGGTTTACAATGAGGTTGGGCATTTTGTGCAATTTGTATCTTGTCAAGGTGACAAGGGCTTTCCCACTCTCCTTTTGCTCCTCCCCCAACACAACCCTCCCTCCTTCCTCCCTCACCTCATCCTCTTTTTTCACTTTGTCTTTCTTCTTAAGTTCTAAAGGAGTTGTGATCTGGGACTCTCATATCAGAGAGACCATTCGATGTTTCACCTTCTGCTTCTGACTTACTTCACTAAGCATGATATTCTCAAGTTTCTTCAATTGACCATTTTTAATCAGATCTTTTATTTTGAAGGGTCTATTTTTCTTCAGTTCTTTGTAGATTCTAGTTATTCGCTTCCTGTCTGAAATGTAAATGGCAAAAAAAAATTCTCAGTCAGTTCTTTCTTCACATTGTTGATCGTTTCCTTTGCTGTGCAGAAGTTTTTTCCCCATTTTATTGACATGTATGAGTGTGATACATAATTTTTACATTGATCTTGAATATTTTGAGTATATACATAGAGGGGCAAAATTACAGATCCGTCTCCTCTCACTTTTCTATCCTACCACTCCCTTTCCCTCCCCTCCAATTCCCATTCTTCACCTCAATTTGTTCTATGAAATAATTATGACCTTGGTTTCTCATATTAGAGAAACTATTCAATATTTCACCATCTGCTTCTGACTTACTTCACTAATTATGATGGTCTTGGTCTCAAGTTGCCTTCATTTACCTACAAAAGCCTCCAAACTATTTGTCTTTACAGATGAGAAGTATTCCGTTGTGCATAAATACCACAGTTTGTGTATCCATTGGTTTGTTGATGGATATTTTGGTGTCTTCCACATTTTAGCTATTATTAGTTGTGTTGCTATGAACACAGATATACATGTATCTCTGTTATATGTTGTTTTTAACTCTTTTGAGAAAATTCTTAGAAGAGATGCCACTGGATTGAAGGGGCTATTTATTTCCAATCTTTTAAGAAACTTCCATACTGCTTTTTATAGTGGTTGTACCAGTTTACATTCCCACCAGCAGTGCAAGAGGGTTCTTCTTTCCCCACAGCCTTGCCAGCGCTGATTGCTGTTTGTGTTCTTGGTATGCGACATTCTTTCAGGAGTCAGACAGTATCTTAATGTTTTAATTTGAATTTCTTTTATTTAGTATAAACCAATTTGGTCATTCTGAGGGTTATTTCTTTTAATCTCATTGAGAAAGTCTTTGCCCATGCCTATATTTTCAATAGTTTTATCAATTTTATCCTTTAGGAAGTTTCTGCTGTGACATCTAGGTCTTTGATCCACTTTGGTTTGATTTTAGTGCATGGCAATAGGTCTGGGTCTAGAGTCATTCTTCTGCATGAGAATAACCAGTTCTTCCAGAAACATTTACTGTAGAGGATACCCTTTCTTCAGAGTATGATTTGGATGCCTTTGTCAAAGACCAGATGATTGAAGTAGCTTGAGATTGTTTCTGCATCCTCACGCCTGTTCCACTGGTTGGCCTGTTCTTGCATTCAATACCATATGACTTTATTATTGTTGCTTTGTAATATACATTGAGATTCAGAATCATGATGCTATCTGCTTTTGTCTTCCTGCTCAGGATTGCTTTGGTTATTCTGGATTTCTTTTGATACCATATGAATTTTAAGATTTTTTTCTGGTTTTTGAAAAATATTGTTCACATTTTGATGGGAATTACATTGAATCCGTTTATCAGTGTAACTGTTTTGACAACATTAGTTCTGCCTCTCCAGGAACAGGGAATGTCTTTTCATTTTCTAAAGTCCTCTTCAATTTCTTTCTTCATCATAAGGTTGTTTTTATAGAAGAGTTTCTTTACGTTCTTGGTTAGGCTTATCCTATGTATGTAAATTTTTGAGACGGTATTGGGAGTTGGATTATACTCAGTTCTTTCTCAGTGTTTTCATTGTTACTGTAAAGGAATTTTATTGATGTTGATTTTTTTGTATTTAATTTTGAATCCTGCAACTCGTCTGAATGTGCTAATTAGTGCTAAGAGTTTCTTGGAATTTTGGGGACCTTTTATGTAGCAAATCATATCATCTGCAAATAAGGATAATTGAACTTCTGTCTTCCTGCTACTGTATACAATTGCTTTGTCTCATCAGAATGCTCGTAGTCCATGAAAACTATTCTAGATAAGACAATTTACTGTTACTTTAAATAATCAGATAAATTGAACTGATGATATATCCTATCTATTTTTTCCCAAAGGCACATATAAGATATTAACCTTGTATCACTGAAGCTAAATTAACTATTATTATTTAGTTTATTTGATTATTAGGTCTTCAAAACTATCTTGTTGAAGTAGACTGGGAATTAAGAGACCTGGATTTCAGGTTTATGTTCAAAGCTGAATATGCAACAGTAAATCCTATTCCCTCAACGGTAATATGGGGAGGGAGAGTAAAAACTTCAAAGTTCTTGAAGCTTTAATAATACATATAGTCTTTTCATACATAATTTTCTTTAGCTTTTTAAATCGTCTTTATTCCTTTTCTATCATAGTTCTTGTTTTGAAACAGAGATTTTATTTTTCTTTCATTAATGACAGAAATGTAACCCTTGTCAAGCTGTGTCATGCTCATTTGATTAAAAGTTGATGCTGGGATTATAATATTACAATATTAATATTGGAGCCTTCATTTCGAGTCCATCAAAGTAGAGGCATTATATTGCTTTTGGATAGAATGGCATTCTTACAAAAAAAAAAAAAACTTCGTATAACCCTTCTCCATTTGAAGAACAGACCCTTTATAGCTCTCCAGTCTTTTCATTTCCTCCAAATACATTCAGTGAGATTTTCATTTTGTATCTCAAATTGACTTTTATATTTGAGTAATGCACCTTGTTAAAATAATTTCACAAAATGTGCTTTATTGAAGTTTTTCTTTATTCAATACTTTTTTGAATTCATTAAATGCCCAATCAAGCTTGCACCTCATAAGAAGCTTCTAATAGGTAGTAGGGGCTTGAAATTTTCTTTCTTCTTTTTTTTCTTTCTACAGCTGAATTGGTCTCAGTCAAATTACCAAGAAATAAGGCCAATGTAAGTGGAATCAGTGCCAGTTCATTCAAACTTGATTTTTCATCATTATACAAGGAATAAAGTTTCTTCTAAAACATAATCTTTATTTCTGTGAGTTCTTAGTTGAATGCATTGAACAGAGCTGTTCACCCTAGCCCTTACCTCTAACAACAGTGACCATCATATGCTCAACTAAGCATTGTCCTCGGGGAGACTTCCTAGTTGATATATTCCATTGAATGTCCCCAGATAAATCTACATTTTATAGTTTTCCAGCCCTTCCAATATTTTTCACACTAGACCCTTTGAATATTAGATAATTATATCTAAATAACTCTATTTTATAATATTAAGTATTTCAAAAGTTTTTGTTTTGTTCATAGCATTTGTTTCACAAAATCTCCTTATCTGAATCAAGTGTCTTTTTTTCAACGATAGTTACTAACTGTATTTCATCTATAACTTAGTGGCTTATTGTAGAAAGCAATGTAATATTATGCATCATCTATAAATTTATGCATACTGCTATCTTTAAAAAGTAGTTATTAAGGTACATAATACAAGTGCAGGTTATGTGCTATTGTTGAAATATTACCACTGCCTATGTCCCATAGATTTTAAAAGTGGGACACGTTTCAAATATGCAGAAAATGGAAGAGAATTATGTTATAAAATACTTATTAATCATTTAATTCTGTTAAATTTACTCATTTTACATAGTCTTTATAATTTTTTTAAAAATTTGGACTTCAGATAAATGAGTCAGACAAGTTTAGTCATTGTAAAAAGCTGTGTTACTATTGAGCTGGATATCTAGGCTTTGCCCACCTGTCCATTTAAGCAAGAAGCATTTATTATTGTCTAGTAGCGAAGGTGCAGCACTGGGAAAGATGCGAGAAGGTGAAATAATGATTCCTGCCCTTAAGGATCAAACCAGAAAGCTCACGTCCACTGAAAGTGGGTAAGGTCAGGTAAGGAAGAACCCCAATCCACTACAGTACAATGACAATGACAATTGCACATAACATGAAATAGCCCAATAAACTGTGCGGTTTAAGGCAAGTGGCAGAGTATCTGACAGGGAAAGTCAGTAATGTTTGGTAAGTTTCCATTTGATTTGAAAGTTAAAACCTGAATTTTATTTTGTAGAGGTAGCTTTATCATTTTCTTCTAGCACTTGGTTGTACATTTGACATTTGATCAAATAAGTTTGTCTATTCATTTAAGCTTGTATTCACCTCCTTTCAGATATTGAATAACATTTTATTTTTAAATGTGTAAATCCTGGCCGTCAGTAGACTTTTAATGAGCTAAGCAAGGAACCTATCGATGTGGTTGGGGCTGATCCTTGGAAAGCAAACTCTTCAAAACTTTGGGAGTGAATTAGGCAGAATCGTATGGTCAGAACTACAGGGGTTTTGGTTTTAAGTCTCTAGACTTCTCTCTGCCTGTATTTTTTTTTCTTTTGCTTCATCTCATCTCTGAAAGTTGAACATAATTTAAAATCCTTTCATGTCTTAAGTTTCATGATCTGTCATATTCTAAAAAACTACTTTGTTTTATAATTTCTTGTTAGGTAGTCATCTTAATGTTTATTCTGTGGCTAAAACGCATATTATCTTCATGCTGACATGAAATATAATAGAACTGAAAGAGCTTTCTTATTTTTATTTTATAATATTTCAGGATGTTCAGGTACATGCCTTCAATTTAGAAATAAAATAGCCATGCTTCTTTCAAATTAACAAGCTATATTTCAGATTCAAATAGTGTAATTACGATGAGCTTTACTGCCTGGCATAAAGACTGTCTTGGTGTCCTGTTTTGAGACTTTTTGTATGTGTAGCAACTTATTTTTTTCTTTATAAATAGTGAAGAATTTATAAAGAAGAATTATCTCATGCAGTGTGCTAGTTTAAATCAATTTTGCTACATCAACCAATTTGAATTATGTCTACTAACTTGTTGAAACAAGGAAGTAATTCAAGAAAATCTACCACTTGCATTTTTACAAATGAGTGAAATAATATGTGTAGATCAATATGGTTCCTCCAAGTTTATCCAATGACAGATATCAGACTAACTTAATTCTTCTAACACAAAATATATTGCAGTTTTATTTGTTATTCTTTAAAATTAAAGAAAATAATTTTATTTAAAAACTTTTCATAGTAAAATCGTTTACTCATGAAACTAGGAGACCTAGAGCTCAGAATTAGCTTATTTAAAACATATTCCAGTGAATTAATTAAAAACTATTTACATCATCAAAATATATTTTAATGTAAGGCATATAATACTTAAGAAAAAAAGACTAGAGTTCTTGAAGAGTCATTAGGATACTTAGGGTACTCTTTAATAGAATAAAATAACAGCAGTCAAGTCTGGTTCCAGATGAAAATTTGTTTTATATTATGTACCTGTATTTATAGCTGTCATTATTTGATATAAAAGATTAATCTTCTAGAAATGACAGAAACAAAAATATAAAGTTGTCCACCCACAGTACACTTAGATGATTAATAAACATAAAAATTTACTTTTAATTAATGAAACAAACACGTTTAATTTAATTGCAAAAGAAAAATGCAAAGATTAAAGTGTTTGAATTAATAGATCTTTACAAACTGAACAACACCACATAGACATCAGTCATATTAAGATGAATTCCATTATTAACAAGACAAAAACTTCAGGTTATTATTGATATGTCCAAGGTTAATCACTACTTTGGTTTCAATCATTGCAGTTTTTTCTTTTTTCTTTTTTTTTTTCTTTTTTTTTCCTTGCTTTAAGACTTAAACTAAGGGAATTAGAATCCTTGGCTCTTTTGAGTCTGGCTTTTATCCACTTTATATTACTAAGATTTTTCTGTAGTGTTGAATGTACCTACTGGTAGTTCTGTTTTACTGCTAATAAACATTCCATGCATGAATTTTTTTCTTTGTATATATTTTAATACTAGTTTTCATATTAATCCATATTTTTAGTCCCTAGATGAAACAGGTTGAAAACTGTACTTTTTTAAAAAAATTTTTAAGTGAAAAACAAAGTAAACCATGGGAGTAAGTTGGGGAGGAGGGCGGAGTTTGTAGAGGTAGGAACAAAAGGAGCGTGGGAAAGTCCTTGTCACCTTGACAAGATACCTAAGTGCACAAAATGCTCAACTTCATTGTAAACTTTAAATTTTGCACTTACACATGTCGATAAAATGGGAAAAATTAATTTAATATCAACTTGAAATAGTGAATTTAAGTTTAAGCAGAATTTCAGTCAGCCAAGTGACTTTTATGTTTTATAGTTATTTAAAAACGGTACTAAATTTGCCAAACTTTTTTTAGCATAAAAGAAAAACTTGATCACCAGCTTGTGGAATAAAAAGAGAGAACATTGTTTCAGTGACCATGACCCTGCCGAGAGCTCCTAAGTGGGCAGGTGAATCTCCGATGTCACGTGAAGAAGCTTCTTGTGTGGGGAGTGCAGAAGATCGTGTTTGCCAGAGCAGAGAGACACCATGGCCCCTTTTGGGAGGGTAAGTGTGGGATACAGAAGGAATGCCCCACTACAAATTATTATGATCAAGTTAACAGCTTGTGTCTTGTTTATAATTTTATCTTGTCCTTAATTTAGCAAATTTTCATCGTGCCTACTGTCATTTAATGTTTACCTAGTTGCTTTCAATTTACTGAGGTGAATATTTTAAAAATCTTACAAAAGTATAAAGCTTATTTTGAAAGAAAACCACACGAAAGCTGTTGTTAGCATAGGTTTCATTATAGAAGCTAATATAAATTAAACAAACACCTGCTTTTTGTCATTCTTGAGAGAGAGGGATCTTCTCAAGAGACTCTTAGACAGAGAGAAACTGCTTGAAGAACATTCGTATGTGGCTGCTGTTGCGTTAAGAGACAAATTAAACAGCATCCAAGCATTCTGCAAACTCTATCAAATTCAAACTGCACAGATGACTTCAAATTTGAAAATGTTGAATTTCTTTGCATCATTTATTATTTACTGATCATGACTTTGCTTGTGGGATTGGTTTACTGCGTTTGTCTTCTATTTTTGTTTATCCTTATTTATTGATCGCTATTTTATTATCCCCCTCAGGGCTTGTGTGGATTTCTAATTCACTTAGGTTTTTAGTTCAGTAACTCCTGATCCTGTCCATGACTGACTCCAGAGCAAATTCTCACGCAGATGCTTCGAAGTGTGAAAGTGGTGATTTCCTCTCTATAATTAGAAGTTTGACTCTTGAAAAAATAGGCCAGTTTATCCTTTATCCACTCTGGGGTTTGCACAGTCAGCTGGTCTATTAGACAGCCAATGAACTATTAAAATATCTATAAAAAGCACAAAATAAAATTATGTCACAGCTTTATTTTTGTTATAATGTCAATTTTTAAAATGTGTCAGAGCTATAATCATACTGGCTTAGTTTCAGAAACTAAAGGCAGCCAGCAGTCAGCTCCAGATACTCACCCCAAATATACTTTTAGTCCAATCGGTTGTAATCTTACATCTTTATTTTTGCCATTTTCAAACATTGATGCTCACCCCCAGAAGGTGATATACAGTTCTGAGTCACTGTCAGTTATTACTGTGGGTACATTTTGGTTTATAATAAAAAATTGTCTTTGTCATTTATATCTGGTGAGTCATTATGGATAGCACGTGAATCTGATTTGCATGACACTTGATTATCCTTCAAAATTTTATGAATTTTAAAAATTTTTTCCAAACAGAAATTATGTTTTCTTGTCATTTTGTTTTGGCATTGTATCAAATAGTTAAAACATTTAAGAGAAGATGAACATTAAAACATTTTAAAGTATATATGCAGAAGAGTCATCTCTGTCTTTACTCTGTGCCTAGTCACTCAAACCTCAGCAGGTACAATAATCATTTCCTAAAATTTTAGAGTTCCTGTATGCATTTGTGGTTTAGCAATTAGTCTATATAAGATGTTTGCAGGGGACTGGAATTATAGCTTGAGGGTTAAGAACACTTGCCCGGGAAGTGTGGGGCCTTGGGTTTGATTCCCCAGCACCATAGAAAGCTAGGCATGGTGGCACATACACACCTAAAGAAAACAAATGAACAAATAGAAAATAAAGACTTGGACCACTGCTCCTGGCTCAGTGAAAAAAAAGTGTGTTGGTAATTTTTTTTTAACAAGGTATTTTATACTATACATGCTTCTGTGTACCTTGCCTTATTTTATTACACATGTATCTTTAACTACTTTTTATATTTATTCTTATAGAGTTTCTTTAATATTCTTCATGATGACAGTCTTCTCTTGAATGCAGAGGCATTAAATATCTGTAGTCACTTTAAGGTGATTTTTCATATTTTGCATAAGAAGTCCATCGTAATGAGAATATTTCTTCATGAGTTTATTACACACATTTACCAGTGTATATTGCTTTCTTCTGCTGGTAAATGGATATGAACATTTCAAATTTGCATAGAAGTTGGACTCTGCGGAGACTCCCAATTTACACACCAACTGCTAATTAATTGTGCCTTCTTTCACATGTCCTTTTCAGTAAAGTGTCATAAATGTTTCATCATCATCAACTTAATAAATAAAAAATGAATTCATATTCTTTCCTTGAGTCTGAATGACATTGAATTCCCTTCCCTACTTTCAAGAGGTATTTCTCTTTTCTCCTTTCAGTCTTTATGCAGAAAACACAGTCTAATATCCAAATATATTTATTTTCAAATTTCATATCTCCCTCTGTCAGGTAGGAGATAGTCTGGGCTGGATTCTTCTCTCCTCACCTCTCTCTCCATTATTTTATACTCTCTAAAATCGCATTTGGTCATTCTAGAATTGTAAGTGCCAGTTGTAAGCGAGACAGAAGAATGGTCTTACTCCAATGATGCAACCTGGATCTGTGCTCGGGGTCTCTGCCTGTGGCAATGCTATCTGCTCACTCTCCCAACAGTAGGATGTTCTTTGCGGCTCCTTGGAGGTCTTGCTGGAAGCCTGTGAGGGCAGCTGCACAGCTGAGGCCCTGCTTTTTTTGTGATAGTTTTTTCCAAACATAGTCTCTGGGATTTCATAATCAGCCTGCTACTAGAACCCTTTGCTCACCCAAGATGTTCTCTTGAACAGACTTTTTAAAAAAGATAACCCAAAATTGACTCCTATGAATTTGTGTCTCAATTCTTTGACATCCATGAAAATGTAGGATACTCCTCAAGCAATGCTTTCTTTGTGCTCAGACACCTGCTTGGTTCCTGAATACTTATCCCTTCAACAATCCCAGTTCAAACAATGGCTATTACTCTTCCTTGACTAGAGAAAAAGTGAAATTGTGAAATTCTCTAATAACTTTATTTGAAGAAATTCTCATTACCAGTCCTGTCCAATCAATGTCTTCAGTGAGTTTTTCTTCACTTAAAAGTGGCAATGAGTTGGCAGAAGCACCTTCACACTAGCAGCTTGTCCCAGGTTTCGGGATACTCAGGTCTGTCACCTTGTGTACTATTTTCAGTCTCTGGTGGTCTGCATAAACTTGCAGAAAGCAGTTAAGGCTTATCACCAACATCACATTATCCGTGTTTGATTTAGCAAAGCAAACTCACAACATAAACAGTATATTATATGCACTGGTATAATGAGCAATGAAAAATATTATAGACAAATGACACACAGACCCAGGATAACACATGCACATAAAAGTAAAACTCATAGGCATCAATTGTAAGCATTTCTCTTCACTTTAAAACAATGTTAACTGGGCTTTTAATGTAATTTTAGGTCACTGGATTGTTTAAAAAATGGAGTTATCCCAAATATAATCACAATGAAAAATGATAGCAAAATGAAGTTGCAAATCTTGTGAAGGAGAGAGTATTTAATGAAGCCAAGTACAATATTTTAGAGGTCTTTGAATTATGTTCAAAATCATGGAAAGATAAATGCAAGAAGTGAATTAAACTTCATGCTATGTCTAAATCAGATCTGTTGGAGGTTTCACTAATCTCCACGAATTAAAGAGAAGATCTGGGTAAAATTTTCTTTAGAAAAATACTAAGTAATATTGATAGATTACAGACTGTAAACAAATCTGACGCCTGCTTCTCACAACTTAAAATATAATTTTCTGTAATAAATGCGTTTTACAGCTATTGTGATGACGTTATATTTTTGTTTAAAAATCCGACAAATACAATACTTTGTAAATGGACCTTTTCATTCTGGCATTCTTTCACAAACCGTGAGCAAACACAGGGAGATAACCAGCAGTAGAAGAGAACAATTTTGTGGTGTAAATCTAAAACGTTACCCCAAACTATCACTTGTTCCGAGGGTGATGGGGTCACATGACTGTTGGGGTCTTCAGGGAAAGGAGGCGGCTGAGGGGGCAGCGGGAGGCGGGGAGGGGGAATGCCGAAGTAGCAAACCTGGGCAAAGCAGCGGAGATAGATTTGGGGGCATCCGCTGGGGGAGCAGAAGGAGAAGGAGAAAGAGAAGCTTTGTCGTCATCGCCTTTGCCGGCAGCCTCAGTTACCGAGGAGCCCTCGCCCTTAGATTGATAGAAACTCAATGAGAACAGGATGTTTCCCATAATGACAAGGGAGTCCCATCCCATACTTACCTGATTGCCTCAGGTCTCTCCAATTGCCAGATCCCTGTTCAGGTGCCAATTGTAGGGGTCTCCGTCCCACGGGGACCCCCCTGAACAGCCCAGGAGGGGCCAGAGGACAGAATAACACACTCTGGGAGTCGTTTCAGTGAACGCTGCCTCCTTTATTTGGGGAGTACAGGGGCTTAAATAGACTACGGTAGCTATCTTGGGCCAATCCGCAAGGGGGAGGGAAGGAGTAGAGGAAGGAGGATGGAATACTCCAGTTGTTTTTTATCCTCTTAATTAACTAAACTGACAACGTTTAAGTAAAACAACACCGGGCTTAACTTACAAACAGTAACATTTGTTCCTGGGAAGGAAGAAACTCGGCCAAGGTCAGTGATGCTGAGACTCTCGGGCCCTGACGACCTCAACACCACCCCAACAACGTGAGTGCTGTCCTCCTGAGCAGATTCATCTATTAACGATTTCAGCGGCTGAATATCCTGCCAGGTGGCAGAGCCTGGTTGGACGGGGGTCTTGTCCTCAGGACTTCCCTTCTCTCTCTGCTCCCTGGCTGCCGTATGTTGAACAGTTGTCTGCCACCCTGTCTTCCCACTGTGATGTTTCTGCATGGAGCCAGCTGATCGTGGCAGAAACTAGGAGCCAGAACAAATTTAAGATGTGGGTGCTAAGTACTTTTTTTTCTTGCAGTGACAGGAAAATAGCCAATACAAACTCTGTTTTGTTTCCTTTGCCGATACCTGGAACTCCACTGTCAAAACTCCAAGAGCATCTTTAGCATTGAGTCCCTTTACTAATACTAAAATGTAAATATTTCTAAAATATTTTATCCTCACAAATTAAGAAAAATGCTTTCACGTAGATTTTACATTTCCCATGTAGTCATCCCCACAACTTTTCTTAATAAATGTAATTAATAATTACATTTTGTAACAAAGTTCAATTATATTAAAGGGATAATCACACAAATTGAAGAGAAAAATAGAAAAATGATGACTTGATACTTTAAGAGAAATGTATTTGAATATCAAATGATTTAAAAATAAGAAATAGATGAAAGAAAGGAGATTTTTTGAAATGTGTCTCCTCTTTAAGTTTATGTGATAAAAATCAAATGTAAAGTGAAAGCTGTTAAATCACAGTACCATACAATTTTCCAGAATTATGTTAAGTAGTGAACACTTGATTTGTCTTGTGTTCTTTCTAGAATGAGAATAGTTGAAGTTCTGATTTTAGTTAAATTCTATAAACATATTTGAATCACATAGAAAAAGCCACAAAATAAATACAAGAACAAAATTATAAATAAGTCATTTAATTTTAAAAACCTGAATAATATAAAAATGTAAATAGATGGCTATGTTGATGTCTTTTGTTACTGCTTGTTAGGAAATATCATTTAATCTCCAATCACATAAAAAACCAGTATTATTCTGAAAGAGTCTCAGTGTACATTTTTGAGTGTAAGTAGACAATTTACTGTGATTCTAATCCTGAAAATATGGCAGGCTGTCGTATTTATACTTTCATACCTGTTGATAACAACTGAGAAAGATGGATGAAAGTTTGAAAACTAGTGTCTTTGAAGCACCAGATCTAAGAAAGATAGTGAAGAATTAGCAGGACAGAATCAGGTGAAAGATAATTTGGTGGCACTGCTTGGAAGCCCAGCCCTGTGCGAGACTGAGGCAGAGGGACTGCAAGTTGGAGCCAAGCCAAAGAAACTTGTCCTCTAAAAACAAACAAAAACGCAAAACAAACAAACACAAAACAAAATAAAATAAAACATTAAGAGCAAGCAGCGAACAAAATCTAGACAGGATACAAAAAAACACATTTTCCAAAATACTTTTACCAAACTTTAGTACACACAAACTCTGCCTATAGAAACTGGAGTGAGATCAAAACAAAGGCTTAAGTTCAAAATTTGCCAAGTACGGAAGCATGACAGGTGACCCTCTAACCAAAAACGGGCAACTGCAAAGGATTTTACATGTTAAAGAGTTGTTAAAAAATAGGACAAAGATAAAAGAAAAAAATAAAGAATTTGATATGGATTGTTTTATGCAAAGTCTGAAACATTTACTATCTGGATCTTAAAAAAACTGCTCATATTTGCCTTAGACTAACAATTTAAAACTTTTATACATAAAAAGAACATGTTAGAAAATATCACTTGCTAAACTTTCTAACTCTGTAGTCCAGGCTGGTCCCGAACTCACTACTGAGCCCAGACTGGCCTTGAACTCATGACAGTCCTCTTGCCTCAGGCTCTCCAGTGCTGGAACCACAGGCATGTGCCACCATACCTGGCCAATGTGGTGCTAGGGAATCCAACTAGGGCCTTGCACTTGCTAGGCAAACACTTTTACCACTGAACTATACCCCCAGCCTTGTCTGTATTCTTTGTAACATCCTTTATAATAAACTGATGCACATAAGTAGGTATTTCGAATTCCTGGAGTTAGTGCACCACAGTAAATGAATCTAATAATGTGAATATAGAAAATGCTGATTTAAAGCTAATGGATAACAATTGTGCTGTTTATTATAGGTATTTGAAGTGGAGGGTGGTCTGTTAGGATGGAACAGTCACCTTTGTAATCTGAAACTATTTCTAGGTAAGTCTGACTGGATAGAATGAGAAGATACTAATCTGATGTCTGCTACAAAATTAATTGGTGAATGGGCAAAGTGTCTTGCACAGATAAAGTTACAAAATTAATCAGTGCTGCAAGAGTACAGTCAGAGTAACTTTGTTATTTATCTATACTCATACAGATGTTGCAAATCTCTCCTAAATGAAAACTCCTGTCCCAGAAGACCTCACCAAGGAGTACTGAGAGATAATATTAGAAGCTTTGTCTATAAAAGAGAGACAACACAGAAAGCATTGCTCATTGCATTCCATGAATCTAGTGCAATTTTGATACCTAAATTGAGAAACACAAAATAAACAAACAAGTGTGTCTTGGTTTCTTTTTCACTGCTGGGACACAGAACCCAATACCCATAATTTAAGAGAGGAAATGTTTATTTCAGTTTGCAGTTTCAGGAGGTTCTTGGTTGTTTGGCGTGGCAGAGCATCGTGAGGGAGGCTTGGCTGGAGAGAAGCTGGTCTCTGCGTGGCAAGGCAGGAAGCTGGGAGACTGAGGAAAAGGCGATGCTAGCAGCACCCTTGTAGCTCCAGTCCTAGTCACTTACCCCTTCTCGGTGGAGCCCCATCACCCATCCATTCCAGCCAGGGGCCGTTTCCTAATAGCACAGGAAATCAATGGATTCACTCCTATGGGTGAATCACCTTTCAGACGGGAAGCTGTTGGGATCCATACTATACCTCTACTGTTCTGTAGCAAACTATAGTAAAATGTTGTAAGTCAGCTTCACTTACAAACAAAGAAATTAATATCAGAAGGGAGCAAAAAGACTAAATCTAGTATTTCAACTGCGTTTAAAGGATGTAAGTGCAGTTGAAGACCCTTATCCCAACGGGGAGAGGAGGTTCTTGTTGCCTGGAAGGTTGACGGAGGGTCCGTTTGAAAAGGAGAACAGCAGCAGGAGCCAGAGCAGGGAAAGGGTGTCTGCCTTCTGTGTCCTCGGCAGAGCACAGGTGTCTACAAGGACCCCACTGACAGGAGGCGGAGCTTTGCATCTTGGTCCCGTCATGCCATCTGTGCCTCATGGCCTGGTCCTTCCAAGGTCCTGGGAGTAGGAACTCATGGACTGTATTGCTTAAACTTAGTTATTTATCTCATTTTCTATACAGCAGATTTAACTATTTTTCACTTTGCCATTTAACTATACTGCAACTATTTTCATGCAATAAATTATTTTATGTAATTATCTCAAAAAAACATGTGATACCTGTCAACCCATCCCTATCGAATTTTATTGCTTGTTGTTTCTGTCACTGGAAGTATTCTTGGCACACATGACTTCTCCCAAGACAAATAGTCTTGACTTAATTATAACACGTCAAAGTATTGGAGGGTTTTCTTTTTGGCATTTATAAATTTGCCTGTGTAGCTTTGGATGTTGATTTGATACATTATTTATTAGTTTTGTGAAATCTAAACGGTAAGCAACTGATAAACAATAAACATTACTTTCCTTTCTCAACATATTTATTTCTAAAAAGCATTATTTCAGGCAAGTGCAGAACTTCACCTCAGCTCTTGCTGCGGCTCTGATCTCCTAAGATTCTGTTTCCCCCCTGAGGCACAATCACAGCGAACCAGAGGAGGTTTGTTGCATTCTCAGGGTCTAATTTGCTCAATGTGATAGCGATGCGAGCTTCCTGATACGTGTCCCTCTGGTTGAAGGACATTTCCTCAGAAGTGCAAACCTTCATTTCTTCCTGTTTGTGCACCTTGCGAACTTCCCTCACAAGAATCTTGTCCTCATCCTGGAAGTGCTGCTGGCCCGCTGAGCGGGTCCCCTTTGCTCTTGTGGGGAAGGACATCTCTGTGCTGGGTACTTGAAGCATTTCTTTTTAAGCTTTGAGGCAAAGAGAGACACTCTCTTTTCTCCTTCAAGAAAACACATTTCACCAAAGATCATTTTCTATCCCTTAATTTTTTTGCCTTGAAATTCTTCTAAGAGTTAGTGTATATAAAAATAAAAGCACAGGCTGCTTCTCTGTTCCAGCCTCCAGTTCCCTTGAGGCATGAAGATAGGGTTATTTGCTTGCTTGAGTGAGATAAAAGACTAGAAGAAAATAGAAGGGAGAAAATTATTTTACAATATTATAAAGCCATCCTCGTATAATTTCGGTATGACCGATGATCAGATGCCCTAATGCTATCAATAGAGTGTGATTCTTCAGTCATGCTGCCTTTTAAATATACAATAAAATTTCCCTGAGAACTCTTAAGCCTTTATGAGGCTTCATTTGAATTTATCTTTCTATCAGTGAGATTCAATTGATTAATTTAATTTCTGTAAAGAATTCAAAATGTGTATTTTCTTTAGCAAGAGGTTGAGGGCATTCATAGAACAGAGATTTGGTATCAAGGCACTAGGGCTAGGTAGAGTTAAAATTGCAGGCTTCTGGCAAGTATGCATTCATTGTCGGGAAATTTGATGTATAACTAGTATATGTTAGGTTTAATAAAAGTTTGTTCCCACTTTGTTCTTTATTTTGTGTTTGATTGTCCCTGGGGAAAGAAAAAAGGTAAACCTTTATGTATAAAGACATTTTCTATGAGAAAAGCAGGGTACATTTAAGGACTTTATTTTTTATTTATTTGCAATTACCTGAAAAAAAAAAAAAAAACTTCTGGTGCCCTGATACAGCCATATTTATTTCTTCTGCTTCTCCCAACTCCAAAAAAAAAAAAAAAAAAATTTCAGTAGACACAAAGTATCCACAGAAATTGGAAAGGACAATTTTAAAACAAGAACTTCCTCCGTAGTCCTTCTGAAAGAGGAAGTTTTTCCAGCCTCCTCTCTCTCTCTCTCTCTCTCTCTCTCTCTCTCTCTCTCTCTCTCTTTCTCCCTCTTTCTCTGTGGTGTGTGTGTGTGTGTGTGTGTGTGTGTGTGTGTGTATAAAAAGATAAAATCAAGGGAATTTGCTATATATAGCTATAAAGACTCCAGTGCATATTAAAAATGGCATGAGCCATTTCAGGCTTAGGCCTATGACATGAGTACTTGGGAGTGGTTGAACTTAACCGAGGAAAGTATGATTCTTCTTTTGCTGCCCTTCGTCTCCCCACCAATCAGTGCTAGACTTGAATGACGGCTACCCATCACACTGAGCAACAAAGCCAGGGGAACCTCGGTCGCCTGGGACAAGAGTAATCACAGCACAGCAGATCATGACTGCTGAAGTTGCCCAACCTTTTCAATTTCTTTTTCATGAGGTGACTGGAAATGACTACGGTAATTGCTCTTTATACAATTGAAGCCTTGGCAATTATTTTATAATATTAAAGGATTCTATAAGAAAAATGGAAAAAATTTAAATAAGAATATAAAACCTACAGCATTTAAGTATTTTAAAATAGATGTCAGCACAACATCAGAAAAATAAAAGCCACAGTACCAATAGTTGGCATACCGATTTGCTATATATTGAAGCAATCAGAACTGTATGATATTGGTCAAACAATAGGCAAGAAGCCTCATAAGCTAGAAAAAATATACCAGTATCATACCCACAAAAATATAGACAATTGATCGGTGATAAAAGCACAAAGGCAATACAATAGGAAGAGTCTTTTAGTGCTGGGACGCATCTGGACACAGACCTTCTACCATTCACAAAATTTCACTTAAAGTACCTCATGTACTTAAAAGAAGAGAAACATTTCAGAAAATGGCAAAAGAAAATGCAAGTTATCTTTTTAAGATGAAATCATAAGTAGAAAAACATGAAATCCTCACTATATTCAAATTTTTATCTCAATTGAATTGCAATATATTTGTGTTCTCAAAGACATAGCAGAAACCAAGAAAGTGCTCAGATTAAAAGCAGAATGAATGAATGAGCAGCTGTCATGGTTGTTTCTTTCCAGTAATAGAAAGGTAGGAACTTGGTGAAGAAAAGGATATCCTAGCCTAGCGGTGGCAAAAAGTAATCTAACTAGATATTTTATCTTAAAAGTTGACACAAGAAACTTGACTGAGCTGTGTGAGGTAAGGGTGTGTGCTGAAGCAAATATGGATAGTGTAGCTGTCCTAGAACACATATGAACAGATGGCGTATGTTGATAAGGATTTAGGGAGAAACAGAATTAGTAAAAAAATTACTAGGGCTACTTACAAGTTCAAAGAGAGTCCAAAATAGCCACATCTAAGTGCACAAGCTGGAGGTTCCAGTGGCTTCTTAGATGTGAAGTAGAAGAATCCCAGCCCCATACTATAAGACAGTGGGTGCCAATCTGTGCTGCAGATGGATCCCCAAAGGCATTGGCAAAGACCTGAAGACAGGAGCAAGACTGCAATAGAAATCAGTGATACAAACACAGTAATAAGTCAATGTCTAGACGCCACAGCAAAGGCCAGACAGCTGTGATCTTCTTGCTTTTTATTTAGTTGAAGCTGCTAATCTATTGGCAGAGTCACGCCCCACCCCCAGGATGGGCATTCCTTCATTTGCTGGTCATATGTCAATCACACATACAAAGCTCTGCCCTACTGATTAAATTGGTGTTTCCTAATCCATCAAGTTGACATAATTCTTTCAATAGTCACATGGTCACATTTAAGCTTTTAGAAGTTATATACTGAAGATTGTTAAAAACCTTTCAAGGAAGCAGTGTGGAATATTCCAATGAAGCAGGGAACCAACCAACGTTTATAAGTCCACCCTCAAAACACATTCTCTGTGCAATTAGCATCTATCTAGTCAACACATTGGAAATTGATTGCCTGCAGAATTTAAAGCTCATGTCTGTCTTTCTTTCTTTCGTTCTTTCTTCCTTTCTTTCTTTCTTTGTTGTTGTTTCTATTTATCCCTCCCCCTTCACTGACACCTCTTCAATCTCCAGTCTCAATCAGAACGTCAACACAACTGCATTCTGTCCTTTGGTAAATCTTTTCAAAGCCACCCAGGTCTAACCTTTCAGTTTGCATATACATACATAAATATACATACTATACACATATATGTATCTCCTCAGCTCCTAATTAGAATTCTGAGTTTCTGATGGATAGATAAATACAGCAAACTCCCAATTCTCTAAAGCAATCTACATAGAGCTTAACTAATTTTCTTAAAGTCTTCAAATTTAAAACAAAATGAACACTATATCAAATAATGAACTGACATAGGGAGGTGTTTGCATATTATGATGATTTTATGAAACCAATCAAATAGGCTTCCGCACTTGTCTTTACTCATTCTCCATCTGTGTAAATAGTAGAATTCACAGGCAGCAGGAAAAAAAAAAAACAAACCAAAACAAAACAAAACAAAAAAGTAAAGCTTTCCTGAGCGGAAAGTTGAGAATTGCAATTACATAAATGCAAATAAGCTCCTATAATTTAAAATTTATTCTTAGTGTTTCTAATCAAACAACAATTCACAAATTGTTTGCTAAAATAATTCATTGCACACTAAAATAGCTCATCTTAATATATTCTTTAAATAAATTCCCATTTTGAAACTACGAAGAACAAGACTCTTTCAAGTTTAGTTTTGTTTTTCCTTGTACAAAGCATAGTGAGATGATGACAATATGCCTTTGGAACATAACACGAAACAACTCTCAAAAGGAAATAAACTAGTTACTTGGATTCAGAGAAGCCTAAACTTCAATACTGTATTATAGTAATGTCTAGTTATATGAAATTAAATAGAAGGTGGGATAGAATGATAAGAATTTGTTTTCTTTTTAAATTAGGCAAAATTTTTACAAAAAAGACCTTTTAAAATCATGGAAACAAGACTATATCTTGACTCAGTCATGTGATAAAGTAGTATTAATCAAGAAATCAGTAATACTCTCCTTAAAATGTTTTGTGAACCATGGGGAAAAATATCTCATGGAAATAAATCAAAATATGGAATCAGACAAAGGAAATATATTTATGATATAAAATTAAGAAATTTTTCTATATTATATCATTGATGTCAATGAAATGAAAAAAACAATTGTATGTCTTATTGGCTACATTCGAAGAGTTTTGAAGAGAGTTAATAAGTGGAGTTTTCACAGCCCAAGGTCAGGTGAATATGGTGAGCGGTGAGTATGGCAACACATCTCATGCAAAGCCGCAGTCATTTTTGATGGGTGATCAAAGTAGTATGCAGTCTCGTGTTGTCATGGTGGATGTTCTGAATGATGATTCACTCAAACTGTCAAGTTGCCTAGAGTATACGTTCAAACTGATTGTGCCATTCCTTGGTAGGCACTCAAAAAACATGTAACATATTTAAAATCTCACGACACAGACAGCATGACTTTCCTCTGATGAATGTCTGTTTTTGATGTTGTTTGAAGCAACTTATCACTTTGGGACCAAGACTGTTTGCATGCTACATTGTTTTTAAACAATCTACTTCTCTGTACCAGTTGTCAGTCTCTAAAAAGAATAATTTTTCTTCAAGTTTAGTGAGATGTTTATATGGCAGTAAAGTGGATAAATTAAGAGAAACAGTCAGGGACTACTGAAACTAAACTATAAAGAAAGATAAAATTGAAAAGGATCAATAACAAAGAATTAGAATCAATAATAAACTTGTCTCCTAGCAATGACAAGGAAAAATGGAAGGAACGCTTTCTGACATTTTTCTGGGTAATAATTTTCTAGTATAAATCTAAAACCTTAGGCAACAAAAACAAAAACAGACAACCACTATCATATTACAGAGAAATATTTTTTGTACAGTTAAAGGTATAATCTACCGAGTAAAAAGTAAATCCATACAATAGGAAAAATTTTCAAACCTATCATCTGGTAAGGGGTTAACATTTTAAATATTTAAGAGACTGAATTTTAAGAAAATAAATTGCTATAAAAATAGACAAAGTATCTGAACAGGCATTTCTTAGAAGCAAAAATTACAAATGACAGAAATTGTTGTGGTTAGGATCAGGAGTGCCCCCCAAAAGTCTCATGTATTTTAATATTATGGATTGTCTATGGAGCCATGTAATGTTAGTGGATTGAGGTCTGGTATGGAGGGGTGGATTGCAGTTGTTGGAATAAGGGGCGTGTAAGTTAAGACTAAAGGCATGTGACTTAAGACTAAAGGCGTGTGAGTTAAGACAAAAGGTGTGTAGTGGCCACACTTTTGATACCCAGATGCAGAAGAGACTAAGACTGGGACTTGGACTAGTCTCAATGAGTCTCACTTGCCTGCCTGTTGTGATGTCCTGAGAAGCTGCCTCCACCTTTCTGCCTCTGCCATGTACTTCAGTTGCTGCTGGCCGCCCCTGAATGGACTGTAACCATGTGAAACTGTGAGCTAAAATAAACCTTTCCTTTCCTAAATTTGTGCGTGTCAGATATTGAGTCACAGCAATGAAAAAGTAACTGAGACAGAAATGTATGCAAAAAATGCTCAGTGTCTTTAATTATCCAGGAAATGAAAAGTAAAACAATAAGGTATTACTTCACATACATATATTAGAGTGGCTATTATCAAAAATACACTGGATAAATATTGCAGAAAATGTAGAGAAAAGGGAACACTCATATTCTTGGTGGAATGTAAGTTTGTATGGTCATTATTTTTTAAAAAATCACTGTGGTGCTTCTTCAACAAAGGATAAACTACCATACAATGTACCAGATCTACTACTGGAAATGTGTTCGAAGAAAATGAAATCCTTGCCACAGTCTCATGCACACTACCGTCTTATCGCGGCATTGCTCACATTAGCCACAATGTGGACTCAACCTAGGTGTCTCCTAAGAGATTGATGGGTAAAGAAAGTGTGGTCTACAACATAAATATAATTGAATACTACTCCAATTTTAAAACAAAGGAGCTCCTTTCATTTATGATAACACGAATGAAATGGAAAAATTCAAAGCCAAGCACAGAAAAATAAACACCTTATTATTTCACTTACATGTGGAATAAGCAAAAGTTAAACTCACAGAAGTCGAGAGCAGACTCAAATGGCAGGCACTAAGTACAGGAAGCGTGGTGGTGGTTGGAGAGGCATGGATCAAAGATATAAAACTTCAGTGATACCGGAGGAATAAGTTCAAGTGACTATTGAACAAGTGGTGACTACTGTCCACAACAATCTTTCATGATTGGGAAGTGATCGGATCATGAGGCTCTCAACTGCACCAGTGAATTAATTAGCAACATGATAAACATACGAAGTATTGCAATTGATATTTAGCTTGACTTAGCCATTCCACATAACATGCGCACTTAAAGCAACATGTCATATGTAAGTAGTATTTTCAATTTTTTCATTTAAATGAATACAAAAAATGCATTTGTATTGGAGAATGAACAAATTCATAGGAATGATGCAATTAAAAGGAAGAAATTAGACCTGGAATAAAAAAAAAAGACTACAGAGTTAATAAATGAAGAACAAAACTGAACAGTACAATCTTGAAAAATAGTGAGAATTCAGTTGAAAAATTAGAATGTGGGTCTTAGAGTCACAATTCTACAGCTGTAAGGAAGCAGACAAACAGAATGTGTTAGAGAAACACGTAGAGTCAAAACAAAGTTCTTAAAATGCTTTTGGAATATGTTGTCATGACGTCATTGCCAGTGGAGTATTAAATGAAAACACAGTTTTGAAAGTACACATGAAGTCATGTCTACCTGACGGATTCAAGGTCACTTCAGAGTTTTGCTGTCTTCAGTACCCACGTTATTTCATGCATACAGAAATGACAATTGGATGCAGGCACTAGGCAAAATTTCCAAAGAATTTCTTAGGGCGCCATTGAAAATGTGTTTGCTTATTTCTTCCTTGCTCTCTGTCACTTTTTTACTTTATCTTACAAGCATAAGAAATCACATATATATATATATATATATATATATATATATATATATATATATATACACATACACACGCACACACTCTCACATCTTAGTGTTTGCACTATCAACAACAAAGTAAGGATTTACAATAGCTACCTGTAAAGAAGGTGAAGTTAAAAATCAAATTTTCATTCCATTTTACAAAGCAACATGATGTTATTTTTAACACATTTACTTTTCACAGGAATACAAGTAACTAATTTAAGAGGAAATGGTGGAATTGGAGGAATATCTCAGTAGTTAAAGTGATTGCCTAGCAAGCTCAAGACGCTAAGTTCAATTTCCTAGCACCACCTAAACTAGGCAAGGTGGCACATGCCTGTAACCCCAGCACTCAGAGGCTGAGGCTGGAGAATTACCATGTATTTGAGGCCAGCCTGGGCTACATAGTAAGAAAAATAAGGAGGGAATTGATTATTTCTTTACTTAGAATACTATATTCATTGTTTTATTTTTTATTAAAGTTTAAAGAAAAACAAATTTCAAATTATATCTACTTGTAAGATTTTCAGTCATTTTTATAAGATCTGATATATTTAAATTGCATGAGAATTTTAAAATATTCCCTAAATGTATTCAAAGTTAATAATAGAATGGCATATGCAGGAATTTCTCTCCCAAGGTACATGACACATCAAGGACTGTGAAATAATGTCATTTATAAGAACTGAAAATAGAAATGCCAACATAAAAGTTATATTTTCTTAGAGAAATATGTGTGTCTTTTGCATGAATATGACTAATAGTCTTCTCATCTCTCACGGACAAAGCACAGTGAGCAGTCACTTGACTCCACACATCAGGAACCTACAGGCCACTGCACAGTTAATATCAGGGGCAGTTTAATCACTGTGCAAACCTGGCAGGTGGTTGTACATGGAAAAAGCCAAAGGTAATTCCAAAAATTTTTCAATACATACATGACCTTATACGCACTTTCAAAACTGAATTTTCAGTTCATTCTCCACTGACAAAATTGGTAGTTACAAAGAAAATAGAAAATAATCGAGTCTAAAGTTAACCAATTTTTTGACTGATAATGCAACTAAAGTATTTGCTCTCGTCCTTCCTGGCTTTTATATTATACAAGTACTCAACAAACAAATTGATAGAAAAATAATTTTAGTTGCTGATCCAAAAGTTTTATGTAATTTTTTTTTACTGTTTTAGGTTTCTGACCAAAGGATCAGTGTCTATTTTGTAATTTAAAATGTAATTCCACTGAGTGCTCATATGTGCCTAAATATAGTTTGCGAGTGAAGTCAAGTACAGCTTTTTTCTGGAAAAAATAAAGATGATTTCAGGGCTAGGACAGGAAACGTGCAAGATGAAACTAACGTATCTCTGCAGAAAACAAGGAGTTGTGGCCAAAATACTTCATGTGAAAGACTTTTCATTGACTAAAAATGAAACATTTATATCAGTAAAGACAATAACCAGGACAGATTGCATTGCATCAAGTATGGTTTAGATCTGCAGATTCCTAGAGACAAAAATATCAACTAACAGTTTATTATTAGACTACAATAATGAGTTCTAGTGGCCCAATCCATTGACTTAAAGTCAAAAGCTAAAAGTCAGTTGTGCATAAATGACAACCGACATTAAAAAAGGTAGACAACATTATGTGTAGGTAGAGGAAGATGATACTATCAGCGATTTTTTTCTTTTATACCATAAAGACAATTAGTGCTAGGCATGTAGCTCAGAGGTTGGTGTTTGTCTAGAGTACCCCTAAGTTCCTAGCTTTGATCCTCTGCTCAAGAAGAAGTTGAACAAAAAGAGAGAGAGAGGGGGAAGCAGAGGGGACAAAGAAGAATAAAACATTGTTAAAACTAGCAAGAAGAAAACATTTTTAAAGTGAGCATGAACTTGATACTGACAGTAAAATCTAAACAGCAGAAATTTACCAAAACATACTACTCTGTTTCTTCAACAAATAAATTGTACTGGAGAATAAAGGAACGGCACAACTCCAAAGAACTTTAGTCAGTAACACTGAGTGGAATTAGGTGATACTGAGTCAGAAGATGCCTTGCGTTGTCCCTAGAACATAGAAAGTAGTTCCCAATAATTGTTAGCAGAGTAGGAAAAATCTCTTCTCTATTTAAGCTTGCAGATTGAAGGGTAGCTGAATCATGCAAAATAGTATCTATTTATTGGGCATATACTATTATGTAGAGAACGCGCTAGTTGACTGTTCTTTTAAAATCTACTCTTGATTCTTAACCTTTTTGGAATTTGTGAACGTTTGAAATAAGCAGCGTCCTGGATTTAGCAAAAGAGGAGGCCGTTTTGTCCCAACCATTTGAAAAGAGCGAGAATGAGGAGCTTCTGAGTTTCTCCAACTTGGTCGTTGTGGCATTTACTGAAGAAACTGCAAAATATCAATCCTGGAATTTATTCAATGTTGCTTTCCATTTTCTTAAAATACTCATTTTCTATAAGCAACATCTTTCAGTGTTACCCATTGATGACGTTGATTAATTTTGTTTAAATTTTGGTTGTTCGTTTTCTTTTTTTCTCTTTCTGACTTCTTTCGAACTGATTTTTGGAAGAACATTTCAGTTCTAGTCATAGTTGAAAGGGCTTTCCAGGACTACATGTAGAAAAGGTTAAGGAATTGTCATGGTATGGTTGAATTAACACACAATAAAACATAGGAAGACATCCTTAGGACATGTGTGATTTACTCGGTAGAATATAATTCATTAAAATGAATTAGAGAAGTAGTGACAATTTTTTTTAATTCTGAATTTTTCTTTGGTCAAGACTAATAAAAATGTTTTAGTGGTTGGCCTCTGAAAATTACATTATTTGACCAAGGGAAATTCACATTCTTTATCTATTATAGCAACAGATTCTTTCCAAAGTTTTAATAAAAATATCTTAAACAGTTTGCCTTACTGTACAGCCAGTAAATTTACATTCCATGATACAGATCTCTTAGAAAATCATATTACTGAAAAAAAAACTTAGTGAGTCATGTGCCAGCCAGCCCTAAATGGACAGAATGTTCTTTCTCTTTCTAAAACTCTACCTGCTTGAGTTACTCATCTTCACTGTTACTTCTCACAGCAAAGGTTTTTCTGTATGTTTCATTCTTGAAAGTTCTCCCTAAAATACTTTGAGATCCCTTCTGAACTGAGGACTCTGAAAGCACATAAATGAGAAGTACAGACAAGAGCACTTTATTCAGCATGTACAAATGCCCATTGGGGTAGATGGATGGTCATCCACTAAGAAATATTAAATGAAACATAAATTTAATAGTGGCAAATACAAGTTCATCCAGGGCTCTTAGAGAGTAATAATCCTCTTAGAGGATTATTTACTCTCTTATGTGGGTTTTTTCAGAGAAGACAGCAATGAGCTGAAACAGGACTGGTATCGTTTGCTAAGAATTAGAACAGATCAGAGACTCCCAGGAAAGGGAACAGACACTTTTATTCAAGAGAAAGTATTATTTAAAAAAATCTGAGCAAATGAAGCTGGGAGCCTTGTCAGGTGCTTTGGTTTAGGAGTTGACATCAGCATTTGTTTTACTGACTACCGTGTGAATTCCATTCATAATTCAAGGGAGTTTTTCCTATAGTTTGGCATTTTCTGTCCCCATTCTCTGTCACTGGCTATCTGGGTTTTTTAACAAATATGTGGATTTGGAGTAAGTAAATTCAAATGCTAGAACAGTTGTACAACATTCTCTGTGGCTGCAGGAGAACCAGAGAGACAAGTAAGTATCTAAGCTGGTGGCGGTGTTGGCAGGGGTGCGGGAGGCTTGTGTGCAGGGGTTAGAACACGGGCAATGGTGCTGTAACTGTTTTATGCCTGTGGTATGACATTGGCTAAATTCTTGGCTGCTTAGATGTTTCTATTAGTGTGAGTCCTTTGGAGAAGCAGAATGATTTATATATGTGTACAGCAGCATTATACGGTGACAAGATTACACTGTATCATACCGTTGGTGTTAATGGTATTCAACTTGCTTGCTGAATATCTTCAGACTTCAATCTTCTTAATCACATGAGCCAGTTTTATGTGTAACATTATTATTATGCAATATATATGTGTGTGTATATAATACTTATATATAATGTATATATTATTGTAGACTTAGCCATCAAATTGCGGATACCCCATTATATTTAATATGCACATCAGAATACATGTGTGTGTATTTTATATATATATATATATATATATATATATATATATATATATATATATATAATTGAACATATTATACTATGTATAGAATTTGCTCATGTGATTATGAAGGTTGAGAATTCCCAAAATTTGCAGATGGTATCATGGACACCAAGGTAATTGTTAGTAAAACTTCCAGTCAGAGCCTGAGTACAAAAAAAAAAGGAAAACCAGTCTCTTCCGTCAAAGATAATCAGACAAAGTGAAATCTCACTTGCTCAATCTTATCTTCCCGTTTAAGCTGTTGAAGGATTGCACGAAGTTCACTAACACTGGAGGGGAAAAATCTATTTTACTACACCTACAAATTTCATTTAGAAACATCTGCTCAGACATACTCAGAAAAAATATTTATCAAAATTTTGGGGCAGCCGTGGCCAATGGGAATGTCATCTTCCTTGATCTTTTTCATTTTTTTACACGTCTAGTCCTCCAGTGTTCTGTCAGTTTAGTGAGCTACATGATATCTCTCATGTATCCCCAATACATGTACATTCATCTCCAATAAATTTACTTTTTGCACAATGTTATTAGAGCCACATCTTTCATTTCTCTATTATTACTTGTTCACAATAGATATATATTATAATGCTTCAAACAACACACTTTTGCATATAATGTATTAAAAAGTTGTGTTATAAAATCCATGTTTTAATTGCATATTAATCATTGCAAAATATTTGTACACATTTATGACACAACGTATTTTCATATATGTATTCAATATAACAATGTATAATGATTAAATCAAGGAAATTAGAATATACATTGTTTTGAATATTTACTACTTTTTGAGAGTGCTAAAGATCAAAGCCAGGACCTCCTGCACGCTTGGCAAGCATTCTAACACTGAGCCATATTTACATCTCACTTACCATTTCCTTGTTGTAAAAATATTCCAAATATTCTGTTTTAGCTATTTGGAAATTTATAATAAATTGTGAGTCAATCTACTGCATTCATGTGTACCGTAGTTTTATTCAAAAGAGGTAGAACGTGGAATCAACCTAAGTGCCCTTCAGTAAAGGAATGGATAAATACCTTTTGGTGTATCCATGCAGTGGGAGGTTATTCAGTGATAAAAAGATGCTATATTGTTATCTGAAATAAAATTCATATTTTACAAACTTTGCATCAGCTATGTTAATAGCATCTTCTGTTTTCCACGGAGAACCTAAACCAGGGTTTAGTTCATGTTCTCACTTGATGCCATGGTCAACACACTGATTTTGTTTTCATCTGCAGTTACCCAATTTTTAGTGCTCTGTGACTTTTTCTTACTGCTGGGCTTTGGCAGGGATCACTGAGTTCTACCATATAGAATTATTCTTATGTGAAATCTAGGTAAATGAAACTGACCAGTCTTATTCCCAGGTGATTTTGATAGAGACCTACTGGATTTACTACATTGTGATCTCACTGTCATAGAATATAATACACGTAGCAGCTTTATACTGAAGCACTTTGGTTGTAGAGAGCCTGCAAACGCCATTACAAGATGGCGCCGGCATCCGGCCAGCTGATTAGCAAACAATTGCCACTCCACATGCGCGTAGGCTAAAGACCAGCCCCGGAGTCACGTCATTCGGACACGTCATATGGCCTGATTGGCCTCTGCAAATCAGGAACCAACACGCCACCCAGATGTAACCTGAAGGATATATAAACCGTGCCATTTTGGGGCTTGGGGTCTTCCTCTCATCAATGTTATAATAAACGATTGCTGCAGAAGGATCCTGGTGCCCACGTGCGTTCTTGCTGGCAAGACGATTGCGCGGGTCACATTTGGTAATCACTCTGTCACCTGTCTACCTCTATCAGTTGGAGGTGGTATATACAAAGATGCTTTCAGATATTTGGGATATAGAGGATAATTTGGAGTGGATATCGCTGGTGATACCAAAGACAAGGTAATTAACACAGCGATATCCACTCCAAAATTCACATGAATATCTTATACAAGTTTCTTTTTACTTTCAATTAATATTTCCAATTTTATGTAGGTTTTCAAATTTCAAAAGATTTATATTTTATGTATATATTATACAGCATTCATCTATTTAGGTAATTTACCATTACAAAATTACAATGTACACTTTTGGTTTTGCTTTCTCCCTGAGTGTATGCAAGATAAACATTTCATGGTTTTTAAAAATAATTAGACTTGAACCGGATGTGCCTTAAGTATAAAAGGCAGAAATGATAATGAATTCACATTTTACTTGATTCAAATTCTCCAAATACTTAGGAAATATATAGTTTATATATTTATTTTGATAAAAATATATATCATGTACAACAAGTCTCAAGATATATGTAAGTAGTTAGATGGCTAAATTAACTTAGAAATTATTTCACCTACTTGTCATTTTGGTGGTGAGAACACTCAAAATCTAGCCTCTCAGCAACTTTTAAGAATTGATTATTATTCCCTATGGTTACCATTTTGAAACAACTTTTAATTGATTGTAAGTGGTAAAGAAATGAGAAATAATGAAATTAAACAAGTGTTTCAAGGAATGATTCTATTAATCAAAATATTTAACAGATGCTTATTCTCAAATATTGTTATAAATATGAGAAGACCTTCAGAACACTTAGTGAGTTGTAAACCCCAAGAATTAATTGTATTTTTCCATATTGTCCAATTTTAGTTGTTGAGTTAGGCCAAACTAAAGCCAGCAGTTGATCTCTACTGATTTACATCAGACTTTGACTGCAGTCGTAATGGTGTTATAATAATAGCAAAACTGAAAACCCCACAGGGAGAACACAAGTCTCCAGCATGTGGCTGACAAAGTAATTTTGGATGTTTTTAGATTTTCGATCCTCATCTCCCAGTGTTAAATCCTTGCCTGTTTTGAAACCATGGTGTAAGTGTTAGTTAGGAGTGCGTCAGTACAAAAACTATAAAGTCAAGTTCAAGGTCAGCAACAGGCAATATTACTAATAACAGCAGCTTGTTCAACTAACAACGAAGGTCCAATGAAATTAAAATTATTCTCACAACTTTTCTGTAAACGAGAGCATGGGTTTGTAAACAACATTGATCCTCCTTACAGATACGAGAAACTCCAAATGACTGTGCTTTTTAACCAAACCTTTCCTATGTGATATTATTCCATAGAGATCTCAAAACTGCAAATGTTCTTTTAGTTCTCCCTACCGTGAATCACCATTCCATCTTAGAACTTCTCTCTGTAATACACAAACTATTTGGAAAAGAAACTCAATTGCAAAGAACAAATTTGTCCTTAGTATTCATTATCTGTGAGTGTTTATTATTGTCCTAGAAAATTGCATTACAATTTTCTTTTAATTATCTTCCTGTGGATACACTACATTTCCTGATGACAACTGGAAAACTTCCAAATGCCTGCCAGCTACAAATATGGTAAGTTACTCACTCAGAATCTTCAGTAGCTACTTGTGCTCACTATATTTATTAGCTTCAGTTTAAAACTGTGGCATCTTCCTAATGTTCACATGTTGTGTTATTTTAGTGGTCTGGTATCATATTGCTTTTGGAAAAATATCTTTAACTACCAATCTGTGTGAAGAATTAAGTTATGCATAAAATGTATTCATATAAGTATTTAAGTCAGTCTATGAAGTTTCAGTTCTTACGGGAGGCATTACAAGGAGATAAGCATGGAATTAGAGGAAGGAGAAAGGCTGCCACGAGAAACTGAGCGTTTCCCCCGGACAGGAAAGAAATGCAAAAAGAATGGTGTAGAAAAGAAGATAATGTGGTACTTAAGAAAAATAAGAATTTCCCCCCTCCGAGAGACTACAAGTGATGGTGAAATTCTTAGTACTTACAATATGCAGGTACACTTTTGATGTTTGAGATCGACAAAGGCTGACAGGCACTTTGTCATTGTGGGAGGTTCAAACTATCCTGTTTCATAGGTCAAGAGAGTTTGTATGTGTGCTAGGGTTGAGACACCCAGACTGGATCGTTGTCACGTGCCTTACTGATTTGTTGCTGCAACACAATACCCGGCATTCTCAGATTAAGGAGGTAAAGTTTATTTTAGCAGTTTCAGAAGGTCTCAGTTCATTGATGGGCAGCCAGCAATACTTGAAGCATATGATAAAGGCCTCGCTGGGAAAAAAGCTGTTTGCTTCTTAATAGTCAGGCAGTAGAGTGAGGGAAAGCAGACAGAGCTAGCAAATACTCTTCCAGGTCAAGCCCCGGTGATCTGTCCCTTCTGATTGGGCCCCACGTCCTAGTAGCATGTGACATAAGGATTTCTGGCGACATTCCAGATCCAAACCATAACATTTTATCCCTGGCTCCCAAAAGCCTCACCCTCATCTCCTTATGCAAAATTCATTTAGTTTTTCTATAAGAGTTGCTAAAATCTTAACATTTCCAACACTTAAAAAGTTCAATTCCACAGCCTCCTCTGAGACTTAGGAAAATAGATGTGAGCTCCTGTGAAAAATAAAAGCTAAATACTACCAACAACAGCACAGGGTAAACAATCACATTCCAAAAGGGAAGAATAGGAGAATAAAAAAGGCAATTGGCAAAGAATAAAGCAATCAGACCAAAACAGGACTGAGTGCCATGGAAAACACCAAATATTGCTATTCCACGAAACCCTGTGGTTCTGTCTCTGGTGAGTTCCAAAGGCTCTGACTGGCTCCACCTCTACAGTGTCGCTTCTTGAGCTCCTACCTTTAGGACTTCTGCTTTGGGTTGGTTCCACTCACAGCCTATGGCCTTCCTCAGCAGACAATGCATGTTCCTGGCATCTCCAAATTTGAGAAGTCGCCACTGCACTTTTAATCTACTTTTTCAGTGGCAAACAGTGTGGCCTTCTAGGCCTTCTTCTGAAATCTGGGTGAATGCCTTCCCGACCCCACAACTCTTCCAGTCTGCATCCCTGTGAAACCCGCACCACATACGCGATGCCAAGGTTTGCTGCTGGCTTGAGCAGTAGCCTGCCTCCTGCTTGGACCATAGCTGCAGCAGTGCTCAGTTGCCTGGATGGCTGAACCCCAACTGGCTGAACTCTGGAAAAATACGTCTCCATTTGGCCCCACAGGATACCGTAGGGTATTTTTTCAGAGTGAAGTTATTTGCCTTTTCCAACTTGAATTGATGCAGGGAGGGGTTTTGTTATTGTCTGAGATAGCTTCAAGCATTTATCCTTGATTCAAGTACTTGGCTTGTTTTTAGTACTGATCTCTTCAATAATCATTCTATCCTTTGCCCCAACTTTCAGTCTCTTTCATTTCAGCAAAACTGCAACCTCTTTAGCTCTTTTTCCTCTGCCATTTCTTTTTCCTGCTTCTAGGAGCTAGCTGAAAGCTGCAAGCAGTATCCATATGGTAGCATGAGAATTGGGCTGCCTTGAAATTCCCTCCACCGGATACAGTAGTCCACCACCCTTTATCTCAGTTTCAGGCAGTCTCCGTACAGAGACACACTGTTTGCCAGAACATGCCACACATGATTTCCAGACCAATCTTCAGTAGGCTTCTCCTTCTCACTTGAAACTTCTCGATTGAACCCAGCCCCTCCAATCTGTATTCTGGTCGTTTAAGGTCTTTATCTGTATTGATATTCTGTATCAGTACCCTGGTTTCTGAGCTCTGGAGGAAAACCCTTAGGGGAATAGGAGGATCCCAGCTCCTCCTGTTCTTCTCACATAACCAGGACGAGACATGGCTTCCCCTGCATGAGTTCCCGCAATGATATAGTCTTTGCTTTATAGCCAAGAGCAACAGGGCCAACTGACTAGGTACTGAAAGCTCTGAAGTTATAGGCCAAAAACCTTTTCTCTTGTTGATTACCTTGTGCTTTGTCTTAATAATAGAAAGTTTAACAATGCAAAATATAAACAAAGGAACAAACAGAAACAAATTTATACAATTAATTGACATTTATTTTTGTAGAATTTTACTTGTTTAATGTTGTGCGTGCGTGCGTGTGTGTCTGTGTGCATGTGTAAGGATTTCCTTTTTAGTTTAATGATACAATGATAGTGATATTTGTATGACAACTTGAATGTACTTAATGCCAAACTGCAAACTTTTAAAGGCTTAAATAGTACTTCTTATGTTATGTATGTATTACCACAAACAAGAAAAATAAACAAATCCTCCTGCAAGCCTCCATCTGGGAGAGGACTAAGGAGAAAGCCAACTCTGCTGACAGGAAAATGCCCCAGCATTATGCCTCTGCCTGTGAGGCTACCTCAGGTTTCAGCAACAGGAGGATTCTCCAAGACAGCAGCCAGTGGCGCAGAGAGCTGACGAGAGGCTGCCTGCCCTCTTTTGAGTGGAAGAGTGGGGCTGGTAATTTTGAAGATGCAGAAAAAATGCACAGAAGCAGGCATAGGGGACCCCACAGATCCGAGTTGCAGAACCACTGTGTACAGTTGTGCACAATGATTGTTGCACAGCTGCAAACAGAAGATGAGAACATGAGAACAATTTCTAGTGTAGCCTTTCTGCCGGGATCCTTGGAGTTGTGCAGTAATCACATCTCTTGACCATAGGTGCTAACTCTAGACAAGTGACTCAAAGCACTTCGAAACTCCTCAACACATTTATGAAATAACTGGACTGTCAATGTTGCATCTGGTAATGACCTGAGGTATTTAGTTTAGATATTAACTAAGATGACAAGAGAATACTGGAAATTTCAGAATGGCCAGACATCGTTATAGCTGAAAGAAATACCTGCTAGAAACACCCAAAGCCTACTATTCTCTTTGTTGTCCCAACTGTATTTTCCAATTAGTAATCTTATTTGCAATTGAACTCAACTTCTTATTTCCCATAATGAAATTAAACCTTTCAGTTTCTTACATATTTTACTCTGCTCTCTCTAGATTTCCACGCTATGTTTCTCTTACCGCTTGCATGAAATATTCGTATTTTTCTCATCGTGTACTCTTATGGCTGAGCATTCTCCAAGCTAGGTGTATTCTCAGTCCCAGAGTTTAATCACATTAAACAAGGAATATTTATTTTCACAAGGGGTGCCTAGTCAGTTTCAATAAACACTTTTTGCATACTTCTATTAGCAATGGAAAAAGCAACTCATACTTAACTGGTTGTATCTCCATTGTGAATTTTATTTTCTTTTACAATAAACAACAGAATCAAGACTAATTCTTCCTTACTGGCCTAATTTAAGAATGCAGTATTATGCTCAAGTTCTCAATGGATAATACTTCAATCTATATGGTTCAATCATAAAGGAGTTAAAAGTGGCCAAGTTTATGTAAAATGATTAATACTAACACCTACAGTGACTTTCAATGTAGTTTTACTAAATATCCTACTTTTTGTTACCTCGAAAGGATAATATAATAACACATGAGAAGACCTGAACTTTCTGATCTGCCATATGTTCTTGAATGGTACTTTTACTTCTCCTTTGAGGCATTGCTAAGGCTCCTTCACCTTGGAGGCAAAAGCATTGATGTCCTCTGTCCTCCACCTATTTTGGGGATCGATGTTGACTATCTTGTCTGTCAATGACTTAAGGGCAACAACCTGATATCATTCCCCACAGTGCCCAATGATCACACAGCAGGGAGAAGGCATGGGCTGATCATTTTCTCAATGGGACTGGAGAAGGATGAAAAGAAAAGCTGAAAGAAGCAGCCAGTAGGAGCATTTCCTGTGTGCAAATACTGGGTTTTCTCCCTTTTGAAATCCCTGCCAGGTTTTAATCTTTCCCATAATTCTAAAAGAATGATATCTAGAATATTCAGAAAAACATCAATTGAAAATAGTGTTTTTCATTTCCTAGGACTTCTTGTTTTCTAGGTTTATTTAAAAATATTCCTCTGATAAAATGAACTATTTGCATTTGAACTGATTCCCAAAAAATAAACATTATTCAAAATGGATATAAATATAATTTAGAGCTTATTTATTAAAAAAAAGACTAAAGGCACTTTTTTCTCTTCAGGAGAAAAACAACCACTGGCAGTGTTTATGCAGACGTTTTCATCTTCTTTTTTCTTTATTTTTTCTTCTTTTCTTTTTGGTTTGTTTGTTTGTTGTTTTACTGGAGAACAAACCTAGGGACTCAATACGGAACTCTTTTGCCAGCTCATTTTTATAATTGATGCTGAGGGAGATTCCGGCTGCGTAAGCCTCAGAGACTGGGCTCAAATGTGCTGCCCTCTTGCCTCAGCCTCCCAAGGTTCTGAAATTAGAGACCCGCACCACCAGACCCAACCAGAAAGACATTCTCTTGTCGGGATGGAAACTATAAAAGTGGTGCCTTTAATACTTGGTAACTTACTTTATCACATTTATTAAGCTTTTCAGGAGCCCCATTCCCTCTGTAGTTAATAAAAGAATGGCGATAAAAATGCTGTAATCAAATTGGAGGAAAACACTATTCAAGAGGTAACAAGAGAAAGAGCATTTCACCACTTCGCCTTCACAGCTGTTGTCTGGTACACCGGACAGACCACGCTTCTTTGAAACAAGAGGTGAGAGCTGAAGGAATAGCACAGAGGTCGGAGCCCATCTCCAGCAAACCCCAGGGCCTGGGTTCGATTACCCAGCACCTCATAAACTGAGGGTGATGGTGCGTGTCCGTAGTTCTCTCATTTGGGAGGCTGAGGCAGGAGATCCAGTTGTAGAACTGTCTTTAATATACCTTCGTAGATCCCAAACCCATATTTAGCTGTATCTATGGAAAATCCTTAGAAAACAATTCTTACTGATGATGATGGTAACAAGTATTTGGTAAACTACAGTTAAATAATTTTCTTTTTTACTTGTAATTTTTTGCTCACTTTTTTCTTTCTGAAGAAGAATACACGATACTTAAATAGATTTATATATTATTAAGAAAGATGTTATATAAATTATGGAAGGATATTGTTTTAAGATTCTGACTTGAAGATTCAACTTGATTCTGCCAAGAAATGTGTTTTTTGAAATCATGTAAGGATAAAAATAATTATATACACACATGATGAATATTTTCTTTTCTATATCTCTTTTGGAGTTACTTCAGAAACATTTCTGTAGCCAGATACATGTCACTTTCTTTGCTATAAAAAGCAAAATTGATAGATTGATAGATTGATAGATTTCATCAAATCTATATATATATATATATCTCCAAAAAAGATTTACTTTTCAAATCTTTCTTTTTCTGTAACACCTGAATGGGAGTTGATATGACAAAAATCTGTATTTGACATAACTGTATCCATCGTGTTTTCCCAGCAAGCCAAGCTGCAAAAATTGTATCTTGTGTTTATTAGAATTACAAAGGTTAAAGTCTTATTGGTTTATAATAAAGCTTGAAAACCCTTTATGCCTATAGGCATATAATTAAATTGATCATAACCTTTGCTTAAGATTCATTCTCACCATCGAGTCGATTTTCAACTATCTTTCTATTATGACTTCTTTGTTTGTTTCCCTATTAACATAATGGACATTTGTGGTAATTTCTGACTATAATGTATATTCTCCGTATACATAGACTCTCCAGAGTGCCAAACTACCACAGGAGACATGGCAGAAATGAAGGTCGAGCTTCCATCCTTCAGCAAGCGACTCAGGGTCTTGTAGATGGAAGGAACACACCACTACTAGAAATTTGAGGTGGGGGGGGGGGAATAGCATAACACTTAAAGTTATTTCTTTTACTATCAGGATGACCCTAAGTTGAGACAAATATTATATTAGCAGGTAAATTATGTGGAATGAAAGCTAAATTAGCTTATGCAAATGATGGCCATCCTGCTATCTGTGAATAAGTGCATTCTTTTTATAGATTCTATATCAGGTTAAACAAGCAGATGGAGGGGAGATGAAAACCATGTTTCTCATTCATTCCTAAGTGTGCTTTAATTAGAAATCGCTCTTTACAGTCCTTAATTCTGGCTTGTTTGGCCCAGGGCCATTCAGATATTTATCATATGAATAACTGGCGAAACTATAGATTTTAAAAACTAGCCTACTATATACAAAGAAGCAATAGTTAACTCACCCTTAATCTGATAGGGTGAGGCTTCTCTTTGGTGAAGCTTTGGCAAAACCAGACCAATTGATTTCAAGGGCCTTGTATGACCCACAGGCCACATGTTTTCCAGACTGTCTTAACGAGTACATAGTAAATAGAAGGATCTGAACATTAACAAGAATAAATAAGAAAAAAAGCAAAGGTTTCTACAAATACATTGCATGGAATTATAATAATCTCAGATATTACCTTTGAGAATTAAGCATTTCACCATTTCTATAATTATGTTGTCCATAGATATATATATATATATATATATATATATATATATATATATATATATATTATGTAGTTATATATATGTTATATATATATATATATATATATATAGTTATATAGTTATATAGTTATATTTGTTAATATCTCTTGAGCTAGAGTATTTACTTAAGATGCCACACATGCTTGAAAGGGTGCTGGATTTAGGCAGCTTTGACATTTTCCATGGAGTTGAAAATGGAGTGACAGAAGAACAGACAAAACACAGACTCAGTGACCAGGTCCTCATGGTAGTAGCCAGCTGGGACTGAGAGTGACAACAAATGCTTTAAAGAAATTAAACTTTCATGATAATCCTCAGGCTAATAAAAATAAATGGTCACTGTTCTTTTTTAAAAAATTACATCCTTGTATTATTTGACACAGAAATTGATAAGGTGCCCTAAGAAACTACCGTGCCACAGAAAGTGTGTCTCCAAGAACAGAAATTTATTTTTTCAGAGTATGGAGGTAAGAAGACAAGTCAGGTACTCTCCGGTTTTCTGTTTTTTACACACCTTGTGGATGGACCTGTATGCTCAAATGGCTTTTTCTCTGTGCACAGTGATTCTCGGTGTCTCTCTGTGTCCTAGTCTCCCTTTTTAAAATAAATATTCTAACGGGATTAACTTAGCAATGTAATTTGCTATTATTTGTATTTATGAATTAATTTTACATTTCCCATCTTTATTTTTTAAAAGTTTTCCTCTTTATTTTCTTACAAATTCCGTTATGTTTTCTAGCAGTATTTCACATTTTCTTGTAAGCTCCCCATAATCACTTGAACAATATTTTGTACAAAAACGCACTTTTTATGAGCAAAGTTGAGACATAGGAAGCTACTCTCCAAAGAGTCTAGAAATTCAAAGAAAATGTTCACCAGAGATAACAGAAAGAAAAATTAGTCTATTTGCTGACATCCTTCAGCTTTACAGAAAATACCGTGAAGAACACACTCTTGGAAAAGGACTGTTTACGAGAGCCTTCCCTAGGAGGGTGAAAAACTCTCCAGGACTTCTATTTCTTGTCCTGGTGAGATCTAATGTCATAAAACAATGACGTTGGTCTTAGTTGATATCTGTAAGGCCAAAATAGATAGATGAGAAGTATCTTTCCTTTCTGCATCCTATGGTCTAGGTTTTTGTATTATTTATTGGGAAACCATTTTAGTCAGCTTTCCCGCTGCTGAGACACAACACGCGACACCTACAACTTCAAGAAGAGGAGGTTTAACTTGGTCTGTGGCTTCAGGAATGTGGGTCATGGTTGGCTGGCTTGTGGCAAAAACATTTTGATGGAAAGATGTGGTGGAGGAGAAAGCACTGATCATAGCAGCCCAGAAGCAGAGCTGGGCAACAGTGTCAGAGAAGAAGGGACTATTTATAGTGTGTAAAATCACGTGTCGGTCCCATTCGGATGTATTTTCAGCCGTGCTTCACTAAAACTCTGTGTATCTCTTAATCTAGCAAACTGACATAGTCTGATAAACCTTTTATGCCCTTAAAGGGATTTTTGAGAAATTTGTTAAATCAAAAGGGCTCATGTCTCTGTCTTTGAGAACAACATGTGACGAAATGAAGCAGCCATTTTCCCGGTTGGTTTTGGGTTACCTAATCACCTCACCTCTCTAAAGAAATAGAGGCTCAGTTTTTGAAGCGCACTGTAAGAGAGAAGACAAGTAGGCTAGGTCTTGGTATGAGAATGCCACATGTGGGGTTCACAGGGAATTTTTGTTATTGTTTTGCTTTATTTCCTCTCGTGATGATTTAAAGCAGGAGCTTTCTACACTTCCTAGGTTTTGACAACCCGCTCCAGTAGCTGGTCTTTGAACTCCTCCACATCCATTCCCACTGTTACTAAATTTATTTCGAGCAGGCTTTGGCTCTGAACTCAGAACAGATGGAGAAAGATGCTGTCTAAGAAAAGTAGAAATGACAGACTTTCATCCTGGTTTGAATGGTCTTCATTAAGTGTTCATTGTGTTAGTGCTGTGGCTGTTCCCCTACTCCAACGGAGAGCGATTGTTGGTCTCAGTGAGGCCCAAATAGATACATGAGCAGTATCTTTCCTTTTTTTTTCTTCATATGGTCTACCAATAAAGTAAAAATAAAAATGAAAAGAGAAGGAAACAAACAAGTGGAAATATAAAGATAAATCTTTTCCTAGAGAATCATATTCAGAACATGCAATTGAGGGCGCCTAATGGTCTGAGAAACTACATGTTAAAATTTGCATATTTATATTTAGGTCAGCTTTAAAAGCAGGCATATGAGAAGAACACTGCCAAAATTCTTTCTTTCTTTTTGAGGTCATGATATTTAAAACACAAAAACATGCTGACAAAAACTATTCAAGAAATGTAGGAATGATAAATGAACTTGCATTCATTTACCACATGGTTTTTCAGGTGTCTCATCAGTGAAATGTGTGTGTTAAAGAGATTTATATGGTTTAGAAAACACACACCTGATTGCAAGCTAGACAAGTCGGGTCCATTCCTAGTATTTCCTTTCTTTCTCTGACATCTTGAAGAAGCTACTTCATGTTTGTTTCAGAATGGCAGTGGGTGGAACCCCTCAATATCTGATCCAGAGCCTCTAAATTTAAACTCCATAAAATATTTTATAATAGTTTCTTTTAAAATAAAGAAAACAGTGAAAACAGCTTCTCTATGGAAGATATACCACAGACATCTGACATCTCCAGTTTCTGTTAAAAATATTTGCATAAGTTTCCTTTGATGATGTTGACACATACTTGATAAAATCAGTTATGTCTCAGTAGACTGTCCTTGAGAACAGTGAGAGCTTCTAATAAAAGCTACCTTTCATTTTAACATGAATCTGGTTTTAAAAGGACTAAGAACTTATGTATATGATGCATTTTATTAAGTTCTCTTGCATTTTGAAGTAAAAATTATCAGAGTTATGTTTCATTTTATATAGAAGTCCGTGTTTTTCTGGTAAAAATATCTTGTGAATATTTTTAGAAGTCTCCAAGAACGTAATTTAATGCATTTATATGCATATGATATTTGTTTTAATACAAATAACAGCCATTACAGGAAAATGAAAAATCAAATTATATATTTATGCTTTTTTACATATGAATAAAAGTTTATTGTGTTAGCATAAAATCTATTTCACACATACATTGTAGAGGTAGGAGGAATAGTAAACAGGATTGAATTCCACCATGCATTTTTGTTTGCTTGAATTGGAATGGAAAAAATATAAGCACAGAGGTTAAGAGTTGGATACAGAAAATTCTTGAACAAAATTATTAATATGTTACCTTTGGAAGTTGAAGGAGGAAAAGGAAAGTGGATTTTTAAAATATCTCCTCTGTTTGACAGAAATTTTTGATTCTGTATTTCATTAATCTAAGCACTTTTCAGCCAACCTACTATTTATCTTCTTTTCTTCCAATAATTCTAAAATGTTGGAAGATTTCTTAATTTTATGCTTGTGTTCAATCACTTTACAAGCCAAGGTAAAAAAAAAACTGTGTTTACCAGATTCAATAATTAAAGATATAATAAGTCATTAGTTCACATATAAACACATGCACATGCCTTCATTTATTTCTATTCATCTCTCAAAAATTAATAAGTAATAGACTTAAATGTGACACAATATTTAATCCCCCCCTTTCTTGTTTTGTATCCCAGTCTGGTCCTAAACTCATGATGTAGCTCAGGCTGGCCTTGGACTCATGGCAATCCTCCCTACCTCAGACTCCTGAGTGCTGGGATTATAGCAATATTTAATTTCTACTAATTAAGAACTATCTCCTAAGACATGAAAAATAACTTATTAATTACTAACCTAAAAGAATTAGAGCACCACTAGCAAGATCATAAATACAATTAGTGACATTTTAATCTTTTACATTCCACTTTTCCTTTCAGAATTACTTGTGGCAGTAAAATGTAACTCAAAATGCTTATGGTGAATTACTTATGTTGTTCAAACATTTCTTAATTCCTAATGACCTCTAGACTACAACCTTTTCATTTCACTCACCAAACTTTGACCCAATTTTACTACAAATTTATTTACCCAAGAAGCATTACAGAATTCTAGAATATTTCTATTTTGAAGCTAATTTAGTCGATTGCTTTAATGTCTGGTTTTAGGTGGAAAAAAAGTAACAACAGTTATCTTGCTGATAGAATTTTGTATACAAGAGGGACTAGGATTTCTTGCATGCTGAAAATAAAGTTTTTCTAAAAAATAAGAATAATAAGGCTTACAAGATTATAAAATGGGTTATCTCAATGAACTACTGAACCATTTTGAGAATAGTCAGAGTTTTGAGTGTTTTATATATATAGATACTTTCATCATCTGTTTAACTGAAAGCCATTCTGTTCCTAATATCATATTTTTCCTTTTGGTTTCACCTGGAAGATTATTTTAGAAACTCAGGACCATGAGTTTACTTTATTGAAACATAAAGTAAAATTTCCTTATGGCTATAATTACTCTATGGAAGAACTCTTCAGAGTGCTGTAACGGTCAAGTCAACATGACCTTTGCTTGGATTACAAAATCAATCATATACCCCTTTAATTTATTTCAAGGAAGTGGTAAAGACATAAACTTTAATAATAAGATGCTGGCAGTAATTTTTAAGTAGATTAGATAACACTTACTTTGTTTTTCCTGATGCTAAATAGATGATTCTACCCAAAGTGCTATTTTATCAATATGTAAAACCATGTAAAATAGGCAGTAATGCCACTTATTTCATGGAGTGAGTAACAATTTAAGTAACAGTACCTTAAAGCAAACACACAATATTTAATTCTTGCTTTGGGTAACTGACCAATATCAGGTTCCTTCTTCAGAGAAGCTTGGCAAAAAGAAGAGAACAATAACAAGGCCTGTCAGGGTTTTGGAAGAAGAACAGCGAAGCACTGAATTTCTTCTGTCTTGCCGGAAAGAACCTCTGGTTGTATATAGCTTAAAACAGGGAGGGCAGCATTCTTCCTGAAGGTACCAGCTTCATCCCAGGTCCACTGGAAACCCTATCAGCACCCTAAATGTAGCTGCAGCACCACAATGCAGAAGCAAACAGTGATACTTAAAATGGTAGTTTACATGAGAACTGAGTAAGAGGATTTCATCCTGTTCATACCTTCCTCAGGGTCCTGGGTCTCTGTTCTGAGTTCACTAGCTAGGCTATCTCTCATTTTCCTCCCTTATGCAGAATTTAATTCTTTTCTTAGTCTTGAATCAGTGTTTCTAAACCTTATGTTATCCATTCAGCAAGTGATTGCTGGTCAATTGCTACTATCTCACAAAATGCCGGTGGTTATTTAAGAATACCTTTTGGATCTCTGGATCACACTCAAAATTACTTATTAACATTTCTGTGCAACAGAAATGGCCTGGGAAATAGGGACTTGAGTAGAGAGAGAAAAATTTATGTTAATGAAAACATTTTAGCAACATATGTATGTACATATTCTTATTGATAAATTGTCATCACTTCCTTTCCCATTGGACTTACTTTAAAAAACACAAAATCAATTTTATCATTTCCTTGAACATGACATAAATAATTACAACCTACTTCCCTTTTATCTTCTTTGACCAAAGGAAAGGCATTACTTAAATTCGAAGTCTCATCACAACATGTTTCTTGTACCATGTCCTTTTACTTTTTCATAACTTTTATTTTCTTTTGCTTTACAGTCAGGATATTATTCCTAACCTCCTAACCGCCCCCCCCAAAAGAAAGGGAAACAATACCCCCCCATTCCCATAACCTTGTCCATCAGCATTTAAATGCACTGTGGCTTGAAGCTCAGCCTTCATACTTTGTCTTTATAGTGGTTTTCTTGAGGTGATACTTATCAAGGCAGAAAACACAAAGCTTTAAAGCTTCTTTTAAACTTGGTTTTTTTTTTCATGTTGGGAAAAATTTGATTTTTTACTATTTCTCTCTTTGTGTAATTTTTGATATATCATTTATTGTGATTTGGACCTGGAATGTTCCCCCAAATCTCACGTGTTTGGATGTTATGAGTTATCCGTGGTGTTAGAAGATTGTGGCATGGTCGGGAGGAGTGGATTGCCAGCATGTAGATTGGACTTGAGGAATGTAGGTTAGATTAGATTACAGGCATGTGGTGGACCTTCCACATCCGGACCAAGAAGGGTCCGATCACTAGAATGGGAACTGGAAATGTATATATGCTGCTATCTTCATCTCGAATTAGATGAGACTTGCTTTGACTTGGCTTCCTGTTTGTGATGTCGTGAGGAGCTGTCTCCACCTCTGCCTCTGCCATGTACAGCTGCTGACCACTTCTGAGTGGACTGTGGCCTTCTGAAACTGTTAGCTAAAGTAAATCTTTCCTCCCCTAAATTTGTGGATGTTGGGTATTGAGTCACAGAAATGTAAAAGTAACTAAGACATTATTTTTAGAAAATTTTCAGATTTCAGAATTTTTAATAGCTTATTGAATCTTTAATTTTAATATCTGCTCTAATTTTGATGTTGATAATTTTTTGCCTTGAAAAAGTAAAGTGTAATTGATGTACAGCAAATTTTTACTCAGAATCCTCTTTTTTGGATTAAACCACTGATCGAGTGAAAAAAGGTCTTTCCAACCTCTACCCATATTTTAAATTGAGTATAGGCCCTAGACCTCACCTGCATGTTCAGAAGATGTGAAGGCTAAAGTTTGAAACCAGGAGTTTGTGTGAATTATATTTATAACTAATGATAAAGAAACATAAAAAAGAAAATAAAAGTCTTTTTAAAAATTTATGTTTATTTTTATTGAGCCAAGCCCAGTGGTACAGACCTTTATTTTCTATTTGTTCATTTATTTTCCAGAGATGGGTTCTGCACCAATATGCACAGCCTACATGGTGCTGGGGAATCAAACCTAGAGCTCTACACATGCCAGGCCAGCACTCTTAACTACGATTGAGCTACAATTCCAGCACTTTCCTTATCTTTTAGGTACCCCTTTGCCACCTACCTCCAAACATACCAATGTCTAACTTTTTACCTAATAAATGACTGTAAATATATGCTTAAAGTTGCATGTTTTCATTTTAACAAACCTTCAAAAACAATTTCATTCAGATATTTTGCATTTTTGCTGTTATTTTCAGTTATTGTGAGTAAAATGTTTATGTGTACTTTATATAATAGCATGATTCATCCTTTCTCCTAGATCTGTCACCTAATTCCTTGCTAAATCCTACTTTTTCACCAGAAATAATCCCCTCCCCCCATAATTAGAGCTCTTTCTAGTATTTCTTTCAGTATAAGGCTGATAATAATGAAATCTCCTGCCTGTGTGCTTTGAACATTTTCATATTTTAGGATAGTTTCTGTTCTACATGGTTGGAGAACTCAGGTACACTGTATCAGTGGATACCCTAGTTTTCTAATCCTATAACCTATAATACCTCATGTATAAATTTTCAATTGGAGATGATGCATTTTTATTCACATTTAGAATCCTATTTAACATTTTAAAAATTGATTATAATTCATTGCTGATAGTCTTTTCCCTTCACCTACTTCCTCACACAATGTAGCCACAGTTATTTTAAAGTCTGTTGTCTGCTCATCCTAATGTCTAGGACTCTAGATCATCTGTGGTTCTATTTTTCCCCCTTTTGGATTTGGACATACGGTGCTTTCTTTTAATGTATTTAATAACGTTTGGACGAACCAAGAATATAGTGCCTAAAAATTAAAGATGGTCAACAATGTGTATTTTCTTCTAGAGAGAGACGTTTCCCTTTTTTGTTTTAGATAAAAAGAGTGGAGCCTGAGAACCTCAAAGCCAAGGCTGATCTGAATGGGCTGAGTGCAGTCTCAGCCAGTCTGTGGGTGACACGTGTTTCTGAGATACAGTCTAATTCTTTGGTTTTTAAATGGTGAGCCTGGACTCTGTTCATTGAAGGCCCTGAATTTACATTGTCCACTCAGCAGAAAACTCTGCTTTGATTTTCAGAATTTATGGTACACAGAGTAATAGACACCAAAGATGTCGGCATCCTGTCCCCCAGAACCCACCGCAAGTGCCACACGGCAAGAAGAAATGAGATATGCCCACGGCGTCGAGGTTGCTAATCAGCTGAATTTAAGACAAAGGGATTATTCTTGATTATCTAGGAAGGCTGAATGTCATTATAAGAATTTTTATTTGAGAAAGAGCGACACAGATCCAGAACGACAGTGCTGTGAGGAAACCTCAGCCAGCCATCGTTCTTTTTGAAAATAAAAGCACGTGAAGGAATGTAGACAGCCTCTAGAAACCAGAGGAGTCAAAAGAACTGAGAAAAAAATCTTCCCTAAAACTTCAAGGAAGGAATGCAGCCCCCAAGGTCTTGATTTTTACCCACAGTGATCCATACAGGTTTTTGAATTTCAAACCTATAAAATCATAAATTCGTGTCATTTTAAGCCACTAAATTTATGCTGGTGTTTCACAGCACCAACAGGATGCTAATGGCAGGACTTTTCACTTACGTCTATAGGCCCACATACATGTTGTCAACACTTAAAAAGTGTATTGAAAAGAAAAGAAAAAAGAAAGAAAGAAACAAAGAAAAAGAAAGAAAGAAAGAAAGAAAGAAAAACTATGGGTATGAGGACATGCCTCAAATTCTTGCTTTGCAAGACCGTATTTCCTTTCTAATGAAGAGCCTTTTCCTCATTTAAAGCCTAAGTTGTGGGCCTTGTGCCTGTCCCCAGATTCAAAAGACACGATTAGTGAAACCAAAGGCAAAAGGCATCTCCTTCTAGAAGTCCTCATTTTACCTCTCCTTGCTTCACTAGCCCCGAGACCAGTGCTGCTTGCGTCAAATGGGCCTCTGAGTTGTTCTCAGATGTTTGTTGTAATCTGTTTAATACTGGAGGGATAAAGTTTCCTTCTGAGTTTTTTTGGTCTTGGATTCTGCTTTACTCTAAGTGATTTTTTTTTCTCTATCTGAATATACTTTTATTTATTGTGCTTTTCCTAATGAGGAACTCTTTTATATTAACATTTGTGTATTTTTAACTTTGGAAGTATGCCATAATTTTTTTTGTCCTTAAATTAGTGTCATTTTCTTTATAACATTTTTTTCCCCACAGGGTCGTCTCACACTGTATTGCAGTCTGGTCTTGAGCTCACTGTAGCTCAGACAAGCTTACAACTCACAGCAATCCACTTGCCTCAACCTCCCAAGTGCTGGGATTTTAGGCATAGGCCACCACCTCCAGTTTATGTGGTGCATGGGAATCAAACCTAGAGCCTTGTGCTTGCTAGGCAAGCATTCTAACCACTGAGATACGCCCCTAGTCCTAACGTGTCATATTATTTTAAACACAAACATTCTTCTACTGCATTATTATATTTTTCAATGTATGCATAAATTTTGAAGTAGGCATGGAGTATGTGTGTGAAAATGAAAATTAGGGGATTATAAATTTATAGATAAGTTTTTAGTTTTTTCAAGTAGAAGTTCAAAATTAGACTGAATATAATATCCATGAAACTTTTTCGTGCTTGTCTTCCCCATTTTATTTTAATATTTCATCTGTGTTTTGCTCTATGAATTCTTTAAAATGAGAATTTAACAATCCCTATTATCTACTCATGTAAATCATGATTATTGTAATAAGGCCGTAAAGTCACAGTTTTAGACTAGACTGATATGTCAGGTAGTTGGCTGTTCTAAGGCTATAGTATTTAGTATAGGTATTTAGTATATAGTATTTAGTATAGTATAGGTCAATAGGCGGACACATTTGAATACACTGCCTTGTACCATCCCACTTACCATCTTTCCCACTTTGTTTAGTGCATTGAAAAGGGCGTGACAGTTGCCAGGAGATATTTCAGCACCCACGAACACTGTGGGAACATTCTTGAAGTGTTAATAACACTTTTAGGACATTTTATGATATATTTTAGACAAGACTTTTGTTTTTTTAGCGTATATCCTAAAATAGCCTTGAAGGGTTCTATTTATTTTACAGAAAAGTGATTAGTTTCTTGATGAAGTAGCACTGAATACAAAAGTCACTAACTTTTCTATTGCAAGATTTCTAATTTAGCTTTCACAGTTTTAAAAACAATCCAGCAATTGCTTCCTCCCCCTCTTTGTGGTTCACAATCTTTTACAAGCTTTTGATATTTGTTTTTATAAGGGTTAAGTGACTTACTAAGGTTTAATTATTCCTCACAGCAAGGGGCCATTGTTGCCACCAGAAAGTAGAAAGCTCAAGTGTTCTTGCAGAGTGATGTGAGCTAGGAGGATGGATGATGTATTTCAAGAAGACAGGATTCTTTCATCAATGTGACCAACCTGCATGTGATCTAATTACCAGGAACTTCACTTTGTAGTGTTGCATTTCTGTGTATGATTTTAATTTCCTCTAAAATTATACATTTCCTTTATTGAATTAAAAAGATGTTGGTTTGTAAATATGCATGTTGTTCTCTAGCACAGAAATATTAAAACAACACTGTAGCTGGCCGTATAACAGATTTCATACAGAAGAAGACAAAAGCTCATCCAAGGCCAGAGTTGGAGCTGAGACCTTGCCATTTGTTACTTTGAGGGGAAAGGTCTCCTGTAAAAACCCTGGAGACCCAACAGGTAAATTTCTCCCACAAGAAAAAGCTACCTATGCTCAAGTTTTCCATCAAATTTTGTCTTTGCCTGATAGTGCTAATTTTTCAGCCGCTTCAGAGGTGGCGAAGAGTGTGCAATCAGCTATAATCATTTTATCTAAATATTACATCACTAAGACTTTGGATAACAATAAAAATGAAAAGTACTATGTTTATGTAGTATTCACTTTTTCCCATAGTATAGATCATTATGATGAAATAAGAATCCAAAGAATCTTACATTCAGTAAAGTTAGGTGATTATTACCTTATCAATACAGCAAAAACATCTTTCATTTTATTTCAAGGTTTTAGGTACTTTTCTTTTTCTCTCTTTTTTCCTTCCTTCCTTCCTTCCTTCCTTCCTTCCTTCCTTCCTCTCTCTCTCTCTCTCTCTCTCTCTCTCTCTCTCTCTTTCTTTCTTTCTTTCCTTCCTTCTTTCCATTTTTTTGATACAGGGTTTGCTCTCTAGTCCAAGATGGACCTGAAGTCACTATGTAGCTCAGGCCAGCCTTGGACTTATGGCAATCCTACTGCCTCAGCCTCCCAAAGTCTGGGATTACAGGTGTGCGCCACCACAGCTGGCTTACATGGTGCTGGGGAATTTTAACTCAAGTACTTGACTCTTGCTGGGCAAGTTTTTGAACCACTGAGCTTTCCTCCAGCCCCTGCTTTATGTAATTTTCATAACTTTTTTTCATCCTCTATAAGTCGATTTAAAATTTTCTGTTACATTAAGATTTCATATGATATTATATTCCTTCAAATTATTTTGATCTGTATCATTATTCGGTGTCAATATTATAGAACTATTTGAATTACAAGATGAAATAAAAACTCCTAGAGCTTTTACAGTTTTTTGATAATCATAAAAATAGCGATATTCACCAGACATACTTTATTCTGAGTGTCTCTTATGCATCTCCATCCTAAAACACAACAGGGAAATCCAATTCACACTGGGAGAGAAACTGACCAATAGTATCAGTTAAGGATACTGAGGATGATTTTTTTTCTTTTTGGCAATACATTATCTTTTCCCTTCTTGTCTTCTGGGGGTATCCCAATCTATCCAACATATAGGAATCATAAATTAATAAGATGTGGACTTCAACTTAGTATCTGCTTCTAATTCCCCTTGTTAAACCAATGTCAGTTTTTTCTTAAACAAGTTCCCTTCGCTTTCCTTCCTTGCCATTTCTTTCTCCTTCCTCTCTTCTCCACTCCACTCTTTTCTGTTCCTCCCCACTCTGCCCTGCTCTCTTTTCTCCTTTTTCTTCTTTTTCTTTCCATTCCTTTCCTTTCCTTTCGTTTTTCCTTTTCCTTTTCTTTTCTACGTGCTCTTTTTCTTCTCTTTTTGCAGTACTGAGATCCTTGCACATAAGAGGCAAGCCCTCTACCACTGAATTCCATCCCACTATTTTAAATTATGAAAAATTATTTTATTAAAAGAAGAGAGAAAGGAAAGGTCTTTGCCAGGTGTGTGTTCATGTGTCTCTTAGGGTTGATTCCAATGAACACCTATTACTTGCAGGGTTCCCAGAATTAATCGACAGAGTAAGACACAACAAAAACAGGAATTTGGAGTATGCATGATACTTTTTTCTCAGTATAGCAAATGCTGTGTAAGCCCTCACAGACCCTTAAAAGGTGATTCTTTTTGAAGTTTTCCAAAGTCGCAGGGTACTTTTACTCCTAATACACTTAAGTATAAGCCTGGGTTTCCTGCTCTTTTACTATGGGCACTATAAGTCAGTAACTGAACAAACCACTGCCACCGAAGTGGGGCTGTTGCTAACTCAGCCTCATGCCATTGACTTTGCACAACTACCTTCGTAGAGACAGATTAAATTCATGAGGTGCCAAATGGAGTGAAAGAGAGTTTATCTAATTCCATAAAAGGTTTACAGGAAAAGAGCAAAATTACAGACTAAAAATTGTTAGGACTAACCATAAATATCTCCTTTTTTAACACGTATATTTGATTTAATCACTTTAATTGTACTTTGAAAACAATGCTGTCTATTTATTTATTTTTCATTTTATAGACCTTTTTATGTAGAAACTGGAACCTCTAGACTTAGTTGAAAAAGCTGAAATCCCAGTCTCAGCAAGTCATGACTTAAGGGTAGCAGAGCTGGTGCACACTGAATTTTGGAATCAAACATACACCACTGTGGTGTGTTTATGGAATGTCCCCCATGTATTTGGGTGTTATAGATTATCTATGGAACTGTGTGCTGTTAGGAGATTGGGACCTGGTCTGGAGGGGTGGGGTGGGGTGGGGGGGTAGAACACAGGTGGAAGACAGACATGTGACAAATTATAGGTTACAGGTGTGTAGATTAGATCACAAGTGTGTGGTGCTTAAACTAGAAAGGATTAGAATACTGGGGCTGGATCCAAAAAGAGCAGATCACTAGGACAGGATCTGGAAGGACAAAAGCAACTTCCTCCCTGTCTTTCCGGGAGACTTGGCTTCCTGTCCGCCATGAAGTGAACTGCCTTCCTCCAGCTAAGCTTGCACCATGTGTTTCCTCCATTACTAGCTGCCCGTGAAAGAACTGTGACCTAAACTGTGAGCTAAAATAAACGTTTCCCCCCTCCCCCTAATTTGTGAATGTTGGGTACTTAGTCATAACAACAAAAAGGTAATTAAGACATACACCAAACCCTGGTTTTTGTTGGTTATTTAATTTTTGTTCTATGCATCCTGTCTGTGAATTCAATAAATTTCTTCTGATGGGGTGTTAGATTCTAAGCTAGGCAATTGGAAGACAACAAAATTAGTCTCAAGGCTTGCTCCCAAGTGGACCTGGGGTGAAAAGCAAATCAAAGATAATATTCTTCAAATATGAACCAAAGAACTATTGCAGTGAAGTATTTTAGTGGATTTACTTGCAAATATCTTGAATATGGTAGATCACTGCAAACTTTAATTTTAAATGGATTAATAATTTATCATTCAGAATCATCTGAATTAATTTTCTATGAATGCATACTATTTTAAGTATAGAAATATGTGGAATGGAATTTTACCTTTAAACCTAAGTGATTTTTGTATAACATATGTCTTTATAAACATGATGAAAATTATGTCTCAAAGTAATTTTAATTTAGCATATTTTTAAAATTATGATGTTAACATTTTTGATTCCTGATATTTTGCCTTTGAATTGATTGATATTTTCTTTATAAGAAATTGTGATAATACAAAGCTATTAATAATATTTAGCTGGTACTCTAAAAACTTTTCAAATTATCTATCTAAATATTTAAAATTTCTAATAGCATACAAACTTGCACAAAGAAATTTTATAGAATATTACTGTTACTGATAGGTCTTTGATAGATGGTTCATACGAAAAATATTTTTCTAAGCAGTACGATAGGTTTTCTTTGTAGATAAAGTGAATTTAATACCCAGAAAAGCTGTCTTCTTTAGGGTACATTTGTGAGCTTTCTTAACTAACATTATGAGGATTAAATTCAACCAAGAAGTTGCATATCTGCCTAACAAAATGCTTCAATTGTAAAGTCTGATGTTTCATAATTACCACTATAGCAAAACGGACCAAAATTATTCTTAACATACATAGTACCTAAGGTTGAATCTCTATAAAAAGTCATCTTATTTCCATAAACGTAGATTACCGATACATGATTGCCCTTGAAATGATCACATACACAACTTTCTACAAATGGTAATTTATTACAATGAGTTTGAGACCTTACACACCATTAAAGCTTTGGAGGCTGAGGTAGGATGATTGCCTAAGTTCAAGGCCAGCCTGGGCTACATAGTGAGTTCAGGACCGGCCTGGGCTACAAGAATGAGACTCTGTCTCAAAACAAATTAAAAATAAATAAATACATAAAATAAAGTTCACACACCCAAGAAAACATAACATATATTTAGATTTACTAATTATTAGAATTTAATATTTGGAGAAAAATCTTAGGCACACAGATTAAATGCACATTAATTTAATACATTGTAATTGAATTTTGGTAATTTAGTGTTTTGATTGAATTTTGCATTTCAAATTGAAGCAGTTCATAATTTTAATTTTACATTTATGGTGTTATGGTAACACTGGGACATGAATGATTTTCTCAGATGTGCTTACTATATTTTGGGCAATTTGGACTGCTTTGTCATCCAGATTCCACTTGTACAGATTATGCAGATTCCTTCAACCTCTGACATTTTCAAGGTGACTTATATTGAGGATGTGATGAGGCATAATCAAGGAATATCAACCCATAGTTTTAAATATTTTGAAAGCCAACGACTTAATTTCCCCTGAATATTTCATTTCCACTGACATTTTTTAAACGCCTATTTTTAAATAGTTAAATCTATTTCAGTAAGTCTTTGTTGAGAATATACCAGATGTCTCAAACTGTTTTGGATAATGAGAGCAAAAAACTAAATACTAAGTGAGTGATAATAACAGGGCATAATTACTCCATTGTATCATTATCATTTCCATACTCATCTTGAAAGTAAGCAGATACTTTTGAATTAATCTTTCTTTTTGCCCCTGGGCTATGTTATCTTTTAAGAGCTCCAACTTCTACTCCGGTCTTCACTTTGCCAGGCCATTGGTTGGTTTATATGTCATAACCACCCCTCGATGTGTATTTCCACGGTAACGACAGACATTTTACTTGTGTGTTCATTTATCCTACTTGGTCATTAGGTACTTTACTATTTATGGTCGGCTGAGTGAGAGAAACATTAAGAAATACATGAATTCAAATATACATAAAAACTCTATTGTCACATCAATTTTATGCATGAAACATATGTATAGAATTTTAAAACCAGAAAGATTTTTCATAAAATATGTTTCTGTATGCTTTGTGATTTCTGCTTGTATTTTTGAAAAAAATTATATAATATTAAGTTATCTTTGTTTCCAAGTCATAAGATGGTCTTCATGCAATATCAGGGAAAGACTGTCACATCAGTGCTTTTGCTAAATATTTACCTTTCAAAAAAACTGTAAGAAAGAAGTCATGAAATCTGTCTGTACACTGCTTATTGTACTCTCTTTTACCATAATTGGAAGGTGACCTTAATAGATTTGGATATTTCTAAAATGAAAAGCAGGTGGTGTACTGCAAGGTTTTTAAAAAATATTTCTCTTCACTCTTTGCAGACTTTTTAATATATAAACACATACCAGCTTTTATTAATATTGGAACAATGTTTCTCATATTTGCAATATGCAATATCCAGAGACTGATAATAAATAAGCACAAGACTCAGTAAATTGTTCTATAAAATAAGTTGCATCGTCTAAATTGTTAATGATTTAATTGTTTAAAAAGTTAACTTTTCCCACATTTCAGGTACTTTTCACTTGTGTCAGTAAATTAATGCAGAATTAATATTTTGTTGTACTACTATATCAATATAATACATTTGAAAGTAAGACAGCATTAAGTCAGAAAATCTTAATGCATATTAACCCTGTCTTCACAAATTCTAATGTAATTTTCATAATTTCTTATGCAACCTTCATTCACTTGCTACGCAGCTAACATCAGTTACCCTTTGTTGCTATTTTTTCCTACCACGTTAACAAGGTAAAATCAAGTTCACAGAAATTAACTCAAAGCAACACATAGACCTAGCCTTTTCTCTAATCCATGTGGCTTTTTTGAACTTAGGAAGACCCATTATTTCCACACAAATTCTCATCCACAAATCTTGCCAAAAATTTTTCTGAAACTCAGACACACAAACACACACAAAATGGTGCTTATGATTCTGGTCATCTCAGACTTTCCATGATTCTTAAAATCATATGTAGGCATATTCCATTCATAGATCAACATATTAGAAGTAGAGCCAAAGATAAATATAGTCTATTTTGACAACCTCATATTAAAAGGAACAGACAAGTAACATAATTCGCTAAGGTCACATGAATGGGGACTTTGATGATATCATGGAGGGCATATCCTGGGCTTTTCCCTGTCTGTGGATACATTTTAAAAGTTGCACAATGCCAACCTTAAGCAAAGGCCTTCTGATGCTTAGGCCGGCACTCTTAACCATAACTCTGACTGACAGCTCCTCTTTCAACAGATGTTTTAAAAAAAAGGAATAAAGAAGAAAAAAGAATACTTTGGTGAAATTGAAAGAATAGAAACGGGACATTTGTGGAATTATGTAAAAAATAGATTGGAGAGAAAAAATAAGTACCAATAGCTGATGGAGATAAAAACGTTTTGTCATATCATAATTGTGAAGTCACATTATAGAAATTAATTTCTATCTTATGCATAATAAGAATCTGTTAGTGGGAGAGTGAGAAGGAGAACACAATTTGCAAATAATAACTTGGTGATAGTGGTCAGGAAATAAAGATGTGATGTGCAGAACAGGCCTCTGCATCACCATCCATGAAGCAAAGAAACACCCGACTGAAACCGTAAGAAAAATATGAGCCTGAAGCAATGTGGTGTGTGTGAAGAAACAGAAAGAGCAAAGGGTTGGCATTGCTGAACATTTGAAACTAAAATAATAAAGTCTGAAATAATAAAAATAAAATAATAAAATAAAAATGATAAAATCTGAAAAAAGAGTGTTTTAAAGGAGTAAGTAAAGATCAGTTTATTGCAAAAATACTAATCTTGAAAGTCCATTGGAAAGTAATTATGAAGAAAGTAGAGATACTGATTAACTTTTTGAAACTTCAAAAGGTAGAAATTGCTATCTAAGCACAAATCTATTTTTCGTGGGAGTTTATTGTTTGAACAGCTTGGAATCCACAGAGTAAGTGTGGACAATGGAAAAAACCAGAGCACCTTTATTTAACTACACAAAAACAGAGGACAATCGGTATAATTCTCATTTCTCCAAGGAAATCTCTTTGGGTGCTGTAATTATGATAGTATCATTAATCAGCATGCTATCTTATTGAATATTAAGGTGTTCTCGATAATCGATACTAGACAATTAATTTACTAAATAATAAGTACAGCACTTGATACCTAGTTAAAATTCTTCAAAAAATTCACTAACTTATAGTAAATTATAGTAGATCCTTATTTGTGATGTGGACATAATTTTTCATTATCTTAATACTTGGAGAAATATAAAATATTTAAAGTTGTCTGGTGGCAGAATGCGTAAATGTTAACTTAATTATTATGTCGAACAGGCTCTTACTGTGTCCCAACAACTGTTCTTTCTTTTGTCCTTTGCGTGAGAAATTCTGGCGTTTGTCCCAGCCGATGAGCACCCAGTTTGGGGACATTTCTCAGCGTTTCTTTGTCTCTCTATTGTGTGAATAGTTTCTACTCTGTGACACTGAAGAAGTTTTATGTTGTGGTTTTAGAAGCCTTCCTCACAACGAAGCTACATATAACATGACCATTTCTCTTTATTCCATTTTTCTGTGAGACACTCAGAAGTCATTTTGGGTCATAAGAATAATGTCCACACCTCAGAAATATTGAACCTGAGATGGGAAAAAACCTGATGTTTGAGGGACCAGTGCTGAGACATCAGCGTGGCCATGCTTATCTTAGAATATTACTTATTGAAAAAGAAAAAAATAGTATTTTAATTAAAGCTCTATTATGGTTTAGTTGGGCATAGCAGTTGTTCCATATTTTAAGTAATAGAATATGTTTCTAATTTCAACTTTCTTATCTTGTATCTTACTTTTGTTTCAGACATTCCATTCTTTCAGGATGTTGTTATCTTTTAAATTTTTTGTAGACGTAGCTATATTTTTAAAAAACTATATTAAAATATACAGTACCACGTATTTATTAATAGTGCTATCTTTGCTTATTTAAATCAATTCAGCTAGCCATTTCAGTAATTCTAGAGTACATACTAATTTTTAGATTTTTTTAAATGGCCGTATTTGTATATATATATATATATATATATATATATATATATATATATATCACAGTGTTTTTAATTATACAATGTCATACCTAATAATAGTCATCAATATTTAGCTTGATTACTTTTAGGAATATAAATTTCTCAAAAATAGCCAGATTTCAAAGAAAAATAGTTATTTTACTACATTCCTACAAAGTGAAAAAAAATTTTCCCCATTTTATTGATATGTGTGTGTGTGTGTGTGTGTGTGTGTGTGTGTGTGTGTGTGTGCAAAATTTAAGGTTTATAATGGAGTTGAGCATTTTGTGCGCTTAACGCATCCTGCCAAGGACACAAGGGCTTTTCTACTCTCTTTCTGTCCCTCTGCCCACCTTCCCCTCCATCCCTTCTCCCCTACCCTACCCCCCTATTTCACTTTGTTTTTTGCTTTAAGTTCCATAAGAGTTGTGATCTGGGTTTCTCATATCAGAGAGACCATTCGATGTTTCACCTTCTGCTTCTGACTCACTTCACTAAACATGATGTTCTCAAAATGAAAAACTTCGAAATTGAATAAATTAACGCTTATGTTTGCAATGTATACTTATGAAAGGCAATCATTCTTATTAAATATTTAAGATAAAAATGAGGCCATTGAACAGAAAAGCACTTGCATGGAGTCTAAAGAAAGTGAGACTCCTCTCCTTTAGACCATGACTGTATCGATGTTGGAGTTAAAGCAAGCTGGAGAGAGCTGGCAGAGACGATGTTCTGAAGGTTTTGTTTAGTTTCTGGATAGCGCAAGTGACAGCTGTAAATGAGGCTTATAAGCCAAAGAGGAAGACGGTACAGTGACGTCAGGGCTTTGGGAAAGGAGCTTCAAGAAGTGAGAGCGTGTCATTTATTTTTTTCCTTTGACATTTTACAGCTACTATCGAGTGGGTGTACAGAAAAGGCATCTTTTCAGTCTGTTTTCTGTCTACCTCTTGTGCAATTAAGGACCACTCTGTTAGAACGAGGTGACAGCTCCATCTACCAGCTTCTGCCATAATATCAAGCCTCAGAGACCAGGCATCACAATGTTGAATGGTGCTCATATCATATATCATTATTTTAAGAGCCTCACATGGGGTGCTTATAAAAGTTATTCTCTGATTTATTTTGAGAAACATGTAAAATAGTAAATATTAGATACTCCCAAGAAAAATTATTTCTCTAAACTATTTCTTTCTCTTTTGGATTGAAGGTAAATTAAAATATATTGTTACATGCTGTGGAGAAGTTTTGAAACTTGTAGAAGGCAGAAATTCTCCTGCCTACAACAAATCTCAACTACTTCAATGGATTTATTTGTCAAATGCTGTAAGTAAAATCTTATCTCCTGAAACCTGAAAGCCAAAAGGTGAAAGTGGCGTGAATGGCTGATTTGCTGGACAGAAACTGCTGTCGTTCAGAATTTTGGGTGAGCAAGAACTCAATCTTTGAGAGGCAAAGGCAGGTGGCCTAATGAGGGCTTTTGCTCTTCTGTCTTTTGTTTTAAACAAAGACCTATTCTACATCTTGGAAAAGAAAACCGATAAGCATTTGAGATATTGAGCCTCAGAGTTTTGGTGATTGTCAATGAAGCACAAACTACACTATCCTCCCCAAAGGGCATCCGGACTATGCTTTATTTTTTTAAAACAAAACCTACCACTTAATTACCTTCTCATCTGTGTATATATAAGTGGAGTTGAGGAGAAAGGAAAAAAAGAGGAAATGCATGTGCAGCTCTGCAGTGGTGCTTACAAGACAGTTTAGTATGATCCCTGAATGGTTTAATGAATTGCAACATCCAGTAGGATTTTTATAATTACATTGGACTTATGTGCATATCTTCTTAGGTCTCTTTCTAACTCAGTACAAGGAAAACTTGCCACAGCTACTACAAGCCATTTCTTATCTCGATCTAAAGAAGTAGCTGTCTGACATTTCAGCTGTCTCTTGGTGTTCCCTTGGTCACTCACTCGTTGTCAAGAATACGAGCAGATGTCACTGCATTCCTTCCTATTTAGGAATCTTTGCTACATGAGGTTTTGGTGCAAGTGAAGATATTTATCACTAGTATGTTCCATCCCCCTGAAAATAATGAAATTTCATTTTAAAGCCGTTAATAAGAACTGAAAAGTCAAAATGAGAAGTTATAAAAATGCAGTTGGACAATTCAGTCATAATAGGACATCTGTCCACTTGCACAGCTGTGAATAGTGAGAAAAATATCAATTCTGGCTGGCTAGGTAAATGATACTAGTCTCGCACAGAGCATTTTCTTTTTTAAAAAGGGTGTTTGTTAAGCTAACATGATTCATTAAATTATATCATTTTCTGTATCTTTGAAAAGTATATCACTAACCTGAAAGCCAATTCAAGCCTAAAAAGTAGGCGTGGTCACTTTGTCATCATCTCTGTGCTAACTCAGGTGACACGATGGTTCTGGGCGTTGTCTGAATTTTTGTCTCTGCACTTTGGCTCCTCACAATGGTGGTTGAGCCCAGCAATCTGCTCACTTTACTAGCACTGCTGATTTTTTGGGGGTAAATGATTTCAGGCCTGGCGAGTGGTAGTTGGGATGTTGTCTACATACTGATGATCCAAGTGTGCTCAGTAGTTGATGCACTGTTTTTCATGGCTCAATTTATAATTTGGTTATTGCCTATTAACTGGCTCCCACTTGTCAGTCATCATTTTCCGTGTTGCTGTTTATCCATTAGCAAGCATTATGACAGACATTCCTTCACTAACAGAGAGAGTTGTGTTGTGCCAAGCCCCATCACCTACTCTTTGTTTTATGAGGCATGTTGGGACCAGATGGCGTTCTAAATATAGTTTTTTAAAAGAACTTTTTAACATGTTGTGTTTGAGGAGGCTGCTTCCCCTATTTTGATAAATAAATGACTCTTTACTGGATTTGAACTCCTGGCTTTTTATCACCCCTTCCTTCTGTTTTTCTTTTTAGAAGATATTTTCACAGAGGAAGGAAAACTTCAAAGCACAATGGGCAAGAAAAAGTTATGTTCTGTTTGTTTGTAAATAACAGCATTTCTCTTTAATTTCATAATACTGGAAATGTGGTAAAATGGTCTTCATTTTAAGAAGGAAAATCTAAGAAACAGACAGATTAAACTCTTTGACTATGTCACAAAGGAAGTCAATGAGCTACTATAGAAGTTCACATGTTCACTGTTTTATTTCTTACTCTTTTCTAAGTAATTATTAATGACCGCTATGTCAAGACCAGGGGCTGGAGGAATGGCACAGTGGTTAAAGTGCTTGTTTTGCAAATGCAAGGCCCTGAGTTTGCTTCTCCAGCACCACATAAAGCTGGGCATAGTGGCACACAGCTGTAATCCCAGTACTTGGGAGGCTGAGGCAGGTGGATTGTCCTGGGTCCAATGCCAGCCTGGGCTACCCCCAGTGAGTCCAGGACCAGCCTGGGCTACAGAGCAAGAGGTTTGGAAATAAGACTTTTCTTGTCTCTAAGATAACAATTTTTTTCCACTGTGCATTGACATTTAAAGGGTTTATTCTTTTAAAGCAAGTATATATCTATTTATTTTAATTCAACTGATTTATATCCTAGGATACAAAACTTTACTATGAGCTTTCATTGTTTTGACCACTGTGGAGCCTATGGTCTAGAGAGCTTAATGATAATGAATGCCTACACTTCATGCATCTTCTTTTTCTCTGAATGAAGTCTACATTCCAGAATTTTATATTTCCTCTTATGCAAGTAAACTTTCCATCTGTCATCTAAACATGTGCACTCGTAGGCAGGCCATACTGCAAGTGGTAAGGCAGGAATTCAGACACTTGTAATCTGTGGTTTCACCATTTGTATGGAGTGCTCAGAATGCAGCCAGGCAGATAGCAATATAGACCATGGAAAAGTCCCACTAGCTGTGTTAAGTTCTATCCTGAAACAGATGTGGGCCACTTCCTTTCACATATTTGGCAAAAACAGCTGCAAACAAGGGGAGCTGGAAAATTCAAAATAACACCCAGTGACATCCAAGCCTAAAAAAAGAAATTATCAACAAACATTAGTGTGGTGTCAAGGATTGGAAGAAATGATTTGGAAATGAAGACCATAATGAGACATTGAAAAAAATATTTTGCAATTGAATCACAATATATTAGTGAAGCAATCATGAGACTTGGGAAATTTTAAGTCTCTTTTAAAGTTGTTGGTGTCTTCTTCAGCCTTAACTGCTGGTTTATATTTGGGAAGATTTGAGAATTGCAAGTAATTGAAGTCATCTGGCTTTCAAGCAAGGGTTTATTTTGAAAATTTTGAAATTTGTCATAAAAGCCAAGAGAAAAGACACAACAGTACATGGAAGGCCCTGGAGCCAGGAACAGGTGAGTTCGGACAATACACACGTCCTTCAACTCAATGTATATCTTCTGTTTCGAAAGATCAGCTCTTTCAAATTTTCAGATAACAGAAGTTTGCAGGCTGCTCCTTCTGTAGTTTTTAGATTTATGCTTCTGTCTTTGAAGAGAACCCTATGAGGTAGACCACCTTAATATCAATTCAAAAGTCCAGAACACATTTCATTGTTTTCACATGGATCACCAGTTCTCCGTCCCTGGGCTAATCCACTGTTTCAGGACATATGTGGTAATCTTTTCATTCTGTGGTATAGCTCACATAAGTCACCGTAATTTCATGACTCCCAGAAATATGAGCTAGTTCAATGAGTTTGAATTACATGATACAGAGAAAAAATGAGGATAGGTAAAAATGAGATAGATTTGTTACCGGTAATTGTGAAAAGATCTGCATTGTCATATGAGGTGCAAAGTCACTGTGGCAGACACAGAGGGGTGATGCAGAAGATGAATTGGAAGGTATTGCTGAATTAGAAGGAGAATGTAGCTTGAAGCTCCTTTCAGAGATTGGGTTTGTTGGATTGTGTTGAAGGAATGTGGCTATTTCTAATGTAGTAATCAGAATATTACTACTCGATGTGTTACATGTACTTCCCTACGTTTTTGCTTTTATACATTTCTGTATGATTATAGAACACATTTGAGTTACTTTTTGGAGCTGTAATTAGCCACAGTAGATTAACTACAATCATAAAAAATAAACAACCCATGAACATTGTCTACAATATGGTGTATTTGCTGATCATGTTACTGAATACAAGAGGCAGCCTTAAAAAGTCATACATTTTGTCTAAATTTTCATTATTTAACTTTTTGACATTTCTAGGACATTCAGCCCTGATTTCATGCTTTCAAATTTAAAAGTTTAGAAACCTTGGGAGTGTATATAAATAAATTATATCTTTAGTTCTGAAAAAGTCAAAACACATAAAAATCATCACCATTTCTTGCATTTGTTAAAGGTGAGTGTTTTATCTGCCATTCCCCCTTTTCGGAATTGAATTAGTGTATTTCTAATGGTGCCAACATTTTGAAAATTTTAAACATATGATATTTAATTCTACTGTAAACTATTTTTCATCAGTTTTTCTACTATTGAGGTTAAATCACGCCACTTTTTACTTAAGAAACAAGAGCACAAATTCTGCTGAAACACGTCACCACCAGCCAGAAATCATGTCTTCAAATCCATGATGTGTAATTTTTCCAAATTTTATTCTTTTTTTGAGACAGGGTCTCGCTCTATCCAAATTTTACAAACCTTTTATATCCTGTACCTTTTATGTTACATACAGGAAGCAATGATGCACTCAAAAATAATTAATGATACCAAACAGAACCAGAAGGGCCTATCATTGTAATATTTCCCTATTTCTATGGTATAAATTTTCCCACTACAAATGATTTTCAATTCAAAGGTCCAGTGTGGCTTCAGGAAGAGATATTTGTGCACAAATAACTCTCATCCATCAACACAAGCCTGTTTCAACACACAAGTGATGGAAGCACTTTGTAAAGTTCTTCACAATCTGCATTTAGAATCTTTTAAAACTTCATGTATATTTAAAACATTTTTGTGATCTTTGTTAACTGACTGAGATCTCAATTCACAAAATAAATATGTACTCAAGAGAAGATGGACATTAACCAGGACTGGAGGCCTGCAATTCCTCTACTACCAGACTTCCCAACCAATGGCTTCTATGTCAGTTACAAATGTAACATCATATTGATTTCTAGTTTTTGGGATAACAAAGAGGGCTGGATTTACCACCAACGTAGAAGATAGTCTTAAACTTCTATATACCCCTGGGCCCTGATCTGTTATCTGTGAGTGTGTTGGTCGCTATGTAAATCTGAGGTTTGACAAATTCTGTCCCATCCTACCTTCCTCCCCCAACTCCAGCTCCACCGGTGTTTGCCACGAGTGCCAGACTTTGTGAGAGTTCAGTTAGTGCTACACACATAGCTCTCTGTTGGTCAACAAGGTCCTGGCAAACTTGTGGAGTCCTGCGGCCAAGCCCCCAGAGCCAGGACTGTCCTCCGGAGGCTGTTACTAATGTTTTGAGCCAGGCACGGCAATGCCGATAGAGAACATTAGTGGTGCTTTTAATTTGCGTAAGATGTACAACTGTTAGTCATTGTAACTCTACTTTTCTGTAGGTAGAATTAGAGAAATAGAGTTTTTTTCCATTCATATAGAAAAAGGTGCTTAAATGGATACAAACTCATTTTGTGGCCTGGAATAAATAAACTAATGTCATTGAAAACTGAGCTTGAGAACATATTATTGATAAAAACAAACAACAAAAAAAATTCGGCAACAGAAAAAGGCCTTAGAAGCTCTTTACCTAAATTTAAAGTGAAGACTTTAAAAAAATAGTCTAAAGGGACAAAATTCCAAAATATTTTAGCACAAGATATGCTAATGGTAAATGCAACAATATTCAGTCTTTGAAATATACGTCATAACATTTCCATTAGCTGCAAAAACATTCTTTAAAAAGTGCAGCAGGAGAATAAAGTAGTGTTTAGGCAGCAGTAAAAAATACTTTGAAAATTTTTCATCTCAGACAAACACAAAGCTGCTTTCATAAGAAGCAGGATAAAAAATAAGACAGAAAACTTAAGGTGGTATAGAACAATTTCTGAAAAACAAGACAAGTTGTATCTCTCAAGGTATATGTCCTTTTCTTGGAGAAGATGCCACAGACAGTAAGAAACATTCACAATTTAAGGGAGGGAAGATTTATTTAGCTCGCAGTTTCTCAAGGTCTCACACAGTCCCTTCACTGGGCAGCAGCAACAGTGAAGGTACGTGACAGAGACTGGGCTGGAAAGCTGCGTAACCCACTGCAGACAGAACCCAAGCTCAGAATCAGGCAAGGCTAGCAACACGCTGCAAATTGGACCGCCCAGGGTGAGTGTCCCTCTCTTATTTCTTGGTCCACAGGTCAATAACAGACACTGAAACCTCTGTCCTGGGCAACCCCTACCTCAACAAATTGATACAGTCCCTCCAAGTCAAACCCCAAACACATGCCCCTTCCAGCCCAGTTCTGCCTCCAAATAACATGCAGTTCCAAATACATGAGGTTTGGGGGAACCCAAGACTGTAGCACCAAGTTAAGAAGCTCAAGACAGGCAGATTATCCATGGTTTTCTAAATGAGTCCAACAAAATCTCAAGGCAAATGCATTAAAATTATCCAGTAACACAACAAGAATTTGGCTTCTATTTCTAAATTAATTTTGGATATTTTTGGTTTTGGTTGCATTGCGATTATTTGTGTCATTTCATAATAACTGAAATGGGTAATAATTTTATGTTAATGTGTACATGTGTATGCATTATGTGTATGTAAGATTTGCAAGTGGATGATGAGGTGCAAAGAAAGCCAGTACAGTATTTGCTAGTAAACTCTGTGTTCAAGGGGCTCCAAGGTCAATAGTATTTGAAAATTTTAAAAATAATCTTCAACAACATCCCTCTCTCTCTTTGTCCATTACTGTTGCCAGGTCCTCTCTTCTCTATGCCCACGACCACCTTATCAGCTTGTATTTGGCCCATGTCTGTGGTCTGTATAAGTTGGAATACTCATCTTTCACCACTTCATTATCTATTTTATTTTCTATTCATTGTCTTAAGGATTTTTTTTTTTTTGAAACAGTGTCTTACTCTGTAGTCTGGACCAGACTTGAACTCACTATGTAGCCCAGGATGGCTTCCAACTGACAGCAATCTTTTCACCTCATTCTCCCTGGTGCTAGCATGGCAGATGTGAGACACTACACTCAGCACATGTGTTGCTGATCTGTTCTTGCCTAGTCTTCCTTATCTTTTTTCATAATAATTTGCTCTAATTTTCTCATCTGGAGCCTTATAACTACCTCTAATTAATTGCTCAGACACTGGGTATGTCTAAATTAATTTTTAAATTTTCTTTCCTGTAATACAACAATATCTTAATTTATTTTAGAAATTAGAAATATAGTTCACTAAATATTAAAATTCGAGTTTGAGTAATTTTATATGTATTAAATTTAAATGTTATGACTCAGAAGCTGATGCAACATCACCAAATTTGACATATAACAAGAACCCGGAAAATATAATCGGTGACTCAATTAATTTTAAAGAAGTCTTTTTATTTCTCCTTTGCATTTAAGCATGTGTGTAATATGGAGGTCATTTTTATATTTTATATTTACCTTGAAAGATTTCTACTTTCATTAATTATTTACTGGATTAAATTCTGGAACATACAGTTTGATATCATCTTTCTGTATTTGTTACTGTACTTGCTCAGAAACTTACTACCTCATTCTATGTACAAAAATAGACAAACAAACCAATAAACTAAGCAAAAACCCCTCTCCTTCACTGTTCAAGAAAGCATCACTCTTTAGGGAATGCTTTCGTAATAATGGTAAGTCACCATAGACCACACGGTTAGTATAGTACCTAAGTAAGCTATAGCTCCTATTTTATCCTATTTTAAAAACGTCTTCGTATCTGGTTAAGCATAAAGCCAACAGCATAGTATGCACTTAGTAATTTTTGAAGTAAATTCACTATTGTTATATACCGGATTGTCCTTTTAAGTATTTAAATACATGAAAGTCTATAATAAGAATGGTTATATACATACACTTTTGTTTGGGGAGATATTTTGGAGGGATCGTTCCTACAGAGTTAAGTGAACTAATCTTAATTTTGATGAACTTTGAAAAATACGTATGCTCGCGTAACCTGTGTCTCTATTTCCACAGAGATACGGATTTCTAGTGTTCCAGCGGCATTCTTCAGGGATCTCTCACCTTGGAGGCAATGACTGTCTTATTACTATTAATGTAAAGTAGTTTTGTCTGCTCAGGAGCTCTAAACCAATTTATACAATATGTAATTTTGTGCCTACCTTTTATTATTCCACATGTGTTTTAGGATTCATTCCTGTTGTTTTATGCAACAGTATTTTTGCTCTAAATGTATTGTTGCTGGTAATTTTTCATCCCATAAATGCACCACAATTTGCTATCTATTGTCTGACTGATATTTATTTAGGCTTTCTCATTTGGGACCATTAGGAATACAACTACTATGGACTTACTGTACAAGTCATTTTGGGACACAGAATTTAATAATTTTTATTAATTATTAATATTTTAAGTATACCTAGAAACAAACTGCTGCGTCATAGTATAGATATATTTAACTTCATAATTGACTTTTCAATATCCTATCAAATAGCTGATGCTTTGTGTTTATAAAGTAGTGTAGCAGGACTTGAGTTGCTCAGCCTCCTTGTTAACTCCTACAGTTTCAGTTCTTTTAATCTAGACTAATTTTGCCTATGAAATGACATTAAAGTAGTGTCTGTTTGCCATGTCTTCATGACTGTTAGATATTTCAATGCACTTATTGGCCATTTTTATATATTTTATTTCATATTTTTAAGTGTCTAAGTCCCTTGTCATTTTTTCCATTGGTTCCTTTTTTATTACTGATATACACATATGTTTGTGCTTTCTTGGGAGAAGTCCTTCTTTAAATGGGTGTTCTGAATATTTTATACTCTGTGAAGATGAATTTTATGAACAAAACGTTAATTTCATTATATTTAATATCTTTTGGGGTTCTTTTTGATAATGATCACGTTTTGTCTCTTGTTAGAAATATCTGTCCTTCCAGTCATAAAAATCTTTTATATTTCGCTCTAAAAGACTTTGTGTGATACTGGGAATTGAGCCCAGGCTGGTCACATGAAACTACATCTCTAGTCCAAAATCAAGTTTGATCTTAAGACAGCAAGTTATGATGGTGCCCAGAGTGAGCTCGACCGTGCAACCCTCTTGACTCAGCCTCCGAAAGTATTGACAAGATCATAGGGCTGAGCGTCTGGACCCGGCTTCATTATTTTTTTGTTTTTTTGTTTTTGTTTTTGTTTTTGTTTTGCTTTGTTGTTTTCCCCAGTACTTCTGTCATTCATGTGGAATTAGTTTTTTTCATTTATTTATTTATTTGTATAGGTTGATGTAATAATCCAGATAATTTTCCCTACAGCTTTTCCAGCATTATTTTGGTAGAAAGATCATTTCTCTTTAAATTTCCATGACCATTCTTACTTTTTTAAATTACTTTTCAGAATCATCCCTTAAATTTCCAAAGGAAATAAAACCAACCAAATGAACAAACAAAAATTGTATTAGGACTCTCATTTGGGTTGAATTAACAGAGAAAGTCAGTCTCTTTACCAAGCAGAATATTCCAGTTCATGGATCAAATCACCGAATATAGCTACAATAACTCAACAGAAGAACAAATTTAGAATTGAATGGTTTTAAGAAAAACCCACATCCACTTTTACCCTCACAAATCTTTCCGTTTGTTGGGAGGCTATGGTTACTGGAGTGATTCATCACAGTGCGATTGTACCCCACTTGTGTCTACATCACCTGACACTAATCTACATACTTCTTACACTCCTGGACTGGGAGGTAGGTAGACCAGGGACACCTCTCTTGTTGATGTGAGAAAAAGTCAGGGGTAGGTGTCATATCGAATTATGATTGGAAATACTGCACACAGTGCAAGGGCTTAAAGTTAGGGTGAGGGGTGTGGGTGGGTGTGACTTCAAAAATATCACTCTGGAAAATGCAGAGACTCCTGATTCGTTCAATGACATTCGGTGTTGTCAAAAATGAAACATCCCTAGTTTACCAAATGCTTAACCTTATTTCAGTCTCCACTGTGTCTTTTACAAAGAGAAAAACAGGCTTCACTTTGGCACAAAGATCTTTAAAAATAAAGCAAAACAAAGTGATTGTACTGAGTTGCTCTCACTCCCAACAACTGTTCTTGCCTCTGGCTGTGTTCCTAGCTACAGTCAAACCAGTCATTAGTGTGGGACAGGGGTTTGACATCCTGCTCTGTTTCCTTTTCCTAATTACTCTCTGATTTCATTGTTTATTCACACAAAGTTTTTCCTTTAAGACACTCTTGTCTGCATTCCATTCATTTTATGTAATGACTAAAGACACCACTGCAACCTTGTTTTCAAGAGTGAAAACATGGAATGAGATGCAAGCTTATGTTTTGTACCATGAAATATTTTGCAATATGAAAACATTACTGTTTAATGTTTTAATTTTAAAACAACAAGAATAAGAAGCTAATGTGCGTGTTCAAATCTAGTAAGCTGTGGGGTCAGTACGTATATGGTTACTTTTTGTAAGTTTATATTTTACTCAACATTAAAAATACGTAATGACTTAAAGTTTGAAAAGTATATTTTCAGGATATGATTCTATAATTGTATTTTATCTTCTTTCTTGAAATGCTCATTACCAGTCAAAAATTCTTACGTGGTCACTTGTCCTGTGCTTGCATACTTAACTTGGACTTTGTGTTGTAGCTGATTGTGATGAGCAGAGAATACGTCATGGAGAGGGGGTAGTGGTGACATTTATGGACTGTCAGATAGACTCCTGACATTCATGCACCTTCAGCAATGGACATTAATGAACACCAAAGCTAGCGAGAATCTGTGTGAATAAAACAGAACATTTTTATGACTGATATTTACAGGATGCATCAGTGAAATTACTGTTGGTTACACAGAGCTGTTCCTGACGTCATGTTCCAGTATCACTTACCAGTCATATCACGTATAAACAGATGGGGGCTCCCATTTGCAATAAACTGGCCAAATTTTTTCATGAATAGCCAATACCATCTACCATGGAAAGTTCCTACCTGGTGTTTTGTCTAGCCTCTCTCTGATAGAGTTTGGAAATCGATGGAGTAGATCTATTAACAAATCTGTAGAACAGACTGCTGGTGGAAATTTGTCTTTTGCCTTATTTTGAAGTATGTTCCTGACCGTGTGGCAGTTGTTGGAGGGGCCTTGGACAGGTCATTTTCCTGTCTCTGACTTTTGGGGCATTCTAAAAAAATTGAAATAGTTACAGAAAATACTTTTAGGAATTTGGTAGAAGAAATAAATTACTAATTAATCAAGTATAGAAGTACCCTTTACATTACTGTTGAATTTTACTTATGTGTAATATTAATCACAAAAATTATTTTAATAACATGAATATTTAAGGAAGAGATTTATCAATTTTATTATTGTAGCATCAAAAGAGCTCTTGCATGCATATACAAAGATTATAGAGATTTAATTGTAGAGAACATTTTTGTAATATTTATATTTTGATATTTATTTACAGTTATATTCCACAATTTTCTTAACTTTATTTTAACTTTTTTTCTATTGACAAAATTGACTGGGTAAAATATGATTTACTAATTATTCCCTGAGATTTAATTATCTTTTCTTTTTTGTGTGTGTGAGACGTTTTGTTCTCTAGTCCAGACTGGTATTGAATTCACTATGTAGCCCAGGATAGCCTTGGAATGACAGCAATCCTCCTGCCTAAGCCTCTGGGACATTGGGATTATAGGCATGCCACCATGTCCAGTTTATGTGGTGCTGGGGAATCAAACTCAGGTACTTAGCATTTGCAAAGCGAGTGCTTTAACCACTGAGCTATTTCTCCAGCCCTCCTTAGTTTTCTTTCTCTGTGTTCTTTTATTTGGAGAATGTATTCCACTTATATTCAAGGAAATTATTGCTATATAAAGCACAATAATTGTATTCCTTCCTTTCTGGTTTTATTATGGTGTTTTCCTATCTTTCTCCTCTTGCATCAGATTTTGTATGTGCCTAGATATCTTGAATGTTCCTGAATATTTGTCCCCATTGCTGAGTTAGGGGCGTTTTCTGTTGTTACCTAGCTGAGTATGTGCTCTGCTCTTCTGGCTTTCTCGATCCCTCTTGACATTCAGTAATTCTAATGTTTACTCTTTTTGGTTAAATTACTTACCTTAATAGTGTAGGCTACTTCCTAGTTTATGTTTTAATTTATTTGTTGTAGTGTTCTCTATGACAACTATAGGTTTACCAAAAAAAAAAAAGTTTTTTTTTTCATTCTAACAAGCTATGTTGACATAGCTATGTTGACACTATAAAAAAAAGAAAAAAAGCAGAGGGGAAATATCAATATAAAATTATATACTGTACTCCATTCTTCCCCAAATTTTGATTTTTTATGTCTCCTTAGTATTTTTGCATTATTTATTTTTTACCATGTTAATATAATCATTATGATTTTTAAGTGTTTAGCTTTTGGTCTTAAGACTGAAGGTATAAGTAGATTGCAACCATTTATAAAATTAGCACATTCTGAATTTTTATAGTTACTCTTGTTCGTTATTTTTATATGTCGTGATGCTTTTTGCATACTAGTTAGAATGTTGGAGTTTTTGTTTCAATTTGAAGAATCGCTATGTCTGGCATTGATAAATTTTAAAACTGAAAATGGGTTTTTCTCTCATGGATAACTTTATTGGGTACAAAATTTTTCGTTGGCAGGGTTTTTTCACCTTTCATTTCAATTCTCCTATCTCGCATATAAGGTTTCTGCTCATAAATATGTTTCCATGTGAACTGGAATATTCTTACGTGTCATTTTTTTCTTTCCTTTTCCCGCTTTAAGACCTACTCATTGGCTTTACTTTTTGACAGCTTCACTAGAATGTGTCTGGAGAGAGACTTTGCCAAGTTAAAAACTGACTGGAAACTTTTGTATTTCTTGTACTTGGATATTTATATCACGTTGTAAGTTTGGGATACTTTCTGTTATTATTTTTTAAAAGGTCTCTAACACTTTGGCTTTCTCAGGTTTCTCTTCCATGCTGAATGCCAAAAATCCTAATATTTACATGTTCAAGGCTGCCTCATACTTTCCATAAATTTTCTTTATCCCTCTGAATTACATTTTCTTCTTTGTGTATTTTCAGCAAGTGTGTTTTAGAGACCATTAATTCTGTCCTTTGTATGATTTCATTCTATCAATGCCTCCTACAATTTTTTCACTGTATAGTTTTCAGATGAAGGACTTCACTTCAACTTTAAGGTTTTTAAACTATTTCAAAGTCCTTATTAAATTTCCCTGATAAATTATTGAACTATTTTTCTAACTCTTATTAAAGTTTGTTGGGCTCCTTGAGACAATAATTTTAAAATTGTCATCCCACACCTTGTGCATATTGATTTCTGAAGTTTTATTTTGCTCCCCATAAGTTCTTCCTCCTTGATGCCCAAGGATGAAAACGCAAGTTAGGTATACATGTGTTGAAAGATAGGTATTTATTCACGTCTTCATAATTCTGCCTATACATGTCTGGCTTCCAGACATTCTAAATAGGCTGCTATTTTTTAATATAAGCTTGTGTTCTGTGCACTATCTCAGCACTAGATGGCAGCCTACGTCCAGATGTGAAGGAGTCAGGCTTGGGGGGCTATGATCCTATTGCATATTAGAGGGTACCCCAGATGCAACTTTGCTCCAAACTTGCATTGCTGTGTTGTTCAGGCTGAACTAAGAGAGTGCCCAGGAGGGGAGTCCACAGCTACAAGCCTTTGCCTGGCGCTAACACCAGCCCAAACACCTCATCAACAGTCACTATAGTCATTTTGGGATTTTGCCCGGTCCTAGCTTCTGCCGTAGGCCTCTGTCTCATGATTTGGCCACTTCCCCTCTGTTTTTTCTCAGAGCAGACAGTGTCTCTCTCAGCATGGACACTAGTGTTCATCTTATTTTTGTGTCTTATCTGTGTTGAATTAAAACAGTTCCAAGTCAGTTAAGTCTTTGATCTACTGCCAAAAAGAGTGGAACATATTTTCTTCCTGATTTTACATGATCTTTCAAGCAACCATGGTTTGCATCATGTAGAGTAACTGTTGTGCTGTGCTTTTTAAACTTTCCTCCCCTGACTTTGTCTGGTCTCTGGCTGTCACCGTGGATGAACTGGTTGTGAATGATACTCCAAGCCGCCTGCTTCCCTTTCGGTTTGCTCCTAGCTTCGGGCGAAAGGAGCAAGTAGAAAACCTAATTGTACGTCTGTACGGCACGGTTTAGGGCAGCTTGAGAAGTAACTGTGATTACTTTTTGAACTCTTCTGGTTAAAGATTGTCTACAAAGCACCTATGTGGTAGTTTTGCGTATTGATGGAAGTTTTTAAAATAACTAAAATTTTTCCATTTTTCTGATTCAGGTTATTCTTCAATAATCATTGCGTGCTACCATCAGTATGCACAGCTAAACTATACTATTACAATTGTTAGCATAATATCTGTCTACTAATAAATTAGCCAAATTATTTTTTGAAAAGTGATATGGCTATCACGAACTTAATTATTATTCTCAAGCAGTTGCAGACCACATAATTCTTAAGGAAATATAATGAACTTTTGGTTGTAAAATATTATTTAAATTGAGTGCAGCTTTAACAAAATAAAATTATCCTTAAATTTATAATATATAATAAAATTTTGTTTTAAAGCTTGATTGTAAAGATGATCCAATATGTGCATGTATAGTAATATTTGTTGTTCCCTCTTGCCAAAATTTATCTTGTCTTTTTTTATTGTTTTGACACTTCTGGCAGAAGCATCAGAAACATGAACATGATTTCTTTTTTTCCTGTGTTCAGCGAATTATCTCATACAGTGTCTTCTATTTGCTATTAAACCAAATGCAGCAGTGAGATTGTCTCCTTCAGACAATTAAACTGATTCACTAGCTAAACTATACAATTTATATTGTTAAATTTGAGACAATTTTTTTGAATAGCTATTTTGAATGTTACAAAACTTTTGCAAACTAAAAAACAGTAAGAAGAAGCCGTATGGTAAGCCCTGAATATCTTACCACCATATGGCACAAAGAAGCCAGTAATACAAATGCAGCTATGTAAGGGTTTCCACCAAACAAAGGCTTCTGCCTTCCAGTCAGAGACCTCACAGGGGAAGGATGGGCTGGAGAAATGGCACAGCGGTTAAAGCATTTGCCTAGCCGACCCAAGGACCTGGGTTTGATTCCCCAGGACCACATAAACTGGGCATAGTGGTACATGCCTATAATCCCAGCACTCAGGAGGCTGAGGCAGGAAGATTGCCATGAGTCCAAGTCTAGCCAGGGCTTCATAGTGAGTTTAGGATCAGCCTGGGATACAAAGTAAGACCCTGTCTCAAAAAATAAAAAGGAAGAAAGAAAGAAAAAGAAAGAGAAAAGGGAATGTGGAGTCAGTTGTTCTTTCCAGATGATGCACAATGGACACTATAGTAGGAAGTTCCGCTATATTTAAAAACCTACCTGTGCCTGAACACTGGAGAAAGAAGAAAAATAGATCAAAGACTTCCTCGTATTGGGTACTTTTGGCCTTAAAATTAGAAAAGACTAAATTCAAGAAACTGTGCTTATTTTTAGGGACTCCTCTTTTCTCTTGGTTGTTTTGGTCCCTACCAGGAAATGTAGGAAAATCCTTCAACTAGCTTAAGTATTTTATCCCCACTGCTGACTGTGACCTATGTCATCCTCTTCAGATGCTTCAGAGGTCTAAACCTTCCCTTTTATCTTCTCTCTCAACTTCATTTCATGAAAGCCATCAACATTGACAAGAGCTGTTAAACCAGATTTTAGTCCCTCAAAGAAAACACTAGAGAAACTGAGATCAGAAAGACATGCTGATTTTCTACAAATTGTATCAAGTATTTTCTTAGAAATTATAATGAGGCAAAATTATTTAATTTCAATAATTTTAGGTAATTTATTTGTGATCCTTCATTGTCTCTCGAAGTCACCTTAATTGAAGCAGTCTCCAAGGTGGCCCTTTTAAAATAGACCTGATGATTAAACCAGTTATCCTATCTGCCCACATTTGACTTTGCATCTTCACTTGAGTTATTTGCACACTGGTGACAACTTCAAAATTTCTGTCTGAGATCCTAGATCCAAACTTCTAGCTATTTACTGGAGAATCACTGATGAATCTGTTGTATTTTTCTCAACTCTTGACATCTTAAATATGAGTTCAAATCATGCTCATTCATTTAAACAAACTGGAGCCACTCAGTCACAGTAGGATGTATCTTCAACTCAAGCTTAGTGTTCGTTAGATAAAGCCTTCAAGGAAGGGGTGGGAGAGCTATCTTTATGTGTGTCAACATGAAAACTGGAATCAAGCCCTGGTCTTTCTAATGATATGTTTTTAAGGGTCATGCCATAAAGTTTAAGCTGCCCTGTGTTTGAACTTAGCCAAAAGGCTGAGAAGCTATACTAGACTTCCAGGAACTTACGTTCTTCTAGTTTCAGAAGTGCTGAAATCATGCTCATATCTAATATCCACTATAAAAGAGAACTATTCATAAAGCACATTAAATTTCATAGATAAATCAAACTTGTGAAGTGACTGAGAAATATCTTACTCAGAAGCCAACTATCATGTAAATATGGTAGAAATCAACCAACAGGCATCTAACAAGGGTTTTGGAGAAGAAACCTTAACTGTGAACTATATAAAAAGCTACAGTATGTAAGTGCTTTTTCCAGTTGAAAACATTTAGCATTTATCGATTACTTGATTCACCTATATAAGATGTGTAAAATCAATTAGAATGCTAAGGTATAATGCTAAGGAAGGTACAGAGAAATTATATTATCCTTACCAATGTTTACTTTTAAATAGCAATATAAAATTGCGCTTTAATAGCTTACAGCACAGTTTATATAATTTGAACTCAAACATAAAAGAAGAAATCCACTTTCAAGAATATGTTTAGGTAAATCTTACTTATTGTTTAAAATAGAAGCAATTTAAGTATACAATGAAAGTGGAATGTTTTATTATATTAAAGTCTACAAGGCTTAAAATATCAAAACATGTTGAAAATAAATTGTGAACGTTTAATAGCAGCTATGAGACTGTAAGAAAAATTTAAAATATTATATAATTCATCTTGCCATTTTCTTCTGTTAAGCTGTTCAGTACCATTGAGCATTTTTTATTTCCAATCTCTAATCTGCCAATTTTCCATTCACTCTTTACTTCTTCAAAGTGGTAGTTGTTAAACAAAATCTCAAAGGTCTCTTTGTTCTAGCTGACCCTAGGTGACAATTTTATTACTTATCTTGTTTTCTAAATATTGGCTTAATGTTTTTAAGCTCACACCAGATATGCTTCACATTGAGACATAAATTAAAGCAAGTCTTATATATACAGTTACCACAAATTAAAACTAGTAGCCATTTTCTAATAGAAATGAATAATATGGATAAATGAGAACTAAAACATAAGCCAATAAATTTTCCAAAATGCCAATATTAAAACTGAAACAAAAGTTGTCACTAAAAGATTCATGGAACATTTCTTAATGTTTTCTATGTGATTCCTTCTTTCAAACAAGTAATGAAAGGCAAACAACATTGTTTATGAACTGCAAGTACCACTATCAGAAAGCATTCTTGGCATGAAAAATGACATATTAAAATTTTTTGCATAAGCAAGATAAATAGTAGAATAAACAAGTAGAATCCTCCCAGTGAATATCAAAAATAGATAAAGCAGGTCAACACAACATGCAGAAGTGACTCTAAGCACCCTGGGGTGCGAGACACTGACGAGATGGTAAGGACTATATCCTCACAGTGGGGCAAGGTGAAGCAGAAGGCTAGGTGGGGAGCCGAGAAGGGAGCTTTCTGCTAGCTTAGCTCGCTCTTCCCAACTAACCCTTTGGCTCTGTATGGCCCTGTTCAGATGCACACAAGGAAACCAACTGTGCAGCCGCGTCAGCAGCTAGCTCGCCTTCACAGAGATTTTTTACAATGTAAGATTTATGTCTGGAGTACACCTCAGTACATATGTCCTCCTGCACCCACTATATCTAATAAGCTTACATATATGCGTTCTCCAGAGTGATATTCTATTTTCAAATGTATGGAACTGTTTAAAAATGAGTTTACTGTTTTCCTTCATTCCTTTAACTATTGATATCCATGAATTTTGCATCTCAAATAGCTGCCTTTTAGTTCTGTTATCCCACAGCTAAGTTACAATATTTATTCTCCTGAATGTTCAAATTAGCTGTACCAAGAGCGGCTGAGGTACGTGAACACACAGCTCCGTTCACGTCCTTCTCACCTGTGAACTACGCATTTCTATTGAGGAGCTGGGTTCTGGATCTTGGACATTTTGTTATATGAAATCACTTAGGCATATTTTCTGTTTCTCACTTTTAAATGGAGTACAAGTTGACTGATGAATTCTGTTCATTTACTATGTTTTTAAAAAAATCTTATTTCCACATCTAGCATTGGAAATACATTCTTTTATATAGCTAGATGATTTAGATTATCACTAAATATATTTGTATTTTTACTTTGTATTATTTTGTAAACTTTTAATGAACTTTTTAGTAGCTATATAACTTTATATAAATTGTATTCATAGTTCAGTAGTTACATCTTTATATAAATTTTATTCATATTTCATATGAAGTATAGAGCTTTAATAAAAACATGCAATAAATATGTAGTAAGAAAATATTGAGGCTGTGGCAGTACTTGGCCTGAGCGGAGCGTGTGGTTGCCATCCTCAGCACCTACATCAAACCTGAGACCACAAGCAAGTCTTCTGATCAGTCCTGCAGACAGTCCCGGAGCTGTATGCGTGGCGGGAAAGACAATCTGGGTACAACTGAGTGGGCACCGAGGGCGCCACCTCGACCTCTGCACAGGGAGAGTGAGCTGACAACTGTTTTCCTGGAGAAAGTCCATACTGAAATGCCCATTCCATAGAAATGGTCCTAGATACTATAGGCTGGAGAAAGGTTTGTCGAAAATAAAACTTTAAAAATCAATAGAGGACCCATTTAAATTCCCTTCTCTCATGTTGAATTCTGAAAACCTGAGACTACTGCAAGAGTTTTCCAAGTATATATGTTTTTTATTTTGTCAATGTAAAAATTACTAAAATTCTCCATTCGTGTATGTAGATCTGGGGGTAACCACGTAATGTTTAAACTATCATTTTTTCAAATCTATAGAATCACATCATATTAAAGACCTTGCTTTTTGCTCCTAAAAAATAAGGGAAAAGTGTTTGAAGTCTCATATGATGAATATAGTGTGACCACAGGGAAAATGCCCTGATACTAGTATGTCATGTTACAGAACAAAATCCTGCCTGAATTTCATGGAGTAGGAGAAAAAAACATATTTCAATGTTTTTTTATTCCTGATACTTATTAGCCTACACTCATTTACAATACTTGCATTCAAGAGTATTAATACCTGATTTATTCTTATTGTATTGATAATTTTAAGAAAAAAACTTTAAAAATTATTAAAGAAAGTTGAAAGACCTACCCAACAATAGTGCAGGGCTCTAGAGTCTAGAGAATGACTGAATATATGCTAACTGACCTCTTGTGTCACTGGGCATGAAAAGGTATGAGATATATTTTTATGACCAGAATTTCAAAGGTTCAATGGTAAAATGATATCATAATTTATTATACCAACCATATCTGTGTAAATTTAAGCTGAGTATTTTGGCAAAACTTGTATTAGAAATATTTAAAACTACTTTATGGACAATTAATTTTGAAAAATGAAATATTATGGGTTTTATTAGGCACTATTGGATATTGTTTCATTTGTTTTAATAAGAATTTTAATTGCAAATTCTATAGTAAAATATTTCATAACTAATATGGCAACAGGCAGTTGAAACTTTATAAAAATTGAAATTATGGCAAATAACTTGATGAATAAAAATTGCAAGAAATCATCTGATTGAAGAAAATGTTTCTTGCAATACTGAGTATTAAACTGAGGATCTCCCAGCACTTGAAGCATTCTATCAGTGCTTGGGGAGCCATATCCCCAAATCTTGAAATATTTTAAATATAAAGCAACTCATAATTCTTTTATGTGGAAAAAGTTTTCAATGTTTACATTTGTTACATTATTAATAAATATTATTTGCTTTTTCTCTTTCATTAATTTTATTTTTATTTATTTTTCTGTTTTTCTTTTTTCAAGACATGATGATGCTCTGTAGTTCAGGCTTGACTGAACTCACTATCTAGCTCAGGCTAGCCTCAAACTCAAGGTAATCTTCCTGCCTCGGCCTTCCAAGTGCTGGAATTAGGGGCAAAAAGTACCACTATACTCAGCTCTAACATTAACTTTAATCATCAGGTAAACTATATACACTGCACAAAAATAGATAGATGTATTAAGCAAAAGCACCCCATTGTTCAAAAAAAGAAACTTGTTTTCACTATTGATATTTAAGGATTTTCTATTTTATTTATATTGCTTAAAATAAAATATTTTAAGTGTTAAACATCGATACTTTCTTTATAATATCTAAATGCACTTTGCAATAATATTCCACCAAAATATTCGCCATATCCTATCAGCATTGCTTTTTATTGCTTGTTACATTTAGATTACAAATTCATTGTATGTGGATTTACATGAATGAAGTAGATACTTAAACACTTTTCTAACACCTAAACGTTTTCATAATGCCATTTGCTTTGTCATATTTGTAATGACAACCCTTTATTTCAGGATTCTATTCATTCCACGCAGCTGAGGCCAGTATCACACTTTTTTCCTCACTATAATTTTATAATATACCTTCACATTTACAAATATACAAAAGAAAGATGAGCTCAGTTTCGTGTCTTTAAACAAAATGAAGATTTTGGTTTCTTTTCAGATCCTGTTATATGCTCCATAAAGTATTTGACAGAAGACGAAAATCTGCAACTCTGGGTCTCTGTTATTCAAGAACAAAGAATATTTACTGTCAAGTCTGTGTTAAGTTCACAATTAAAGATTTACCAATACATGCACAGAATTGGATAAAATACTTCATAGGCTAAATTTATACCTTTCATCGATGACTGGCCATTTCTTATCACATAGCAAGCATATTGTCATTTTCAGTATAATGCAACCATAGAAAACATTTTAAAAATTAACACCGAAAAATCCCTGAAAAACATTTGGGATTGTGTAAGAAGTGGCGCTGAAGAGCAACACTCCCCTTGGAGCTCCCAGTGTGATAGTCAGCTTGAGCTGGGATAAGCTCTTAGTGTCTGAATACTAAGTACAGTGACATTCCTAGCCCATATATCTATGAGGGATTATATCCCAAAATGTATGCATACATGTGCAATGTTTTATGTAAATTCTTTTCAACAAAATATGTCAAAGTAGTATATTGTCAACTTACAATTTCTGAAAGTAAAATATTCTGAGATTAGACACCTCCATTGCTTGGGCTGAGAAGTTCCACTTTGTTATCTAAAATATTTTTGTAGTCGCTGTATTCATTGTATCAAATTTTGTGGGAACTCACGAAGATTATCATAATTTGTAATATTTAACTATAAAATTTAATGCAATTGTACTCAATTTTTTCTCTATGAAATATTTTAGAGATTTTTATTAACACTAAAAATGAAATTGAATGCTCTTATTCAGGCAATTTTTTCAGGTGAGAATAGGAGGAAATATTGACTAAATTTATTACCTGTACATTACAAAGGAATAATTTACAAAAAATCACAGAAGTTGTTAATTAACTGAGAGTAGGAAGACAGACATTGATAAAAAAACATGAAAATTCTGAGAAGCTAGGTAAAATTGACAAACATATGTCTATATATGCTTAGTGTTTATTTGAAATTATTTTAAATAATTGAAACTCTTTTATAATTTTTACTTAAGATGAAGTATCTGGTTTTTGCTCTTGAAAGTTGCTTCCAAATCCTTTGTTCTATTATTACTTATCCTTAGCCAGTGTAGGTCACTAGAAGACTGCATTAAAACTTTCAAGCCTAAATAACTTATCTAAAATGGGGAAGACATCATGACCCTTGCCCCAGCCAAGCCCGAGTTAATGAGTAAGCCAGGAAAAGTCATAGTTCTCCCAGGCACGGTAAATGAACAGAATCAACATGGCTCCTGGGTGGCCAATCAAAACCTCATTTTCACAAATTAGGAGAAGGAAGTAAGATACGAGCAAATGAAGGCAGTAGCTGAGGCTGGAAGAGTCCAGAGCTGGTGCAACGCCCAGAGTAGGAGAACTGATGAGTTTGTGTGATTAAGAAGAGCTTGTGACTAACTTAACATCAAGAGACTAGATTGTGGAGGAAAAAATATACAATAAAAATTGAAGCCAGAGACTCACTGTGAAAGAAGTCAACAGAAAAGCATGACACATAAAAGAACTATCATGGAGGAATCGGCTTGAATCCAGAATAGTCACCACTTTCAGGTCCTGACTCTAACATTTTCTTCTCCCACCAATATCTGCAAATGATATTTGATTGTTCACCTTGTACTTTCTGGTCATTCTACTTATATTATGATAGATTACGAAACAAAAAGAGAGAGGAGCATTTTTGAGTCAACCCAAGAAAATCTCTTTTTACACCTAGCAAAAGAAACCTCTCATAAAACACTACAAAACAGCCTACAAGTCAAAACTACGAAGTAAAGTTTTAAAAATTAAACTTATAACCAGATTTTTAAAAAACTTGTATTTCTTCAAAGAAATAAAAATACAACCATAAGGTCATCAGTAAGAAAAGAGCCAGTGGGAACACTGACAACACCACTATAGCCATTAGCAGTTCCATGTTGCTCTGATTTTGATCTGGAGTGTTTTTCAAAAGCCTCATGTATTTGAATGCAGTAGAATAACTGTGAAACCATGTTATTGAAAGGTGGGACCTGGCTGGAAGGGGCAAGGTTTGACTTGGAGGGATTGTGTCTGTTTGTTGACCTTGTCTGGTCGAGTGGGGCAGCGTAATCAGGGCAGAGCCTCCAGGTGTATGTTTGTTGACTAGTGGGCCAGCAAGTGAGGGAGGGCACTCACCCTAGGTGTAAGGAGTTCAACTGAGAGCTTGAACTGAGGAAAGAAAGAAAGAAAGAAAGAAAGAAAGAAAGAAAGAAAGAAAGAAAGGAGAAACGGTGTTAGATGTCCTTCCAGGGAAGCTCTGACCTTGCTTGTCTCTTCAGACATCACATCACATCAGCTTGATCCTGTTCCACTTGGATTTTTGTCTACAATGTGGTATTTCTCAACCCATCCAGTCCAGCTACTCTGAACTTACCCAATGAAATCAGGCTTAAAAATAATAGGTAATGCAACCTGTACTTAACACAACTCTATCAACAAGGACTTATTTCTTATTTATTTTCTATAAAATAAATATTCTATGGGGCTGGAGGTGTATCTCAGCAGTTAAAACACTTGCTCAGCAAGTGCAAGGCCCTCAGTTCAGCTCCCAAGCACCATGTAAACTGGACACAATGGTGCATGCCTATAATTTCCAGAGGCTGAAGCAGGAATGTTGCTGTATATGAAAGGTCAGCCTCAATAGCAGGCTCCATAGTGATTTTAAAAGTGAAATAAATGAGATTTCACATTTGGACTATTTTCTGTCATGTAGATACATATTTAAAATAATTAAATTGGTATTTTTCTCTAATCTGAATTTTAGATGAAGTAAAGGATGAACCGAAATGAAGTTATGCAAAAAATGCTGAGGCAAAGATAAAAACAGGAATTCGTTATAAAAATAATCAGAGGCTAAACAGCTGATGAAAGTCAAAGACGTGCTAAGGTGGCAAAATTCATCCCTGGCACAACCCATGGATTTTTAAAAATTCTGTCTTGGCCTTGTCGGCATATTAATTGATTCTGACTCACTTCCCAACTGAAATTGCAAGGAGGCAAGAAGTTTCCTATTAATTTTACAAACTAAAATTTCATTGCCTGAGTAGGGGAGGAAGTTGAATTTAAGTTTGATTAACTTTAATTAATTCTGAAGCACAGTAATCACAGTGACGTAAATATGAAAGAAAATATCCAGCACTTCCTCCTCACTCACAGGTCATGACTGTGCTTCCTTTTTCACTGAAGAAAAACAAACACAAAAGCAATTAAGAGACATCCAGGAGCTCCTTTTGATCAGGCACATACCTTCACAGCTGTCCTCTGTACTAACTTACCTCCTGATAGTACGCATGGGATCAAACTGCTGTATTCCGTATAAATCAGCCCTCGCTCAGCACTGACCGCTGCGCTGTCCTGTGATGGTTGGATCTGGAGTGTTCCCCAAAAGCCTCATAATCCTATGGGCACTGTGTGCTGTCGAACCTGGCTGGAAGGGGCAGATGCTTTGGGATTGACCTGGAGGGGCACGTGCTGGTTCTGCCCTTCCTCCCAGTTCTCTCTCTTTCACCAAGTTGTGAGGATCTCTGCCGCTGGAGCTCTAGCTCTGGCCCTGCCCTCCTGCTCCTGGCCCCGATACAGCCCTGCCGTGCGCTTCCACCATTTTCCTTCTGCTCACCTATAAACGGACCGTGACCTTCTGAAACTGTAAGCTCTTTCCTCTTTTAGTTGTGGGTGTTGGGTATTGAGTCACAGTGATGAAAATGCAACTAAGACATATATCATCCACTTATGGATGGTGCCCTGGCAACTTTTCTTCTCTCTTGCATCAGGTGTTTTTTTCCTTATAGGACCATCACTCTAAGCACTAAGATGAGTGGTCAAAGATATGTTCTTGTTACTCTTGTTCCCCTTAAGCTCTTGTGGCCATTGAAGGGTTTACATCAACTTGAAGAACTCAGGAAATGCCAAAGATAGAGTTTATAAGCGTGTGAGTGATTGTGTGGGCCGATCAAGAAGGGAAGAACACCCACTCTGTATGTAAGAGGCCCAACATGCAGCTAGAACTAAATAAAAGGGGACCGAGAAGAGTACCACAGCATTTCCTGGGAAGGCTCAGGTGTTTGGGAACATCTGCAGACTCGTGGCCCGTTTCCATCCCAGATTCACTCCAGTCTCCCGTCTTGCTGTTGCTTTTGGAGCAATGAGGATCCACAGCAGACTTTCTCAGACTGGGGTTCTTCCATCTCATGTTTGAGCAGCTGGCTCTCCCACTTGCACGCCACCATTCTGGACTCTGTCTCTCCCTGGATTTATAAGCTCTATAAATATATTTCCTTTATTTACAATTTCTGTTAATTCTGCCTCTTTGAGAATTGTAATTAGTATAGCTCATCACTTTTTCTATTTCTATTGAACAATTGCTGTGTTGCATCACATAAACTATGTTCAGACACACTATAAGAATTTTACACGGTTCGGCTCATTTGATTTCTCAGTGATATTATGAGATAGGGTGAGGGCATAGCTCCATGATGAGAGCACTTGCCTAGGAAGCCCGAGGCCCTGGCTGGGTCCAATTTCCCTGCACCTGGGCGTGGTGGTGATGGCCTGTAATCCCAGAACTCAGGATGCTGAAGCAAGAGGATTGCCTTGAGTTCTAGATGAGCCTGGACTACGTAGTAGTGAGTTCAGGACCAGTCTGAACTGTGGAGCAAGACCATGTCTCAAATACAACTATTACTGTTACTACTATTCTACTACTACTACTACTATTAACTACTACTAATACTAATAATAATAATATATTAGGAAGAGATATTTTATTATATATATATATATATATACAAGAAAGCCAAGACATAAATCAGATGAATAATCTTCACAGCATTATGCAGGTAGTAGGTGGCAGGGGCACAATTTATACCTGAGCATCCTGGCTTTGGGTTTTATTTCTCTAATGTAACATTTCCAATGGAAACTTGGAGAAAAAATTATCCATGCTGGCTATTTCCAGTTCTTTTTTTCCTATAAATCTCTCAAGACATTCTGATCAAACTTTATCTCTGTCCTTCTATTAAAATAGTTTTTGTCACCAACCACTAAACTGTTGAAAAATCTAATAACCAATTGTTAGTCTTCACCTGGATTCCTCAACACTGTTTGACACATGGGGTCACTCCAGTCTTTTGACACTCCTTTTACTTCCCACTATGATTCTCACTGACCCGAGGCACTGACACTGTCTCTGGTCATTCTCTGCTGTTTCTTATGTGTGGGTGGCATCTCATTTCCTAGACCTTGGAAGATCAAATGCCCAAATATCTTCTGAATGGGAATCTCTTCTTCATCATGTCCTCAGTGACTGCATTCAGTGTCATGGCTTCTGATACTCCCTATTCATAATGTGAGGGATCTCAGACATACATCTTTACCTTAGGCCTTTCTAGAGTAATTTAATAGTGTACCGGTTAGGATCACAGGGTTTACAGACTATTCTAATCAGTACTTTTACAAATTGGAAGGCTACCAGAGCTGTAATGGATTGGGTCTGGAATGTGTCCCAGATGCCCCTGTATTTGCAGTATGACTGCATCACAGGGTTAATCTGTTGATGTCCTGTGCTGTTAGGGTTTGGTGCCTGGTCAGAAGGGATGGGTCACTTGAACCTGGAAAGATGTAACTCCTTCGCTAGGTTTGTCTTTCATACTCTGCTTCCTGTTACCATGAGAGAACAGCTTTTCTCCTGCTAAGAATCTCCGCCGTGTCCTTTCACCACTACCAGCCATTCATGAATAGACTAAGACCTCTGAAGCAATAGCTAAGATAAACCTTTCCTTCCTTAATTTCTGCATGTAAGACACTATCTCAAGCAGTAAGAAATTAACTAAGACAAATACTTTCAAAAGAGCTATTTTGTCTCATAAATATGGATATACAGTGGGGGCTATGCACCTGTAAATTCTGCATTATGGAGTCATACCAAGGTGGCGCAAAAAGTACTCAAGGAAAAGATGGTCATATTGACTAGATAGAGATTTTTGTCATTTTCTAAGGTTACAATAAAGTATAACATCTACTTATATAGCCATTACATTGTATCTAATACTATAAATAGTATAGAGATGGTTTTTAGCACATGAAACAGCCAATGAAGATTAAATGAAAATGCTGTTATTTTATATAAGGGACTTGAACATTCTTAGATTTTGAATCAGGAGAGATGGACCAATTTCCCGTGAATACCAAAGTAAAACCACTCTTAATTATCCACGTGTTTCTTGAGCAGTGGCATAACAAATATAAATAAATAAACACTAGCTTATATCATATAAACAATGTTATAAAATGTAATAAAAAGCAATTATAATATAAAACATAAAAATACTGTAAAATAAAAGATAAATTAACATAAACATCATGACTAACATAACTAGAGATATAAAAATAAACATACCATAAAGATATGGTTTAAAAGATTGTGAAAGAAATTATCTCAGAAAATAATTTCTAAAGCCTTTGTGGGGATAAATATAGCACAAAACTAACATTCTAAATTTTACCCTTACACTAATTCCAAAATTTTTGCAAAGAAAATATAATTTTCAAATGTCAGCACAATATATTTAGAGGAAAGATACTAAGAGGCATTTCAAAGACATGCTATACTGAAAATATTTTAGATAGCTACAAAATGAAGTAATAGGAAAGAAAGGAATAGAGCCTAACAGTAACAAGTGTGTCAATGTGAAAAGAGAACATTAAAAATCAACAAGATAAGAATGTGCAATTCAATAAATGCTGCAGGCAGTGTGGCCCACTATAGGAAGAGAGCCAGAAGTGATTTGAAAATCATATATTCACATTAGCATAAATAAGTAAATGAATTTCAGGAAGATTGAAGTTCTAAGTTTTAAAGTTAAATATATAAAATAAAATGAAGAGCATATGTGCAAATGCGATCATAACCTTGTAAAGTCGATGATTGCATTACTCAGCTTTCCTGTTGCTGGGGCAAAATACCCAGTACTAGCAATTTAGAAAGGGTAAATTTAATTTAGCTCATGGTTTCAGGGAATTTAGTTCCTACCTGGGCTGGCTCTGGGGCAAAAACATGGCAGAAAGGGCACGACAAACAAAGGCACTTAGTTCATGGAAGACAAAAGCACAGCAAAGCAACAGTGCCTACAGGGGGAGGGGCCAACACAGACCTCAAGGTCATGTTCCCGTGACCCTTCCGGACATACCTTCTGGACATCCCTCTATGACATTCACACAGTGACAACAATTGCTCAATGATGCATTTCTAGGAACACATCTTTGTTAAGTGGTGCACAATGTGCACAACTATACAGAAATCCTTTTAAGTTAATGATTCGTGTGTGATGGGAGGCCAAGAGAGGAAGGCTAAGAGTATATCAGGAGTGACTGGTAATACAAAACTGTGGTAACACTTCAATCCAGAAAAAAATTGGGGGATTTAGTGAATTTATTCAAATATTCACGACTCAGCAGCTTCATGCTATGATGTGTATGTCGAGGAATGGCTAACATACATGTATCTGTAAAGATCATCAAGATATTTTTGCCAGTTTTTACAACCTATCAGCCTACACATCTATCAATAAGCAAAGGCAAATATATATACATACATACATTGGCAAGGATACAACTTTCAGAAATAATGAATTACACTATACATACAAATACAAATTGGAGAAAATTATAAAATATAAGAGCTTTCCTGTATGGATAGTTAATAATACAATGACTAGTACAATGACTGACTTCAATTTTGAACTGCTAAGGTCTCAAAACAAAATACACCTTGATGTTTATATTTTTCTAACCCATATTTTCAAATATATTCCCAGGGCTGCATAATAAATTCTGAGATATCATGCAGCTATCTGCAAACTATTATTGAAAAAGTTAAAACAAATATCTTATTTTCTGTACAAAATTTTTACCTCCACAAGTTAAAGAACATACCAAATATGTATGTTGTTTTTGTCTAATAGCCAAAAACACATTAATTAAAATTAATTGATAAGGAATATTACATAAAATATTACATAAAGAATTATTGATATAAGTTTTCTTGTTTTAGTGTTTTTCTATTTTGGAATCTAAAGTGCATAATAATAGTAAAAGACCATATATTGGATACAAAATATAAAGTTCCCAAAGCGTAAGACATCAAGAACTGAAAGTAAGAACCAATACAAGTTGACATTTTGAATTGGAAAAACTACATGCATGCAACACATTACAGCAAATTTTCAGGTGGGAAGTGCTCATTATAACAATAAACTTACCCAAAATATTTAAGCAGTGTTTTAATAAAGATTATAAGTCTAAAGAAACATCTTTACTAGAGCTTTTTCTTCCTTTTCCAGTAAAAGAGATTGGGTAATAGAAAAAAAAAGAAAAACAGTAAGAAAGGGACAAGTTTTTCAAGGATATGAGAGTGAGCTGGACTGAAATCCGAATCTCAAAGTACCTGTTTTGCAAACACAATGCGTGCTGAAACATCCACACCAAACAATGACAAAATGTGAGGTAAAGCTTAACGTATCAGTAGCTTCTGCTTCTTTTTTGACATTTCATTAATTTGAAGTTCATTTATTTAAAATATACAAAATGATAACCAAATTTAACTCTTTTGGAAATATTCCCAGGAGGGATGTCGCTGGATCGAAGGGATACTTATTTCCAGTCTTCTGAGAGCTCTCCATACTGCTTTCCAGAGTGGTTGTATGAATTTACATTCCCACCAGCAGTGCAGGAGGGTTCCTTTCTCCCCACAGCCTCCCCAGCACTGACTGCTATTTGACTTGCTGATATAGGTCATTCTCTCTGGAGTGAGATGGTATCTTAGCGTTGTTTTGATTTGCATCTCTCTTATGGCTAGAGATGTTGAACATCTTTTCATGTATCTATTGGCCACTTGTACTTCTTCGTGAGTGAACTGCCTCTTCATTTCACTTGCCCACTTTTCAATAGGATCCTTTATTTTGGTAGGCTTACTTTTCTTCAGCTCCCTGTATATTCTACTTATGAGCTTCCTATCGGAGATGTTGGTGGTGAATGCTTTTTCCCAGTCTGTTGGGTCTCTTTTTACATTGCTGATAGTTTCCTTCGCTGTGCAAAAACTTTTTACTTTGACAGGATCCCATTTGTTCATAATGGGGATAATGTCTTTCGCTTTTGGTATCTTATCAAGGAAGTCTCTGCCTACCCCTATGTCTTTTAGGTATTTGCCTAATTTGTCTTCTAGAAGGTTCAACTAAAAAGCCCAATCCATGACCCTCACGCTGGCTAGTCTACCCACACTACATAAAAGCTCTGTTTTCCCCACTGTCCGTCCCTTTTTTGCCTCTTTTCCCATCCCTATTTTTGTATGCCTTTTGCCCCTTATCTTGCCCACTTTGCCCTGTACTTCTTTATCCCTTATGCCTGGCCTTATTCCTACTGTCATGAGAAAACTTACACCTAGACCTGCTACCCAGGCTTAGGGTCATGGGCATAATAAACTTCCATTCCAAAAAATAAAATAATAAAATAATAAAATGATTTAGGTACATATAAATATTTTAACTTGTTAATTTATTTGTAAGCAAAATAATTGATATGCTAATGATACAATGTTTAAATGTTTCATAAAGCACATTTCTGAAAAGTTATCACTGGTTAAGTTTAAATCAATATACTAAACCGAATGACTCTTAACAGGAGGAACAGCACCTGGATTTTATTATCTAAAGTCCTATTAAATAAGCCTGACTTGGCTTATTTAAACTTTTAGGTAAATTAAGTTCTCTAGACCTGATGTCTACATCTATACAATAAAAGTAATACTATCCACCTTCAAGGCTTGTGAAAATTGGATGAGGCATTCATCTAGGTTTTTTTCCCTTTTCATATGACATTCAATTAATGCTAGAGCTTTATCCTTTATTTAACAATCATCTTTATTAAATTAGAAATTCATATTTCCAGATCGAATTTTTTTCTCTGAATTTAGAACTGAATCTACTTGGTAGATATGTAAACTTTATTTACAGATCCACTTATTGAGTATATATGTTAATGAGGTAATAGAATGTTTTACAAAATTGAAAAAATATAGTGACAAATGTTATAATTTAACATGCAGTACATTAACTAGTATAAGAAATTAATTAAATAATATGTTAAATGTCTATAGATCATAAATTATATGCATATATTTTATACATAAATTATAAATATGTGATACATATTATATTAAATCATGACAAATTATTTATACAACAAATAGAAGTATCTGTTTGTAACCCTCATGTTGAACACTGATTCACACTGGGCATTCCACCAAACATTTCTTTTGTATGTTTGTAATTTTAAAGAGCATTTAAGAAACATATTTGAGTGCCACACTGTATGAAATGAATAAGCATGTCAAGTGCACAAGTTAGATAAAAAGAGATCAATTTCTAGTAATGTATAAATTACTAAAGTCCTTTTGAAGAAGAATAAATAACCATTCCATCAAAAAAACTTTAGGCCCAGATCCCAATATTGAAGCTTTCTACCTGATGTTTAGGGAAAAAGCTAATAAATTGAATTCAACAATGTATTAAAAGATAATATTATCTGGGATTTATACAATGAGTGTAAATCTGGTTGATCATTCAAATACAGGCAATTTAAATAACTGATACTCCATGTTATATTTCACTAGGAAAATACATGTTAAAATGACAATTCGATACGACTATACACCTATTAGAATGATCAAAATCAGTACCCATCAACAGATCAATGGATACATAAATTGTGTGGTGTATGTACACAATGGAGTACTGCTCATCTATAAAGAAAGATAGGTTTGAGGCTTTTGTGAGTAAATGGATGCAATTTGAGACCATCCTGCTCTCTCTCTCTGCATGGTTTCTCTAACATGATAAACCCAGATTACAGTCATTTCACAGGACTAAATGAAGGGTAGGGAGGGTCAATAAAAATAAACTATTTAGCTAGCAGAAAAAAATGTAAAAATTAGTATTATAGTTGCAGAAAAAGAAACACAAAATATCAGCATCCATTCATGATTAATATTCTTATCAAACTAGAAATATCAAGTAAAGTGTATCTATCAAAAACAGACTTAGAATTTAACATAATTCCAGCCATACCATCTCAGCCACACCAGCACCTCACTAGGGATAGCGTTGCTAGTGTAATCAATCAGAGCTTTTAAAATGTGCCTTGGGCCTTGAGCCAGAGGTTTTGTACTATTTTTCCAAGCTCAGATCATTCACTATGAGTCATGCTACCAAAGGCGAGTGGGTTTTGAGTGCTACATTTCTCTTTAGTTTTTCTTTTATTAGTCCTATTTAATATTTTAGTCTTATTAATGTTGATTTAACTTTATCTCTATTTTAATGATGAGCCATCTGAAATTCCCTTTAAAATATTTTGAAATGTATAATAGAAGAATCTACTTCTCCATGTAAGAGAGATATTTCAAGCACCTCAGCAGAGACTGAAATCACAACCCATATTGAATCTTACATACATACACTATGATATACTGCCAGAGCAGGATGGCTGACTCAAGCGGATAGCATGTGAGCACAGAGGCACACGACGGATGACGCACATCCTGAGAGGGATGGAGTCGCAAAGTGTGAGATTTTGTTCTGTTTCTCAGAATACAACACAATACAGGCTAAGCGGTTAAATCATTTGCCTAGCAAGAGCTAAGTCAAGTGATAAATACTGGGATTCGATTTCCCAGCACCACATAAACTGGGCATGGTGGTACAAGCCTGTAATCCCAGCACTAGGAAGGATGAGGAAAGAAGATTGACAGGGTGCTGACAGTGAGCCCAAGGTCAACCTGGGCTCCTTAGTGAGTTCGGAATTAGCCTGGACTACAGAGAGAGACTCTGTTTCAAAAAAAAAAAAAAAAACAAATAAAAAACAAAAAACAGAAAAAACAAAGCAAAAATTCACACAACCACACAATAAAAGACTTACAATTGTTTGTTTCTGAAATTTTTCACTTCACATTTAATTGATATTGGTATGAGTAATCAAAACAATGGATAAAATTATATTGTACATTATAGAACTACAGTTACTCTTCTGCAGCAGATCTCAGAACCTAATCCTCCCATCTATATAAAACTTTGTACTCTTTGACCATTAAATCCGAATTTCTTCCCTCCCCACTCCTGCCAGGATGTGGAAATCATCTTGCTGCTCTCCAACCTCCATGAGTTCAGTTTTGTTAGATCTCATGCATAAGTGAAGTCTGCGGTGGCCATCTTTCTGGGCCTGGCTTATTTCAGCTAGTATAATGTTCTCCAGATCCATTCATTCTCTGAACTTGAGGTTTTCTTTGTGTTTTATCTATGCAGTTGCCATGTCACATTAGATATATTTCTATTTACACACATCTACACTGCCCCATATGATAGCACTACACATGTGCAGCTCTGGTGCATTTTAAGTGTGAGTTGTCCAAATTGAATTGCTCTGGAAGGACAAAAATACACCAGATTTTATAGGTGCCATAGGAAAATATTCATAAGACGTCTCATTGATAATTGCATATTGATTAGATGTTGAACCAACATTTAATCATACTTGGATAAATACAGCTATTAACATAAAAAGTAAAGATATATTATAGTTAAAAATAACTTTAGTGATTATCCAAAATAGACTACATTTTAAATGATGAGGTGGACATGAGCCTGTCGGAGGCCAGAAGTAGAATGCCATGGGTTAGATGTAAAATTGTCCCCTGAAATCTCGTGCTCACACGTGGGGCCTTTGGAAGAAGTGTGCCACCGAGACCATACCTTAGAAGGCATATCTCTTCTATCTGCTCCCCTACCCATCCCTCTGTCTCTGCTTCCTGGCCATCATTGTTTGAGAGACTTTCCTTGAATGGTGTGTCACATTGGAGCCAGCCAATCACAGACTGAATCCCTTGAGCCATGAGAAAATTAAATCTGTTCTCCTATAAGTTGTTCATGTTAGGTTTCGTGTCTCAGCAAAGAGAAAGTTAATACAGTCCTTTTCCAAGTGGAAAACTTGGGATATTTACTGAACCTCTTAAAATTAACAGAAACTGAAGTTAAACGTTTTCAGTGTGAAGTAGCCAAAGTCTCTGCTCTTCACTATCAATCTTTCTGCTATCGCTTTCTACTGGTGTTCTTACAGTCTTCCTGTGCCCTCAACTGGGAGTCTGTGGGACAGTGTGTTACATAAAATGAGATTTGGCAAGAAAGCAATTTATGGTACAATGCAAAAGAACGTGATCAGGTGGCGAGCAATTTGGAGGTCAAAAAGTAACCTACGTCTAGATTTGAAGTAGAAGGAAAAAAAGAAGGCCCTGAAAATAATGAATCTAGGAAAAGAAATGGAGCTGAAAAAATAAAAACACCTTAGAAATGCAGACAACAAAAATTTTTGAGAATGGAAATACTAATATATTTGGCATATATAAAGTTTAATGAAAGAGAAGAGATTCATGGCTCTGTAAAAAAAAAGGAAAGACGACTGACCAATGGACATGAACTATTTACTCCTTGACTCAAAAGTAAGGAAAGTACGCTGGGAAATGGAGAGAATTAGCACCTACACACCTACCAAGATGAGAAATCAGAAGACATTTCCTAATATGCACTTGCAAAAGAATATCAATGTAAGGTTTATTTAGAAAAATCTTTAGAAAGCAAAGGAAAATTAACCGCATGAGTGGAGAATGGACAGTGCGACTAAGCAGTGTTTTAGATGAAGTAGAGAGTTACACAGAGGGTGGTTGGGTAGGATCAATGCATGATGTACATGTGTATGGAAATATCACATGGAATCCTACTGATATGTACTACAAGAATGTGTTAGTAGAAAGAGAAGAATGTGCAAGAAATTCACCGTGTTTACATTTATAATTTTAAGCAATGCTTTTGTTTGTTTGTTTATTTACTTATTTTTGAGACAGGGTCTCACTCTGTAGTCCAGATTGGTTCTGGCAAATTCACTATATAGCCCAGGCTGGCCTTGAACTCACAGCTTCTGGAGTGCTGGAATTACAAGCATGCACCACCACTCCTGACTTCTGTGGTGCTGGGGAACCAAACTCAGGGCCTTCTGCTTGCTAGTCAAGCACTCTAACCTCTGTGTCATTCTTCCAGCCCCAGTATTTGCCTTTTAAAAATGCATATCATTCATTAAATGCAGGCAAGGCACATAAGTACGATGTATATATTGAAAAAATATAATTTTAGAAAAATGAAAAGTGTTGATGAAAAAATACTAAGATTTTGAATTTGGAGACAGCATTTTTGAAGAACAGTAGAGTGAGGAGACTGGTAGAAGCAGTGGGTATTTACTGTGAACTTGAGTGGCAATATGGGAGATTTCTTTGCCAGGATATATCGCGTTTCGTAGCTCTGGGGCAGAAATGATTTATTTCTGAGCAGAGAAGTTGCTTAGTGAGTTTAATTGGGCAGCATTATAAAGCAAGGATGTCGAACAAGGAACCAGGTAGAAAAGAGATAATGAAGGTAAAGACTATATTTGGGGCTGGAGAAGAAGTAACCGGTTTGAGTCTGAAGAGCATCAGGTTTAAAATGTGAGTGGTCTCTTGACTAATAAAGATGAGCCTAAAATAAGCCAAAGAACCAAGACTGAAGTAAAAATACACATATATCTTATATGTCTACATAAAAAAGCAAGTTTAGGAGGTGGCAGGTGTAGTTTTGTTTTTTCAGAGTTGTAAGTTAGATAATGGAACCATGGGACACAACATTACTTTGAATACTCTTATGTATATTTAGACAAATACAGCAAGAAAATAACTAGAAATAATGCACGGAACTTCTTTAATTGGTGAAAATAGTACTGAATTTATTTTTCTCTATATCTAATTTTTCTTGTCCTATAATTGTGGATGAAAAATCTTTATTTTCCTATAAAATAGAAGATGGATTCCACTCAAGTAGAAAAGACATCCCCTTCACTTAAAGAGTATTTGAAGAAGCATTTTCAAAAGTAAGCGAAAGGACTTCAGAACAGAGCTCTACTCACTTGAGGAGCGTAAACATAAGGAATTCCTAAGCAGAATACCTAGTGCACATAAGGGTGCAGGCCTGTCAGATAGTGCCCTGCTTCAATATCTTCTGTCTTTTGAAGTCAGATAAGAAAGTGTCTGATTGTATACGAGATTAGAAGCACAGTAGAATCTGATATGTTTTTTCTATTTTTTAAAACAGATTAACTTGCCTAAATGGCAAGAGCTTTATAGTGAGACACATAGCTAAACAGCACTGACTGCTGGGCCTCTTAAGTGCAAATGCTTATGAAATGTGAATGAGGCATGACTATAAATGAGCATATAACACAAGTAAGCAATGTATTTCTTAACACTTGCCTGAGACAGCATTGAACATGAAGATCATTATAGACAAATTTGTTGATGGACCAGGAGAAAATTGTCCTGAATCCCTGAGTTCCTTATTTATAACAATTGTATAAATATATATGACAATTTTCAGAAGGAAATCAAAAACATCTGTCTTGAGTAAGAGAACATTGTAGTAGTATAATTCTGGCACGTAAACAAAAAATGAAAATTTGAGGAAAAATAGAAAGGCTCTACGAAAATGCTAAAGTATTTTCCATTGGTGGTGAAAACATTGCACACAGCGTTCCCCAATTTTCAGTAAGTCAAGCTGTCTGCTAAATCTTACATCATCATTAATGGCTATCGTTAAGATTGCACATTTCTCCTGTTCAAAATGACTTTTCTAGTCACATTACCGTCTGTGAGCACAAACAGCTCAAATAAAGGCATCTCCTAGTGAAGAATTAAGCGTTTTTCTCTCCCTAAGTTCCCTTGGATTCAATGATGGTTATATATCTAGAATTCAATAAAACGCTTTCTTGACATTACTCACATTGCAAATACAAGAATATAAAATAGTGAGAAGAGTAATAAAGTAGAAAATAGACTCCTAAGAAGAAAGAAACACTCATATATTTCTTTCATGTTAACTTTCTTTTCTAATGCAAAGCCTTCATCTAATGAAAATCACGTAAGACAATAATAGTACTATGGAACTTCTTAAAAAGTTGTGAAGCACTACTGATGTCTGATAGCTTCATATGTATCTACATGTAAGTAATTTAGCTTGGGAAATTATCTCCTCTTTTGTTGTTAAACAATCAAAGTTCTAAATATAAAAATAATTTATTGGGCCTATTTCAAAATGATCTACAAATCATCATGCAAAGTATTACCAACATCCAGAAGGTATAATCAGAGGAATCAAGAGTCACTCATAGGGCCTCACTTTTGTTGTTGCTGCTGTTGTGTGCTCACTTGCTTGCTGTTGCTTTTAAGCTATACTACAAGCAAACTTCAATTATAATGCTAGCGTTAGACATGTGGAAATCCAAATATGAAGCAAATGGTATAGCACACAGGACAGGAAAGCAGCCATCTTGACATTTTTCAGTGTCCAGAGCCTGGGACATCAGACCCTTTGGAAGGCCAAAGAAAGACACCCCAGCGAAAGCCTGCTGATTTTGAGGACTTTGGGATGCTTTGACCTTGCAAGGTAAAGACTGAGAAGAGCAAACAGAACGCCCTGAAGACTAAAGCAAGGGTATCTTTTATATGGTGATTGACAAAGGCACTCACCCTGCTTTTGTTGCTTTAGGGAATGTGAATTGGAAAAGAGTGTGAAGATGAAAGCACAGGGTTGCCATGGTAATCCATGTGAAATTGCAATAGTCTTCCAAAGTTTGTTGTCCATTCTCATTTGCCTTTCTGCTGCTTCCTCTTTACTTTTTGTCTTAACTTTGAAGGATCCTAAGGTGTGGAGTCTTTAGTTTTCTTTGCTCACTGTTCTACTGTGTTCATTCAGTCCTGAGGCTTGAGTATTTTCCAGAAATCCCCAAACACGTACCTACAGCTCAGACCTTTCATTCATACTTCAAATTCGGAGCCAAATTCCATTTGTGTGTGTGTGTGTGTGTGTGTGTGTGTGTGTGTGTGTGTGTGTGCGCGCGCGCGCTCATGTGTGTGTATAAACATACATACTTTTTTTTTTTTTTGAGGCAGGCTCTCTGAGTAGTCCTGGCTGGTCCTGAATTCACTACTCTGGCCTCAGCCTCCCAAGTGCTGGAATTATAGGTCTGCACCATTACACCCAGTTTATCCAGTCTATGTGGTGCTGGGGAATCCAACTCAGAGCCTTGCACCTGGGAGGCAAGAGCTCTAAAATCTGTGCTATTCCTCCAACCAGGCCTTCTTGATGTTCGGTATAGAAATCTTACATTTGTCTCCAATTCCAAAAACGTTTTAAACACAAACTTTGGATTTTTTTCTATGTGAATTCTACTTTCATATAAGCAAATAGTAGCTCCAATATTCGGCCATTCATATGGAAGCATAGAGCTGTTTCGATTACTCTCTCAATCTACCCCACATTTATTAGGAATCCAGCTTCTCCAGTCTCCCCCTCCAATCCTTCCCTTTTCTCCTCTGCCTCTTTGTCCTCTTCTTTTTCCCTCAGCTCTTTATGTTTCCATTCTCTATCCGTCTTCTCTTCTTTTGTTGCTTTTTTCTTCCTTCCTTCCTTCCCTCCCTCTGTGCCTTCCTCCCCTCCCTTTCTCCTTCCTTCCTTCCTTCCTTGCTTCCTTCTTTTCTTCCTTCCATCCCTTCTTCTACTCCTCCTGGTCTTCTTCTTCCCTGCTTGGCCCACCCATGGGGAGCTGCCCCACGCACGTGGGGGCTGTACAGAACCACATCAGCTGGATACAGACTGCCTGTAATTGGGCAGGCAGCCTCAGTTTCCCCGGCTGCCTGGGGTGGCCCTGCAGAGCACAGGCATCTTTCTTGCAGGCCCCGGGCACTGGGGACCTCGAGGGAGGTACTGGGGGTGCATCAGGATTAGCTGTGGTGGGAGCAGCTGGAAGCCGAGCAGCGCTGCGGCAGGTGCTGAGGTGAGAACTGGAGTTTTCTCAAAGACTGTGACCCCATGGGCAATAAGATAGAGCCTGAGGAGCTGCCAGAGCACGTGTCTCCTCTTCTCGGACCTGATCCCCAGCTCCAGCGACCACGCTGTGGGCAGCAGGCTAGGCACGCACTGGGCAGGGCCCTTGTCTGCATGGATTCCCTCTTGGTGGACCGGAGTCTTAAGAAGCTGGAGGAAGAGCTCTGCCCTTGGAAGAACTGAGGGGACCCGGCCTCCAGCAGAGGCCAGGCAGGGGACCTGAGCCACCCGTGAGTGAGCACCAGGCTGTCTCTGAGCCCCCTGCAGCCTTCACAGGGCTATCTGGGCCCATTTGTGTACAGGAGATTAAGAGGATTCCAAATGTCGTTGGGCATTGTGGTGCAGGCCTGCCATCCCAGAGCTTTGGGAAGCTGGGGAGAGCAAATCACGAATTCAAGAGCAGCTGGGGCAACTTAGCAAGATTCTGCCTCAAAATCAAAACCAAAATGTAAGGTGTGGCCGCAGCTCAAGGTGAAGGCCTTGGGCTCGATTCCGCTCCCTCATGCAGACTCTCCTTGCCTGCCTGTAATCCCAAATCCCAGCACTCTGGGAGACTGAGGCAGGATAAGTGAAAGTTGGGGCCCAGCTTGGGTAATGCAGAAACTTAGGAAGATCGTATCTCAAGACAAAACAAAAGAAATCTAAACCCTCTTAGAAACAGCACAGTCCAAAGCTTACGATGGGGTTCTAGGGACAGAGCAAAACTCCAAAGGTGAGCCAAGCACAGTGGTGAGGGCTAAGGGATAAGGCAGGGTGCAGTCCATGGGACCCAGATTCCCAGGGGTTGGGCTATGGTGGGTCCAAGGGCTGCTCCCCACCTGCAAGATACAAGGGTGTGCACCAATAAGGTTGGAAAGTCAACTTTCCTATAATGTTTTAATATCTTAAATGCGTAAGGAGAAAAACAAACAAAAGTACTTGTAAAGAATGAAAAAAAAAATTAACAGAGGCAAGCAAAATGAACCATGTCTGGGAATCTGAGGCAGAAGAATCTCCAGTTTGAGGTCAGCCTGGGCTACAAGGGAGCAACACTATCCCCCCAAAAGTAAATCATTTTAGAAAGGGCTAGGAACATGTTTATAGCAGCACAATTTGTAACAGCAAAATCTTGGAAGAAGCCAATATGCCTGAGTACAGGCGACTGGATAAAGGAGATGTGGTTTATATACACAAAAGAGTATTACTCTAACATTAAGAATGGCGAATTTCAGTCATTTGTAGGGAAATGGATGCACCTTGAGACCATTATGGTCAGCGAGATGAATCAGACCCAGAAAGTTAAATATATGGTTTCTCAAATATGAGAAAACCAAACCATAAAAGACGTAAGAAATATGAAAGAAAGCAAGATGATGGACTTTGTGGAGAGGGAAAGGGAGGTGAGAAGAAGGAAGGGAAGGTGACATGTAAATTGAAAAAAATAAGAATAAATTTAAAAGCTGGAAAATGATTACAAAACTAATAAAAAGAAACTTTAGGAAGAAAGTTGTGAATAGACCACTTGGAATGTCCTATTGTATAAAGACTTTATGACCATTGTGAATGTTTACCAAAGGGTGATCTCAACAGAACAGAATTTTAGTCAAGAGGTTAGGATGACTCATTCTATGAACGTTAATCAGTTATTTCCACAGCTAGCACTCTCATTAATCAACAGACTCATGCAAACACAGCAACCATGACAGAGAAGGAGCTTATTTTTAAGCTCCAGCAATCTGGACTTCCCATTAACAAGTCTAGTTTAGCATTAACCACTGTGAAATATCCAATCTGCTAAAATAGAAACTAACACCGAATTCCTAATATGACACCATTACCCAGATAGATCAGCCAGCCACATGGTGGCGTATAATGATTTGCTTTTATAGAGACATGGAAATATGTTTTTATTAGTTCAACAAATACTCTAGATGTGGTTAATCTTCCTTGACCTCAGTATATTTGCAAAAACTACCACCATAAACTGATAGAAGACATTACCCACCATCTTGGTATTCTACCCAACATAGTTTCTGAATAAAAATCTAATTTTGCAACAAATGAAGTGTAGTATTAGGCCCACACACACGGGAGCCCCTACATACTAATTTGCCTTTTAAAGAGTCAAGTCTAATACCAGTGAGGTTGCAACACTTCACAGAGCTGAAGAAGCATCTTGCAAGACATATCTGGCATATGAGTTAGGGTAGTATTACATATGTGGTTATCTACTGAGTGACACGCAGGGTCCTAGAAGGTATAGAAGAAAATGATTCCTCTCATTGTTCCTGCTAGCTTTGCTTTCTGTTCTCATTACACTGCATTCTGCAGATCTAAAAACCTTTCTTTTGAAAGGAAGAATATTTGTCCTTAACAGAGGCTACAAAAATGAGTTTGCCGAACTACAAATTGAGACCACCAACTCTCCTCTATGGTTATTTATTCAGTTGCTAGGTGGGAAAATGAATTTTCCCATGCTGCCCAGCTTTTCCTGAGCACGGGAGAATATGACTGTAATAACGACATCCTCGAGGGCGTTTCTTAATAAGCACCATTTTTTGTGACTGGGGTCAATGAACAACATCAGAGTTCTGACTTCTGCACAATTGATAAGAGCTCTGACCACTCACAAGTAAAAATTTAAAATACAGTATATTATAAAATATTAATAAATGAAAATTGGATGCTTTTTGAGAGCACAAGGAATATGAAATAGGTAGTTTATTTTACATTAAAGGTTCATGTGAGTATCCCTAGCTTCAGATTGAGAATATATCTGATAAACCCAAAAGTAACAACATGTGCCCCATTGTTGCTGAAGCCATCGTACTCCTGAAAATTCCCAAATTCATATAATACTTTAGTCCCAGGAATGTATTTAAGATTGTATAAAGTAAACCAGGCATGGTAGCACACCCCTGTATCCCAGCTACTCAGGAATCTGAGGCAGAATGTTCACTGGAGTCCAGAAGCTCTGAGCAAGCCTGCGCAGAGGAGTGAGACCTTGTCTGTTAAAAAAAAAAATGAAAAATTTAAAATCCTTCTTATGCTATCTGCTAAACATAAACTAGCATCATTCAGATAGATGAGGGTAGTACTGGCATCCAGTCTAATACAATTCATGCTTGTTCAACCATTTATTTACTTTTTTCTGCAGTTGACCCTCATTTAAGGTAAAAAGTAGTTAGAGGCAAATATTTATGAGAGTCCCTAAATACAGAGAGTTCCAAACACTAAATATATTCCATACAGAAGTCAATGGTTCAAATGAATATAAAGCCTCTAGGGAGGAAAGACAGTGATTTCTACCAGCAATGAATAAACTGAATTAAGACTACTTAACGTATACTTTATTCAATGTATTATATCTAATGGAATCAGAGGGGTTTTGGACTTTGACTTGAGCCTTCCACTTTCCTGAGGTTAGTTTTCCAGCGAGAACCATAAAGATGAGGTACTGCTATATCCAGAGTCCACTCTCCTTCTGTTTCGTCCTGGGCCTGACGAGTAAGGGCACCATCAGTCTGATGACATACCGGGGCTGATCAAAACCCTGTATCTTCCCTCAATACTTAACACATCATTTTTGGAACTTACAAAGAATAAAATGATGCACAAAAAATGTTTACTCAATATATTTATTCTCAGTAATTCATTATTTTCTTGGCTCATTGTATGCATATTTATCCAGATAGAGAATATAAATTTGGTGGTAGAAGTTTCATACAAAAAGGTTTAAGTATGAGGCTACATCCCAGAGGTCATTCAGTTCTGTAGTAGTCCACAGACTAGTGATGTCAGGAATTATGACCTTAAGAAAGACAACTGTTTACTGTGGGCTTAGGGAAACAACCACAGATCAAACAGCCTTGTGCTTGAAATAAATGAGTAAATAGATTATTTGCTGCAACTCTTTGATCATATGTCTTCAAATTTCTGAAGTCTTTCATTAGTTGTGTTTCTTCATCTACCTTGTTCAATACTTTTAGCACATTAATGGTCTTGAGGATAGCTGGGGATAGCTCTCTTTTCACATTTTTTTCTGTTCCTGGCAAAACTATCCCCAAAGGCTTTGCACTTTTTACCAATAGTGGAAGACAGGTAACAGGCAACTTTGAGAGTCACAGCCTAATTTTTGCATATTTAGTATGAAGTCTCTTCTACCAATTCTACAAGCCAGTTTGGGCTAGTTTTTGTTTCCGATGCAACGTGAACGAGCCTCACAAGTGGTTGTGTGAATGCCCAGTGCAATGAGCTTCCCAGCACAGAAAACATTCAACTCGCAGGACACCGGAGCAGCGACTTCAAAGGAATCAAGTTTTAACAAGATAAGAAATGTTCTGGCTCAGCACTAGTGGGTTAAATTCTGAATTCTCCCTTTCGTTCCTTCAAAGAAGAGATTTTACAGCCTGCCTCTTTCTTCCAGAAATTTCAGCAAACACAGCTACAGATAGCCACAGCTAAGACTTCTTAGTTTCTGATATTTTTATTACTCCCTTATCAATGCCACATTGCCAAATTGTTCAGAGCTTATATAATAATTTGCAGGCACCACAGGAACTTTTATGTTGGTGCTGTGGCATGACATGCTGTCTTTGTGCAGTCAGTCATCAGGTCATAACCCAGGGTGGAATCGCAGCTTTGTTACCAGTGTAAGAATGGTGTACTGTGGGCTGGAGGAATGGCACAGTGGTTAAAGCACTTTCTTGAAAGCAAGGCCCTGAGTTGATTCCCCAGCACCACAAAAAGTGGGTGTGGTGGCTACACCCGATAATCCCAGCACTTGGGAAGTTGACAGGATGATTGCCACGAGTCCAAGGCAAGCCTAGGCTATAAAGTGAGTTCAGGGCTAGCCGTGGAGAGAGACTATGTCTCAAAAAACAAACAAACAAAAAAGCCCCACTGGGCTGGAGGAATAGCTTAGTAGTAAAGTGCTTATCTAGCAAGTGCAAGACTCTGAGTTCAATTCCCTAGCCATCACATGAGCCCTGTGTGGTGGTGCGTGCCTATCATTCCAGAATTCTGGAGGTGGAGGCAGGAGGATTGCCAGAGTTTGAGGCCAGCCTGGGATATCTAGTGAGTTCAAGACCAGCCTGGATTACAGTGCAAGACCCTGTCTCAAAAGAAAAAAAAATTAAAGAATGGTTTACTGTGGACATTCAAGTTCTATTCTGTTCACTTATACACTCAGACTTGACTTTCTGTTTATGAAGAGAGAGATAAATCTCACCAACACGTTAATAGACTTTATTTCTTTAATGTTAGCTCAAACTCTTTCCTCTTTAAAGAAAAAGATACTTGTTAACATTTTTGCTCTCATTCAACAAATATGCATTAAGTGCTTTCTCATTTTCAAGGTTCTGTCAGAGAAAGTAGAGGTGGGACAGGACAGCTCAGTGATGCAAAAGATAGCATATCTTGGCCTTCAGGAACACTAATGTAACTGGAAAAACTAGAAGGAAGTGTGCGTACTAGGGTGAAGCACGATAAATCATGATTACTATGCTCAGCTTCCTGCCAAGAGCACGTGGGTAGCCACAAATTTCTGTCTCCCTTACAAGTAACAAGCTTAAATAAATATAGTTTATGTTGTCAATGTATATAAAGATACAAGAACGTATTTAAGAAACACTGTTTCTGTTTTAAGAGACCAGACACTGACTTCTCATTAATATTCACCTAAAATCATCTGACTTGAACTTTATTAGTTTTCATACAGTTTTTGACAGGATTGGCAGCATACATAAATTAGCCAATTTTTTAATTCATTAAAATTTAAGGTATGTGATAATTTTCTTTCTATTTTGAATAAATTAAATGTGTTAAAATAAATTAATAAAAATGAAATGTAGCTTAACAGGTAAAAAAAAAAATCAAGGAACTTAAATTACCAAGTATTTACTTAAGACTAACAACAAAGCAAAAAATCTTTCTTGACAGTTAATTTTTGAAGATTGATTTTCTGTGTTCTACACTTCTAATCCATAATTAAGAGTGTGCAGATGATAAAACATCTTTTAAATAATAATATTTATAACATTCTTTGTCTTTCATGAAGGAAAACATAAAATACAGAACATTCCTCAAGCAAAACTTAAGCTTTCAATTTAATATAGTTTTGCTTACAGAATTACTTTATAAGGAATATTTTCAAATCATAAAGGGGAATAAATGTAAATCACCTTTGAATTTAGTTTTCTGCAGTTTGAAAAGATCTTTGAATAGACATAAACAGTCCTTTTAGGCATGACAGACACACAGTGATTCAAAAAGAGTGCTTTGACATGTGACAAATAGCAAAAACCAGGAAGTCTTTAGAAAACAAAAGGGATATGATTAAAGATAATTAACTGACACTTTAGTAACTAAGAATTGCACTTCAAGAAAATATTCACATGATTTGATATTTTGAGACATGTACCTTTTATACTTCAGTAAAAAATATGGAGAATTTTAATTTAAAAGCTTACTCCTTTGATTAAATACATTGAAGAATCTCATTGTGTTGTTTTAAATTTGAGAGCAACTTGTAGTCGGTGAACTCTTGACAAGATAGACCATGACTTAAATTTCTAGCTCCCCCTCATATAAACATATACTCTTCATCTAATTTGTTATTCCAACATAGTTCTTTAGCATGAGACATATGCACTGTGTTACTTACATATGTATTGTGTTATTCTACATGCCAAAAAGAAGTGGGAGATTGTGCATTGCTTCATGTGACAGTTTTTTTCCACTGAATTCAAAGTTAGATAGACGGGAAGCCTGTGGCTGAGGTTCTGCACTGGTCCTGGGCTGGTTGTTCCTGGAGCCACGCTTCTACCTCCCGCTCTCCAGGCATCCGCACCTTACTCCACTAGACACCCCTTGGTTAGACTCTAGAGTCAGCTTCTCTCCTGCGGTGTTTGCTTACTGGAATTGCTGACGGTCTGGCCTGTTCTAGTTTGCCTTTGTTGAAAAGGCTATAACTATTATCAGTTCTAGATCTTGAAGAACAGTTCCATTTGTTTCAGGTTTCTTTTATCGTGTTAGTTCTTCAGTGTCAAAAACATTATTTTTTCTTTTTCCCTTTTCCCTCCAACTCTTTGTCTTAGGGGGAGTCAAAATGTGCACGTGGCATCTCGGTGCTTTACAAGCTCCTTTTCGATTTTCAGATTTCTATCACCTGTCCACCAAATCCCCACACCATGTTTACTCCTGTCTTAGTTACTTAGTTGTTGCTGGGGCAGAATACCAGACATCCACAATTGAAGAGAGAAAAAAGATTCAGACCACAGTTTCAGAAGGTCTCACGAAATCCATTTATGGGCAGCAGGCAGTGGTTGAAGCACATGCCGGAGATGGGGGCTTCTCACCCCATTGCAGACAGAAAGCCCAGTGAGGCAGGAGGCAATGAAGTGAGGAGTCGGTGTCTGGAGACTCAGGGACGGCCAGAGCCTTCCCAGGGAGGAGCTGGAAAAAAAAATGTTTCTTTTTCCTTCCTTTACTTAATTCAAGCTGCCAGTTGGACACCCTGCACCCAGGGTGGGAGTCTCTCCCTCATTTCCTGGTCCACAAGTCAACAACACACACCTGAGAACTCTTCCCTGGGCAACCCCCAATCTCAACAAATTGATAGGGTGGGTCCAGATCAAGCCCTCAACATTCACCCCTTCCAGCTGGGCCTCACCTCCCAACAGGGCTCCATTGTTATCTCACTGTATTCAAATATTTGAGGCTTTTTGGGGTCCCTCTAGATCTCAGCAATAGCAACTCTATTATAAGTACTTGCAGTAAATTCAATTCTCTTGTTGGGCTTCTATTGATACAAGATCCTTACATTTTTTTTTCTGTGACTATATTATTTCTTAACTATCCATTGCAATGTTAGATGGTTCCTTTAGCTGAAGATTCTGAAACCACGTAAATGTTTGAAACTTTAAGCGTAAAATTAAAATTTACCAAGAATTCAATACCTTATACACTCTGTCCTTGATTCATTTGCCATTCTTATTTTTGGTTTCTGCTCAAATTGAACTCGTGGCACTCCCAGTCCCTACTCTCCCACAGTCTCACCTTTGGTGATACCATTATCTCATACTACTCTTATTTCTCAGCCAACCACATGAAACCCTCCTCACCATCCATAGGTTTTATGTTCACAAATGTGCATACTTACTAAAATCCATATGAAATTTCAAAATCATTATGCAGAGCATGCTTGCAGTTGTTTGCAGACACAGGCAAGTTTATGAAAATTTAGGCCTCCAGATACCAATGGTCTCAGCTAAGACAGAGCAAAGTCATTTTCAGCCTTCTTGTGACAGTTCTCACATTGTAAGCAGATGTTCTTTTTCTCAGTCTATATAGTGCCACGGAATTTTTTGCGTGTATTTTGCTGATGACTTGAGTGTTTAAAATGGCCTAGAAGCATAAGAGTAAAGTGCTGTCGAGTGTACCAACTGCCACACAGCCTGTAATGTGTCGCATAGAGGAAATTTTATATTTAAATTGGTATATAAACTGTTCAGGCATAATGCGGTTATAGTTCTGTTAGCCAAAAATTCAACCGAGTGAATCAATAGCATATAGTAAATAAGTTGTCTTTAAACATGCGTGCAGATAAAACAGGGTTACATTTTGATCAGGTGACAGAAGTGTTGTGAGCAGATACACACAGTAAACTGATCCTGTATTCCTTTAGAAGCAGTGATTAAGTATGGACTTGCTAACTCAGTGTTCATTGTGGCTTTTTGTAGAACCTAACTAGTGACAATACTGGAAATCTGCTGGGTTACTTTTTCTAACATCTCTTTCTTCCAATCTTCCTTGCTTTAATCTCTTATAAACCTTATCTAAATCTCCTCTTCTGACTTTCAGACTTAAATATTCAAAGTAATAGAAGACTTTTGAGGGAAAGGCAGTTCAAGGACAGCAGAGCTAACAGTAAGTGGCTAGCCAAAGTCAGCCAGCCGAAGAAGAAAAGTACTCAAGTCGTGAAGCCACAACGTAACATTTTAGAACTACTGTGTACTCATCTATGAGGAAAGCTTAGAAGAAACAAAAGGTAGATTGTGAAAAACGTCTCCAGTTGGCACTGTGGTCTATGACTGGCTTTTGTGTAGTCACTATAAACTGGATTTGAAGGGGCTTGCATGCATTCACAGTGCCAGAAATTAGGCAGATAACTGTCTTGTCATTTTGTGTCTTTTATTATGGTCATGTACAGCCATATCTCACCCTAACTATCATATCTCATTCCTAAGCCAAAATATGACTATAATTCATTTTTCATGTTTATCAATCTCCTGCCATGGTCACTGGAAATATTTCTTGATTAGATACATGCAAGAATAGATCTGTTACACAATCTATTAATGTAAAAATTAAAAGCCTTGGTAATCATTAATGTGACTCTTGGAGAGAAAGTTTTGTTGCTTAGAATTTAGTTAAATGACTTATTTTAGCTACTGCCAGATGCTATGATGAAGTACTATAGATCACATTGACTAAAAGGAAAAGGAATTTATTCTGTTCTTGAACTAAGAAATATCAGCATAGTCAGGTTCTGGTTCTAGCAGCAAAGGCCAATTTTCTCATTGCAAACAGCCTACTTCTTGTAGCTTCATGTGATATGGGAGGGAAAACAGGGCAAAGGACTTCTCTCAGGTGACTCTCAGGATGGATGCTAATCACCTTTCTGGTCTAATGACCTCTCAAAATTCTCACCTCTTAAGAACATCACATTAGTAAATAGAACTTTAACATATGAATTTGGGAGAACAATGGCTTTAGTCCTTCATGTGGTTCATTGTTCTTTTTTTTTAATATTTGAAAAAGTAAGCAGACTGTTGTGAAACCTAATGCCTAGTGTGTTACTATTATACTAGGGTCGATCTTAAATAATTTAAAGTTATTTTGGTGATGACTAGTGTTTACATTATTTTTCCAAGATTTATTATTTATAGTAGTCTATATTTGTAATACATAATAGTTATATAATGATGTAAGATAGTAGCACATACAAAACATTCAATTAGGTATTTTTCAATAGATCATGCTTCTTATAGGAACTATAACTTTCATGTTTATGAAATGGACTTCCAAAACCAGATATGGTTGTAAGGAAATAACAGTCACTGCTAGCCAGTACCAGTAGTTAATATTTCATGTTGCATGCTTTCTCAGCTCTTTTTGTCTTTAAAGAACATAAAATATTCTTTAGAAGTATGAAAGCTTTAGCCCTATCATGATGGTTACTAAAAGAACATTACACTAGTTCTCACAGTGTGTGTATGCCTCATAAAACATAATGTTAACTTAAGTTACTCTAATGTTGTCCCTTTAAAGTGAAAACAAAATTATTAAGAATCATTCCTAAATGTGTAGTTAATAAAACATTTATTATCTAAAGCTTTCTGGGGAAACATTGATTTGAAAGTAAGAATCCTTGATGGGTTTAGTGGTGCAGGCCTTTAATCCCAACATTCTGGGAAAATGAGGGAAGGGACTTTCAAGTTCAAGTCTAGTTTGGACAATTAATCAGTTTAGAGAGATATTCTCTCAAAAGTCAAAAATAAATAGGGTCTTCAGATGTGGTTCAGTGTGAATGCTCTCAGCTTGATCTCCAGTACCATAAAAAAAGAAAAGAAAAAAAGAGAGAAAGAACTACCTTCAGAGAGATATATATGGCATTGACATAGTCAAATAAGACTTCTTTTTTCATTTTTACATTGAATACCTAGTTCCTAGGATTGTGTGTGTCTGTCTTTTCATTTATTTATAGTCTTATAAGTAGAAGTTAAGAGTCAAAAAATCATGTGATAAATCAGTATCTTTATAAATAAACTCCATGTTCTTGGACAGAAAATGACAAGATTTTCTATGATAGAAAATCTATAAACCTTTCTCAGAAAGCTTTATTCTAAAATTCTCTAGGTTTCAAAAATTATGATTGACTCTTTTCCTCCATTTCATATTCAAAGAGTTCTTTCCATGAAATTATCCTGTTTAATATTTATAGCACAGAAGCCAACGTGTGATCAGGAGATCTTTTGATGTTCAGTCACTGACAGGCTACATTATGTCTTATTGCTACATAAATTTGCTGAGGAATGAAACAGATTGCAAGGTTATGATCTTGAAAGATGGTGGAACTAAAAATAGATGCTTGCTATTATAGTACAGCAGGAGATGAACAGACTTGGCATGTCCACCAGGATGAACCATACGTAGTATTACTTCTAGCTGACTTACATGTTTCTGTAATTTTAGCCATATTCTGCTTCACTGAAGCATATTGTCAAATATTTCATTAGTGATAACATTATTAAATTTGAGAATTCATAAAATGGCGAGATTATAAATATAATTATTTAATAATTTAGCACTATTCAAATCTGTCATTTTAATGTCCTTTTCTAGTGATTCGACTATCATCTCTCCTATCACGCATGTCACTCACATTCACACACGCATGCACGCATGCACACATGCCTCTTCCCTCACACACATCTGGGCTTGACGTTGTCAACCCATAACACCATAGCATCCATTTCTCCTCTGATTAGGCAACTGTATATTAAAAAGTAATGGTAAGCAGAAAGAAAAAGTGGAGGCAGTAAAATACGATGTGTTTGTCTGGATCAGGCACAGGCCAAGGGAGGACCGGACTGAGGCTGTGGGGACATAATAAGCTAGATCAGAAGAGAGGAGCCAGGTGTGGCGGTGCACATCTGCAGTTCCAGCCTTCTGCGGTGCGATGCTGAGATTGTAAGTTCATCCCTAACCTGGGAAATTTAGACATACCCTATCTTGAAATTGAAAAAAAAAAATTAAAGAAGTAGGGATGCTGCTCGGTGACAAGTGTTTTATACAATATCCAGTACTGCCAAGGGAGGGGGTGGCAAGAACAAAAGAAAAAAGTAAAACACTATGAAAGAGTCCCTCACCCTAGAAGGGTAAGAATATTTTGTTGGATTTGACCCTGGCCCTGAAATGTGGCCCCAGAATCTGTATGTTTACTTCGGTTTAATTCTTTGCTGATTAAAACTAAGCAAACTTCTGACAGGGAAGTTAGATTTTCATGAATGTTGGAGAAGGAAAGGGAGAAATATGGTTTAGATAACAAATGTGAACAATTAAGGATTTTAAAAACTATTAAATCCTCACTGTACATTAACAAAGACAGAAGTAAATTTTCATTATACACCAGTATCCAGTTATTTCTAGTCATTAAAAAAAATCCACGCCCCACATGTAGGAATAATGAAGATATCTTAAGTCTTGGTAAGTTTAACACAATAATGCCATTCTTTTGCCTCTGAAATAAATCATAACATAATTTCATGAATTCCTCAAACATCAATGGCAGAAGTATTTTCTAATGATATCAATACACTGTACAATTTTTCTCATTGTGTGCAATAATTTTTAAATGATTTTTCTTACATTATGATGAAAATACTGTTAGTTTTAATAGCATGACAGTCCAAAAATTGATATTATGGCCTAAAATATGGCAATATTGTAAGATTTTAACTTAAAGATTACATCTATTTTTGTGTCTCTGTTAAGTTTACTGCACAATGACCCTATATAGTATTTTCTTTTTAGTTAAAATTTCCATTCTTTTTCTTTCCTGTTTCTGTTCAATTTACACCTATGAGATTAGATCATGCTTGTGTGTGCTTTTGCCCTTTTGTTTGTCATGGATCTCACCTTTGCGCAGCCAGGGCGTGTTTATGGCTTAGACATAATTGCTGAGGCCTGAGCTTCCCAGGGCCCCTCACCTGGTTGCCTGCTGGGTTTCCCGGCTGGTGGCTGTGCTGGGAGATTGTAATGTCATCAGGAAGAGGGAAGCCAGAGTATCCTCCTTCTCTTCCAAGGCCTATAGCAGAGTGCTTCCGGCAGTGCTGTCTTCTGCTCCAACGGCAGGCTTGCTCTGTTTCGGGCTCCTGCAATCAGGATCTCCTCCATCAACTCTGTACGCCAGTTCTAGGGTGACAATAATGCTAATAATCCCCACGCCACCTCAGGAGTGACTTTGTGGGAGCTCCGTTCCTGGATCCTCTGTGAAACCAATCCCTGGCATTGTGTCCTTTCTGTTTAAAACCTTAAAACGATTTCCCTTTTTCCCACTAAACACTGAAAGATGCCAAAAATCAAACTGACAAATAAATAAAACTTTGTAGATTTGAAAACCTGGCATGGTGGTACATGCTTGTAGATTTGAGTCCTATTTTATTCCGGTCATTAAATGAATTCTACCAGATCTACAAACTGGCTATTTCTAACTTCATTTTCTCCCCTTCTATTAAAGACATTGTCCTCGTTGTCAGAGGCAAATTCCTTCACAGGCTCTTTACGTCCTATCTCTCTTGCTTTATTAATTCCTCTTTTCTTTAGTTTTCTCTCTGTTCTTGTACTTGGGACTAACCTCAGGACTCTCCACTGAGGAACATCCCCAGCCCTTTTCTGTATTTTGTTTTAAGATGGGGTCTGCCTGAGTCACTCTGGATGAGCTTGAGTTTTTGATCGTTCTGTCTGATCCTCCTAAGGTACTAGAATTGCAGGCATGTTCCACCGCATAAATCATGCATATACTCTAAAAAATAAAATCAGATTTTAGAAGAATCTTCACTTAAATGGCCTAGAATTTCTATCCAATGATTACCTTAAGTTTTTGCTTTACTCTGTCAGTCAAAGCGCTCTGTGTTCACTTTCCCATCTTCCTTTTCAAGCTGACTTCCACGCTCACCAATCTTCTCGAAACCTGTCGTCAGGGTGTCTTGGGCTTTAAGTGACACAACACAGTGGCTATTTTTCTATCTCTGTTTCAATGATCTACACAGTAGCTTTTCATAGTTTTCTAATTGAAATTTCTGCACTACCTTAGTCTTAGTTTCTACAGTCTTCAGGGTTCCTTGTTTATTTGTGTAAGCCTTTTAATCTATTTCATTTACTGATCTATTTTTTAAATTTAACTTCAAAATTCAGATGTTCCTTTGGGCCTCAAAGAAGTTCTCTAAGTCTCTCTGGCTTTACTCTTTCACTGGATGCTGATATTTTCCTTTAATTTTAAATAGTATTGCTATAGTCATGATTCCTAAAACCTCAACTTAGTAAAGATTGCTTTTCTAAGATGCATATCTAATTCTAATTGATATCTCTGAGTGTATTTCTCACGATAGTCCATAGCAATTGAAATTTTAGTCTTGCCATAAATACTTTTAATAAGATCAAACCAGTTCCCTTGCCAGAATTCTAGATGATGTGTTTGATACTTTCCAAATTTCAATTTTTTAGTAATATAACTAACATTTGTTGAAGATAGAAACATGCTGTGTTCTTTTCACCACACCTTGTTTACAGCATACATCATTTCCTCTCCACTATCCATCTATGAGATATGTACGATTGTTTGCCTTTTTCTTCTTACAAATGAGAAAAATTACTGTAAGTAAAGCTTAATACTATATTGAGTGACCAACATGTAGTAATGAAGTCATGAAGTTAAGATTAAAAGACTTTAAGTTCAGCAGTCATGTTTATATAACCTTCATGCTGTATCTCAAATTATAGTAAGAACACAGATGAGATGTTCACAGCACCTGTTGTAGGCCAAGCAGAGCTTTAAGTGCTTTAATTATATTTAATCACTTGTAAGGAATACATTTTCATCCTTTCTCCTTTGCTGACCAAACAACTTCACAGAGAAGTTAAAGTTGTTTCCATGCCAGTATCACAGAGTGACAAATTAAAACTCCTTTGGTTCCAGAGAAAGCACGTAACGATATACCTCTTCTTAGTTGTGTTGTGACTTCCTCCTTCAAAATAGCTTTCTATATCTTTAATGACTAGGCAAAGCTGAGTTAAGTATTGTGAAAAAGAATTTAAAATTTGTTATATTTTATTTGTTGCCAAATAAAATATAACAAATTATGTGTCTGGCTGCAGAGGGTAAGTGTGCAAGTCTAAAGGGGCAAATGTCGGCTGGCCTCACCGTGAGATAACCCCAGTAATCCCTCCAGCCGGCTAGCTAAACACTATAAGTCTAAGCAGAATCCTTCTTTGATTTTTAAGAGAATGTAAGATGGATATACCAGGCAGAAATTTCCATGTTTTTCGGCTTAGTGTCATAAGAAACAGGTTAAAGGAGACACCCAGATTGCTAAAGTAATCTGCAAGTTGTCTGGAGCTTAGATCATGTTTTCTGATTCATAAGTGATCTTCCTGCTGTATCATATGGACGTTCCCACAGTTCCTCATCAGGGCTTACAAAGTAAACTCAGAAATGAAGTAACAGCAAGCAGGGAAGGTGTGTGAACACAGCGCCACGCACAGAGCAGGTGTCCAGAACCAACCCACTGGTCTCCGGGGACCACCTCATAGGGAGGCAGTTAGAGAAAGTCTTCCGTTCTCATAGATTTTGAGAGTCTTTTTTTTTCAAAATAAGTTTATATAATTTAAAAGAGAAGGGAAAAGTAATACTGACTTTTTAAAAAAATCTTGCTGCCAAGTTTGGATACAATATTTTAAGATAGGGTACTGATAAATGCTACCAAACATATCCCTAAAATGATAAAAAAACTGTGTAATGTGAAATGTTAAAATGCATAAATGAGGCCAGTTAATTAAAATATGATTTAAACAGATCATGAGGAAGATGAGCAATAGCTAGCCAGATTTGGGTGGATTTTTTGTATATATTGCGTGTCTCATATATTTATATATGAGACAATTGATGACGGAGAGCTCAAACCAGGGTTTGTGTTCTGCTGATGCCAAAGAATGAACACCACAAACAAAGAGATAGTTTGGAAGTAGAAAGTAACTTTATTGGGAGAAATATAAAGGAACAAACAAAAGATGAGGAGAACAGGGGGAACTCCTGTGACAAGTGGAGGAGGGGCTAGAGCACCCATTATTCAGCAGGTATAGTCATCTTTCCTAGGTTTTCTATAGATCATGCATATTTATTTTTCTCTACCTTTTGGGCATTACCGATTGGTACACATTAGCATAAAAATTACTTTATTTCCTTCACATCCAAACTGAGGGCCTATGATAAGCCTCTGAAACTACGGCGTCACTAAGTCTGGTAGAAGAATTCCGTAACCACAATTACAGTCTCCCCAGAGCCCATTTGCTCTTCGTGCTATATTCCAAGGTGTCCTGTCGTGTTTGACCTCTGCTCTTTGTCTTTTTCGTTGCCGTGCTCCTAGCTCAGGGAACGTCGCAGACCATCCCTGATACCTGCTCTGGCTACCTGCTGGAATCTACCTTGCCATGGTTACATTAAGCTTGACTATTATGTGCGCTCGGATTGTGCCAACATCACAGTCCCTTCCTTCTCATCTTTTTCATCCGTCCTTGCCCTCCCATCTCCCTGACCTGCCACCATCACGCTCATCTAGTTCTACAGAGTGCCCGTATTCTGGGTTTCTCATCTAAGAGAAACTGTGCAATATTTAACCTGCGCTTGACTCACTTCACTAAAACTGATGATTTCAAGCTGTGATCATTGTCGGAGACCTTGGAGCTTGGCCTTCCTGACCGCCTGGGGCCAAGCTCTTTCTCTAAAGAAGTCTTCAAGTATTAAAGTACCCGAGTTCGATTCCCCAGCGCCACATAAGCTGGGTGTGGTGGTACACGCTTGTAATCCCAGCATTCGGGAGGTTAAGGCAGTAGGATTGCCACGAGTCCAAGGCCAGCCTGGGCTACAGAGCAGGACCCTGACTCAAAAGCTGTCTTAAGTATGTTAAACCTTCTTATGTAAACATTGTTAAGCCATTATAAATATGTAAATATTGTTAAGCCTGAATGTTTTCTGGTAAACAACTGGAGTATAAAAGGAAGGTCCTACTGAATAAATGGTCTTTTGCCCCTGCAAGAGTCCATCTTTCTTCTTTCTTTCTATCTTTCTTTCTTCTTCTCTTTTCATCCGCATTGCCCCACTCGTGTACCCTGTTGACTGACTGAGCTGGCTCGGTCAGATCATTTATTTACAAAAGCCTATAATCGGTCTTTATGAAAAAGTAGTACTTCAATGTGTATATATACAACATTTTTTTGTATATAGTCATCTGTTGGTGGTTATTTCGGTATCTTCCACATTTGGGTTATTACTATCTGTGATGCTATAAATATGGGTACACATGTTTCTCTTTTTTATATTGCTTTAACCTTTTTCCAAAGATACCCAGAAGAGGTATCTCCAGATCAAATGGAATATTTATTTTTAGCTTTCTTTTTTTTTTTAGAAATCTCCATATTGCCCTCCATTTATACTAGAATCTAAGTACAAATGTCAAGATTTAATCCAGAAAAATTAAGAAGTATCCACACTTACTTAACCTGTTAAATTTTAGCATAAAGTATGTGAGTTCTTAAAGTTTAATTTTTACATGAACATATATTGTGAATGTTAAAATATGGGTATCTGGGCCTATTGGTGCAGGCCTGTTGTCCCCAGCCTCCAGAAGGCTGAGGCAGTTAGGACTGCAAAGTGAACTCAGCTTGAGTTGTTTAGCAAGTTACTGAGACCCTATTTTACAATCACAATGATAACATGGAAGGGGACTTTGGCTTAGTTTGAAGGTTCTGGGTTGGATCTCCTCTCTCTCTCTCTCTCTCTCTCTCTCTTTCTCTCTCTGTCTCTCCATCTTTCAAGGTATAGAATAAGTGATCTTTGTTTAGAAATAAAGGATAGCAGGGTAAAAAAATCTCTCTGTCTGGGAGGTGGTATCGAGTGTGCTGAATCTCGTGTACCAAAAAAATAAATAAATAAACATAGAAAATATAATTTATAGCAGTATGAGCACAGTTGACCTAATTAGATGCAGTGGAATTAGATTTATTGTAAATACATAAATTACAGCTCAATCAATGTTTATTATCATTATTGTTATTATTATTGTCATTATTAGTATTATTTCCTGGAAAAAATGAGGAACTGCTAGTGCAAAACATGAGTCATTTTCAAAAACTCTTGGGCCACATAGTTTCCAGAAACTCTGGCCTGGTGTGTTTGAGAAATGCGATGTGGAACATTTGCCAAGTATTTCGTTACCTTTACTGTGAGGTTTGGGCAGCACTTATTATAAATCATGTTAATATATACAACACATGAAAATAAGATAAGCATCTTGTTGTCAGGTAAGCTCATAATAGGTTTGTGTTAGGTCAAGTTTTACCCTTCCAAAATATACTAGCTAATTCTTGGTTTTCTGAACTTTCGAAGTTCAAAAGTACTTGTCTTTGTGACCCTAAAAGCATCGTGGAGATTAACAGTGACATCTAGTGGCAAATAACGTTTCTACCTACATAAATGCTTGTCCACGGTTAGATTGTTGATGATACTTAAATGTAATCAAGAAACTATTCTAATGTTTTAGATCTGGGGACATAAAAAACGAATAAATTTTGCCAGCATAGGGGACTTCTTAGCCAGCAAATGGACAGAGTCATATGGGTCACTATCACTACAATATAATCCGTGTGATGGAGGAGGATCCTGAGTAGGAAGCCAGGAACTGGATGTAACACAAAACAAAACAACAACAACAAAAAGATTTTTCTGGAAGAATAGACACCTGCACTGAGGCTTGATAGAGACATAAATGAAGAAGGGGCGTCATATTGTTTCTACAAAGAAAATGTTGGTAGGCAGACAATAGCAGACATCTAAATCTGAATCAATAGATGTAATTTGTAAGATTTAGACAAGTAGCCCAAGGGAAAATGATTTATGATTCATGTGTAGTCACATCCTGAGTGTCAAGTGTATTTGTTTCTATTTTTAGTGTTCGTATTAGTTACTTTTTCATCGCTGTGGCTCAATATCACACACCCACAAATTTAGGGGAGGAAAGGTTTGTTTCCACTCACAGTTTCAGGAGGTCACAGTCCACGCGGGGGCGGCCGGTAGCAATGGAACAAGGCAGAGGCAGAAGTGAAGGCAGCTCCTCCCAGTGTCACAAACAGGAAGCCAAGTCCCATCAAGTCCAGTGTCTCCCAGAGGAAAAAGCTGTGACAATCTTCCTTCTTCCTTCCTTTTATACAGTTTGAGTTCCCAGTTGGGCCTCCCGCATCTGAGTGGGTGTTCTTCCCTCATTCGCTGGCCCACAGATCACTCACATTCTAATCCAGGCAGGTTCTGGTCTGCCCAATTCCTAATTGCCTAATCTAGGTATGGGTCCTAAACCCTAATCCAGGCTTGTTTCCTAATTGCCTGAAGCTGACATAACCTCGCTGATGGTCACAGTGTGCTATTTGGTTTAATTTCATTGCATTGTATTAATTCTTAATATAATTTAAATTTAAAATTATATTTATGATATTTATAGAACCTTAGATTCTTAAAATTAAAGTTGTTATAATGAAGTAAAAATGATAGGAAGTGTCATTTAAAATAACTATCTTCAAGCATTAATATAAGCTTCAAGATATAGCCAGTGATCTTTGGCATGAAAGTAAAAAAGGACTCAATAATAAAGATGGCTATAGTATCACATCATAAAAACCTGTCATCAACCCAGCTAACTGTTGATAAAGGTCTGTAAATTCTTATTTTGTAATTTTCTGATAACATTTCCTCTCTTTTTCTTCACTTAATTTGATAGAACTCTGAATACTCTTGAGTCCTTAGCAATTTTGTAATATTTAGACTTTCTTGTTCCTGTCTCCCAAATTATAGCTTCATTTTCCAATTTTGTAAAACACAAATATTTATTTTTATTTTGACTGAGAAATTCTTGAGTCGTCACTTATAAGACTATGGTTTCTTAAACTAAGTCTTCTCTGTAGACCGGAGGCACTGTTGTGTAATGGGCCCTAATTAAGATAAAAATGAAGACTTTGCTATTCTCTACCCCCTAGTCAATGATCAGATATATTGATACTTTTGTGTGGACATACACACAGACACCCTTATTTGATTAAGCAGTATACTTATGAAATACATTATATAGGCTGGTGTTTCTGTAAATATTTCTTCTTTGTCATGTTTATCTTATTTCTTTTACTTGTTTTTAAAATATGAGGTATTATCTTCCCTACTGATTTAGTGATCTATAAGAAGATACAGATCATGAAAAATATTACTCTAAGAAAAACATTAATTTTTTGGGTAATTTTATATATACACATGTACACACACACACACACACACACACACACACACACACTAGATCAGTTTAAAAAAGAATGTACTACCTAGGCCAATGGTATCCAAAATTTTTGGCACCAGAACTTGGCTTTACGATTTTTTTTTTAAGTTTCCATGGGCAGGGTAGGGTGGGCAGAACGGTGCTAGAGTCACCATCTCAGATTCACCTTGCATTATTAGAGTTTCACCAGGGGAGGGCCAGCTACATCCCTCTCAGGCACAGGTCACAGGAGGATCCTGCCTTTCTGTGAGAGTCTAATGCCCCTGCAGATCTGTCAGGAGGCATAACTCAGGCAGCAATGTGAGCCAGAGGCATCAGCTGTAAAGTCTGCAGGCCTGCCATGCACCTGCTGTTGTGAGGCCCAGTGCATATCTAGTCCTGCAGTGGCCATGTAGTCTGTTACTGGGAGCTTGATTAGGATTGGGAGTTCAGAAGAAGGAGCCCAGAAAGTGATGTCAGAAAGTGTTTACATTGACTTTGAAGAGAGTCCAACAGCTTTCCAGGCAGAGGAAACTTCTGTAAGTGAAGATTCATTTGGATTGAATAAAGGTAACTAGAGAGGTCCAAAAGTACAAAGAAATCTTCATTGAGTATGGTGAGAGATTACTTTTTAATGCAGTCTCAGGACTCAATACTTAGAAACATATATTATCTAAATTATCTTTACATTCACCCTAAGGGGTGGATGTTCTTAGCCTCATCTTGTGTAAATGAGAATATGATATTAAAAAGGTAAATAACTTCTAAATGTTAAGCTGCTGCTTAAAATGCAGTTCCCTGATCCTAATGCCTATAATTTTAACTATTAACACAGTAAGATTAATTAAGAAAAGCAAACTGCTTTGTAGAATACCTGAAATAGGTTGATAAATACTGTAAACCCAGTAAATTCTGTGGTCACTGGGAATTACTAATATTGTTTGGCCACAGAATAAAAAAGAAGACATTTATAAAGGAATTCAGAATGATAAAGTAGGGTAGTGAGCCTAATGTTACTCGTGCATAATTTGATTTTCTAGGGCTTTTGTGATAAGGATCAGATTAAAGTTTATACAATGTCATGGATGACAAAAAGCATTATCAAGAATGTTACCAAGCCAGGATTGGTTACCTCAAGAATGGAAAAACATGCAGCCATTAAACCTTATTTACAGTTAAAGATAGTCTGCGGGATTTATAATATGAAGCTTAATATTTCCAAACCTCACTATATGAAGTAAATATGTACTACTAGAACACCACCAACAACAAAAATCCTTACCGTTCAAAATAGAGTTTAAAATTTTGAGGTTTTGCATGACATTTTAAATGGTAGCATTTTAAATAAAAGAGAAATCATTTTAAAATTAAAACACAACAGTTGGTATATGTAGGCTTTCAACAGGTAGTTGAAAAAACAAGCAAATCAATGATACTCAATTGTTAAATTTTAATTTTTAAGAAATAATGAAAATAGTAGAAAATGTTACACATCTATGCACTCCTGAAATTTCCAAATGTAAAAAATTCAGTTAGATTTAAAATATGCTAATTAACCCTCTAGCCTAGTTGCACATAGTGGATTTACAATGTCTTTTACACAAAATATAAAATCACCAAGAATTTTTAAAAGGTGTAAATCTTACCAAAAACTTGAAAAGAGGTGAACAGACTTTGTTCGTCAAATTCCTGAGAAGGACTGAGATGAGGACGTCACAAAGGAAAGAAAGGCAAGCAGAGAGGTAAGTTTATTCTCCTTCTGTTGACGGATTATCAAAATCTTAATTAAAAAAAACATCGCTAATGGTCTTCTGAAAGCAGTTCTTCTAAAATAGAGCCCTATTTGTTTCTCGGTGTAAGAAAGTTTTTAAATTTCTAAGATTTTCACTAAGAGTGATGCTATGATTATATATTAACTTTCTTTGCTAATAATGAATTCAGTATGTTTCAAGATATGGGATTCAGTTGAACCCTACAGTTCTACTATTGATTTTGAACAAATATTTTTATCTGAATACCAAACTGAAAATGATCCATACTTTTCTGAAAATGCAGGCTTAGAACTCACCTACATTTTGTGACTTCTTCCCAAGTTGAAGTTTAAATAGTTGTTCTCTGAGAACAAACATTCCGCCTGTTTTAATTAGTCTCAATTTTTGCCCGTTGAAATTCTCATTACACGTCCAGAGCCACTTTAGTGGAAGGCACTCACAAAGCTCTTCCAGGATATCACCTCGACCTAGAAACAGGTCCTAAGTGGGGATCTTTTTCAAATTCTTCTTCCACTGGTACGCATCCTCCTCAAAAATCACCTGGTATAGACAGGAAGTGCCTGGGCATGAGTCTTGAGGAATATCTACAGGTATAAGTTTCAAAAAAGTGAGAGCAGCTTGGGGTATTCTATGGGTAGAGATGTAAAAGGATCCCAAGAACTGCTAAACGGTCCGGAGGAAGAGCAGTTCTTACAGCATGTAATGCTAAAAAGCCCCAGTTCCTTAGATGAGCAAACAGAGCTAAGCTGAGCAGAGCAGTGAGAGAGCCGGCCTGCGAGGACGTGAAAAACAGCTCTTCTCTACGTTCTTGCTCCATGTCCGTCTTACTCCGCCATATTCTATTATGTTATCTACCCACAGATCTCCTCTCATGAGATTGCGAAAACCTTATGAGAAAGTGTCCATAGTGTGTATGTAGCATCGCATATAATACTTATCTACACATTTGTTTGTTTAAGTTTATATTAACTTCAGGTAAGTATTGCTTTGCACAGCCCCAGAGTCTTCTGGCCTCAGTAACACACCCTTATACCTGAAAAAGCGCTGAAGAAAATAGAATTTTTATCCCAGCTCAGAAGCTGCGGCAACTCTCTCTGAGGTAGCTCCCAGTTTCCCTCCTTGCCTGTTCTGATTTGGAGTTGCGGGACACTGAGGTTATGTGCCTCATCAAAGGTATAGTGAAATATAAAAGAATATTTTTATTACATATGGTACTACTCATTAGTTTGGGCTAAGATTATTTGATGGATGGATCTGTCAAAACCACAAATTTAGACTGTCTAACATATTAAGAGGTTTTCATCTGTCAGTAGAAGATGTAATGTTTTACACGTTTTACATAGCTAAGGCTATTCTTTATAATAATTTTGATTGGAAAACCTAATTATAAGTTAGTCAAAAGTATAAGAAGAAAGTAGTTAAATATTCTACAAAGAGTCTGTCGGGAGTTAAAAATAAGGCAGAGTAACACAAAATGATGAGTATAATCGATAAGAGAACTAGCCAAGGGGATTACAGAGAGAGAGAGAGGCGAGCGTGGGAGGAAAACATAAATATATACACGTGTATTTTTCCAGTTTCTTGAATACTTTTTAGAAAGTATGATTAGGTTCCATGCATAACCACAGATATTTTCCTTCTTAAGTGTTTTACAATGACTAAAAGTTCTTGAAATACTGTCACTTTAGATATCAAGAGTCTCTTTTTCTTTCATAAATTGGTTTCTTTGAACATGGTGACTAACAAAATATTGGTATGATTTTTAAAGGGTTTTTTTTGCCTTTGTATTCGTTTCTCATCTTAATACTTTTCTCGCAGCCATTAACTTTGAGTATCACCACAGTCCCTCGGATCTTGGGTGGTAGATTTGTCATTATTCTTCCCCCACATTTTCCTTTAGGCAAGGTGTCTGTGTGGCTTAGTTTGCCTCTAGTCTTCTGGTAATTTTTGCCAGCAGAAGCTGTGTATTTTGTACATGCTCTTCCCACTCTCCTTGGATTGGCACTTACCCACCTTTCAGCCCTCGTGAGACTCCTGCAGCATCCTTTAACTTAATTCTCCTTACAACTCTTATTTTCATACATGCAAGGGCACAGTGGGCTTCTCATCGATTTTGTGATGCCCATGTCTAATTCAACAAATCTATTATCTTATGAAGTCATCTTTCTGCCATTTCATTTTAGGTATATATGAATTCTTTCTTTCTTGTTAGCGTTTAATGTTTTAGGCAATCCTAGAGTCCATGTGCAATCAGGTTTTTTTTCTCTCATATTATTACAGACTATGAATCACATAATTCAATCTGAATTCTTATAATTTACTGCCATAATCTCTTCAAATTATATGACACAGAAATTCCATAGCTATGTAAAAATGTATAGAACTTCTTTCTCTAGTCGAATATACGTTGGATGTGTTTGTTGTATATTAAAAAAAACATAATTATGCAATCTATCAGAAATCATACAGCTAATAACCAGGTGGACCCATAACCCCAAATTAATTTCTTGAGGTATAAAATTGTGGAAATGTTTAAACAGTAAATACTGATTGATATTATGAAACCTTTTATAATTTGTTAAGGAAATGAAAGTCTTGACTTCATCCTTCCAGTGTCAGCAGCTTCCAGGACAAGGACAAACGAGACTTGCGCTTCCTGCCCTCGGTTCTGTTCTACTTACATACTGCAGACTCGCATCAATGTGCACAGCGATTTTTAGAAATTTCAGCACATTTGTGAATATATATATATATATATATATATATATATATATATATATATATATTTGTATGTACTCAGGTCTGGTTACATATATAATATAGTCTATTCTTTCACTTGCAATTGTCATATTACATATAGTTATTTCTCTTTAAAGACACATGGCATGAGTGATACCTTAGATTTTTCCAGTAAAATACACATATACATGTATATTTCTCTGTGCTATGTCTACGTATGCCTGCATATATATATACACATATATACGCATATGCATATTTGTTTTTTGTAAGATATAGATAGCTCTACAAAAGAAATTCCGAGATATATATATAAATAAATATATATATATATATACATTTATAAAGTTTCTGACTTTATAAATAAATATAATTGTTATTTTGTTACACTTTCATCTCATAACTTAGGTTCCTATAGCTTAGACTCTTAAAGTATATAAAGAATTCTGCCAATTTGGTTTCCGTATCAAATTGCGCAAACTCTTCTCTGTTTCTGAAAGAATTTTACTATTGTGCTCTGCTTTCCCGATTCCTGCCACAATGCCTTTGGCATAAACCTACATATTGAAATCAGTCTTTGCGTCCTCTGTCTTTCTGTTGCTGTTAATATAATATTGTCAATGATGGCCATGCCTCATCTCAGCCTGTCAATCTGAGTTTTTGTTTCACATTTATTCTTATTATATATTCGTTCAAGAATGAATTGTCTCTTTGCAAAGTTTTGCATGAAGATGCCAACTTTTTTCATTTCCTTCATTTGTTCATACAGAGACCGCAGTCGCTCCTAGCAGACCGTGCCCATGTTTGATGAACCGTTTAGTCAAGAAGTCATTTGGAAAATGAGAGTTATAATTAAACATTTCACTTTACCTGCGGTGGCTCTGATTATGCTGGGCTTTTAGCCAAATCACCTCCGCGACCTTGGCTTTTGGCAGTACTCAGAAGGTAATATCTGTTGAACAGAAATGAAACATTACATTTCCACCCCCAGCAGGAAAATCCAGGTTTGCAGCCCATTCACGAGAAGCTGAACACCATGCTCAAAAAAAAAAAAAAAAAAAAAAAAAAAAAAAAAAAAAAAAAAAAAAAAAAAAAAAAAAAAAAAAAAAAAAAAAAAAAAAACCCACAAGAAAGGTAATGGTGCTTGAAGCAGGGAAAGATTCAGGTAAACGTGTTGTGTATCGTTGAACTGGTTTTTCACTATACAGTTATTATTTCCCAGAATTTTTCTTCCAACTTTGGAGTTTTTATGTTCTAAACAAGCAAACCAGAAATGTCTTTCTTGGGTTCACCTTGGTAAATTTTAATCCTGATGATGGAATCACCTAAATCCACTAAGTTATTTACTTTATCTCCCTTCAGATATAATTTATTTTCTATTTGCACAAAGAATAATTTCTCCAAAATTGATAAGTAAAACTATTCTACCATTGGGTAGGTGTACAAGCAAGATTCTTTAATTGTTTAACGGCACAAATTTTTTGCCACATGGATGTCATTTGGAGCCTATCACTTCACTATTAATCTTCAACTTCAGGCACTATCTGAGAGATTAGCCAGTTTGTCTGATACCAATGGGAGCCATCCACTCAAAACTGCATTAGCAGCTAGGTTTAGTTTTAAGAAAGGTGACAAAATCTTCATACCAAATAACTATCCTTTTGTTTCTGTGGGCTTTAAATTTACATAATTGCAAGCTAAGATGATTCACACATATTTATTGGAAATGATTTCAAAATGGTAATATAAGTAATATCAAAGTAATGTAAAGAAATGGCCATAGAATAGAATGTTTCTGCATTATCTACTAAAGAATGTTTGTTTTTTCCTTCTGACTCAAGGCACACTGATTTACCTTGCTAAGTAACAAATTTCTAAGGGGCAAAATTAAAGCCTTAGCTTATACTTTGAGTTTTCTGATATTCATAACTCTAGAACTCTATAATGGTATATTGAAAAGGCTCATTTAAGGCTTGAAAATCAGGGAATCTTTTTGAATAAAACTAGAATACTCCGTTTAGTCAGACAATAAATAGAAAAATTCACTCATTGTGCTTTCTTCTAACATTGGTTAAAAGAAAGCTTGAAGTCAAATTTTACGTTCAGCTGCTACAGTTTTTATCTCACTATTTTCTTGACATAATGCTTCTCAGGTCTCTAAATGTTTTAATTTCGGTGAATTTTGCCTACAGAATATATAAGAAATCTCAAATCTTTTGACAGTCAGATGAGTTCTAAATATGTATAAAATATTTACACTTCCACCAGCCAGTTACATTATGCATGAGTTTTAAAAAACACTTTGTCTACTTTTCTTATAAATTAAAAATAAGATATTTTTGTTTAAAAAGCATACATCTTTATTATAAAAAACCAGGCTAAGAAAGCACTGTACTAAAAAGAAATTTAGAGTCATCACGGTGGTTTGCTTTTGCTGCTTTAGTGTGCATGTTAAATTCAGTGGGAGAAAATGACTGACCCAGCCTTAGGTTTATGACAAAATTCAATTTCAAACTCCCTCAGGATTTGATGGCTTAACTTGAGTCCAGTGTCCACTGGCAGAGACAAGTAAGCCCTGGGTCGTTAGCAGAAGTCACGTACAATGGCAGATTTTAAGAAGATGACAGAGAGTTCAGACTTATATTCTAAAGATAACCACAACTTCCAACACCTTACCATGCAAATCATTGTTTATATTTTCATATTTTTCTGGGATTATTTTATGAACACAGATATGTGTATGACGCAGGTCCTGTAATTTCCACACAATTGCATACTGACATGTTTCTTTCTTCTCATTAAAAACTTTTCAAAATCATGGTTAAGACCATGTGTTTACCGTTACTTTTGTTATTTTTTTCATTATTTACAAGAGACATATTAATAGAGATTTCCTTCAGTGGTTATCTTCAGCTTAATGTTTCAGGGACATAATTAAATTTTGGGAACAGAAATGTCATCATGATCTCACTAATAATTACTTTGAAGCAGGTGAAAATCACCAAAAGGAAATCCATGGTGATCTAACAGCTTTGTAAATCCTATCCTTTAATCATATTATACAAGGTTTTTACTAACCTGTAGTGCACTGAAGTAGAGACAAAATTGCCAGTCAATCCCTGCTTTTTTGCATTTTTGATATGCCCACGCCTGTGATCCAGCATCCCGGGAGCTTGGGGAGGAGGATCACAGTTCAAATTCAGCCTGAGCAATCTAGCAACTTAGTGAGACCCTCTTTCAAGTTTAAAAAAAATAAAATAAATAGGGCTGGGCATGTTGTATATAGCGTGAAGGTACTGATTCTATCCTAACATAACAGGGAGAGAAAGAAAGAAAGGGAGAGAGAGAGAGAGAGAGAGAGAGAGAGAGAGAGAGAGAGAGAGAGAGAGGTTATCAGCTTAAGGTAATTTATGTGTGTATCTCCGTAATTCTAAGGTATACAGCATTACCTATTCATTAAAAAGTAATTTTTCTCATACTATCAACATCCTTACCAGTCATAATGACTAAAATTCTGTTTAATTATACATTAAATGATATAACTCAAATTATGAGAACATAAACCAATTGTTTTATTTCCAATACTGTTCCCATAACTGAGGACATATTATTAATTTTTACTGGAAACAATACATAAACGACCGTGCCTCTGTGTTAGGGGTAACCTAGCTGACTCAAAGATACACTTCCCTGAAGGCATGTTTCCTGAGTCTTCAGATCCATCCTTCTCCACGATCCTGTTGGAATCATACCTGGAACTTACAGAAGTCAGCCATCTTCTTGTCTTCATTCAAGGAAGCGCTGGCTCATCTCTCTTTGAAGACTTTCTTTGAAATTTATTCACAGTGCCCAGACTAGAGAGACAGATCTCCAAGCCCCACAAACTTCTCTACTGCTGCATAACAATATCTCACAATTATGATGGCTTCAGGCAACAAAAATTTATGAGCTTCTTTCTCTATAGGTCAAAGGTGCAGACAGACTCAATTGCTCAGAGTCTCAGAAAATAGAAATTAAGGTGTTAACTGGACTTGGCTCTTGAAGTTTGGGAAAAATCATCTCTGTTTACCTAATTCTTCCTCTCTTAAAGTAAACTAGTCATGTACCAAATCAAAGTATCAGGAAAGATACTTTATGAGAAACATATTCTATTTTCAATGGATTAGAGTGTAAAATCTTTATTGCTGATTTTAGAATTCTGCCTTACACAAGATGCATATTCATAGTTTCTTTCCAAAATAGACCTAACTGACTATATCTGAAGCATTTATTGGTCATTTCTTTAGTTCTTAATGGTTCCTAACTACATATTTATAAAGTATTAACTTACCAAATAGTAACAGAATATTTTCTATTTCTGAGCTACTTGTTCTATAATAGTTTCCTTATGTTTATTCACATTTTAATTTTTTAAGAAGTGTACCTTCATACTATAATACCTACAAAGAAAAATTCTTTTTTAGACCTTTTAAATTTTCAAATTACATTCACTACACATACTTACGTGCCTTATTTGAAAATTTTATGTATATTTTCTATTTTACAAAATATTCTTGACATTCAATTGGAATCATAATAAACTTTCCCACTAGAAAAAAAACTTCAAATCCAATGTAGAAACAGAACCAACACTCATTATTTTCAATGGTTTAGCAAGCCTTAATTTTCATTTTTTCCTCAAAACATATGCAAAGACACGTCTAATGATAGATAGTACTCACAAACACACACACACCAATATGTATATTGAAAGAGACTTGTGTTTCTATGAAGCTGAAATATGATCATTTATGTCTGGTTTTGATATGAAAATACCAAGTTTTCTAAAAAATTAAAGACAATAGAAATCCTTATTTAAAAAGGCAATTTTTTGAAAATGATAAGACACATCTTCATTAAAAAATCTCAAGAATTTTCAAAAATATAACTTAAATTTAACAGTATTTTTTCTTTTTTCTTTTCTTCTTCTTTATTTATTTATTTACTTTTGGTAGGCAGTGTTTTGGCTTCAAACTTGGGCAGTCCTTCTGCCCTCAGCCTCCAATGTGGTGGGACTACAGGATTGTGTTTCTGTGCCCAGTTTACATGGTGCTGAGGAATCAAAGCAGGCCCTTGGGCATGCTAGGCAAACATTTTAACCACTGAGCTATGTTCCCAGCCCTTAGCATAAATTTTATGGACATGCACACACACATATATGAACTTATTCTACAATGAAATTGCAAAATTAGTACAAAAGAGGCCCAAAGGAGGCCAAGACAATAGAGTATAGTGCAGTGTTAGAAATAGATACAAAGGCTTGAGTTTGGGAATTTGAGGTTAGTTTAGGAAATATATTAAGACTATCTTTAACAGATAAATACATTATTGATTGATTAAAAAGTATGCATACATTTAAAATGTTTGCTAAAAAAGGAGAAATCATGGCATATCAATACAGAGATTGAAAAGTGTCCCCAACATTATGACAAAAGATTAATTTCTTAAATACAAGAAGAGTCCTTATAATTGGATATAAAAAGACAAGCAATGAGACTAGCAAAATCTCATTAAAGATAGCTTCCCTCATTTGCACTAATGTACTCTTATAAATGAGATGATTTTTTAAAATTTTTATGTTGGAAAAATTAAACATGTTATTATATGTAATCTATTGATGCTGTAGAAAACTGCCACAGCTGTTGGCTTAAGACAACACACATTTATTATTTCACTGTTTAAGAAGTCAGAAGTTTGAAACTGGTTTCATGAAGCTAAGGCTGAGGTGTGGATAGGGCTGCATTCCTTCTGGGGAACTTTCTTTTTTTTTTAGTTCCTTGGGCTTCTGGAGGCTGTCCATATTCCATATTTCATAGCTGACGATGCCCAGGAAGTAGTTATGGTACCCCAAGCCCTGTTCTCTATCGCGTTTTTTTTTTATTAAAAGGATGATCAGATTTATATTATATCTAATAGATAATCCAGGATTATCTCCTTCTCAAAATTTCTAACTTGATCAGGTCAGCAAAAAAAAAAACTGTGATTATGGTTTGGAACGGTAACATCCCAAAAGCTTCTTGCATTTGAGTATTGTAGATTACCTATGGGTACTGCAGGCTCTTGGGAGGTAGGACATCATCGGAAAGGGAAGGCGCTTAGGGTTGACTTGGAGGAGTGTGTTCTGCCTCTGCTTTTTCCCCATCAGTTGGCTACCATTCTGCCAAGCTGTGACAAGCTCTGGCCGCATCTCCACCATGTGTTTGCACCAATGCCAGGCAAGCATAAATGGACTGTGGCTTTCTAAAACTGTGAGCTAAAATAAATCTTCCCTCTCTTAGACTGTGGATGTCTACTATTCTGTCCTAGCATTGAAAAAGTAACTAAGACTTAAATTGGTACCAGAAGTGGGGTGGCTGATATAACTTTAACTGATAATGTGATTTGAAAGCCTTTGAGGTAGATTTGTGAGAGAAGTTTGAAAAGTTTGAAGATGCCAGCTTAAAAAAAGCCTTAGAATGCTGTGAGCTGAGTTGGTTGGGAGATTCTGGTTGGAGCTTAAAAGACTAGAATGCTGGAAGAAGCAAGGATTGGAAAGATGGGAAGGAGGGCTTTATTGGCAATTGGTTGAAAAACCATGTGTGCTACACTTTGGCAGAAAGTGCTTCTATACTGGGACTTCATCTGAAACTGATATTTAGGGCGATAGACTACTTAATCTGGCAAAGAAAATTTCAAAGCAACTTGATATTCAGTCTGTTACATAGGTTCTTTAGACGGCCTTTAGCTATCTCTACACTGAAAAGCAGAAGACTTTGGTAAATGTGGCTGTTAAAGGGATTAGCATTGAAATGAAGCCAAGTACTTATAATCAGGACTGTGAAAAAGACACCTTAATGGTGTGTTAGATATCAGCAAGACCCTCTCCATCTATAATCTCACTCTTTACCAATTAAAAGGGTGAAAAAACACAGGACCTTGCTCTGAGAATGGTACCCCAAGGCAGAACTCTACTTCACTTCTGTAAACTCAAAGAGAAAAATATCTGCTAGAGTTCAATCACCTAAGAACTCAGAGGTCTTGGCAGTGACAGTCCAAAGGGGTCTAACCGCTGTTCAAGCCATTGGCAGACCTTGGTGCCATATGCCTGGTGCTGACTTCACAAGCATGCAGACAGCAAGAGTTGTGAGGCTGGAGGCTTCCACCCAGATTTCAGAGGAAAGATTTAGAGCTCAGGCAGTGTACCACTGATCAAGCAATGAATGAAGTTGTGAAGGAGAAGACTTAGGTGTAGGGTCGACCTGGGAAATTTGGAGATTACAGAAATGTGGGTTGTCAGCAGAGAAAATCAACAAGATGTAAGCAGATTCAGCCCAAACGAAAGGCAGAGGCGATGCTGTAGAGGTGGGGCAGCCCAAGCCCTTCGGAGGTCATATCTCACCAGAGTGTGCATGAATGCTAACCACACAGCTACAAAATTTTATGGAATTGCAGTGTTTGTTTATTATTATATTTGGTTATTGAGTTTTATTCCTCTTTTGGTCTAATTGTTTACTATCCTTCTGTTCCTCTCTCTTGTGGTGGGACTGTTTATCACATGTCTCTGTATGTTGGAAATGTTTAACTTCTCTTTGATTTTCACAGGAGCTCACAACTGAGAGTTTGTCTTGAATCTCGGGGGAGACTTTGGACTTGGGCTTTCTAGGAGTGTTGAAACAGCCAAGACTTCGGCAATTCTTAGAGAAGGACTGAACATGTTTCACATAAATAGGTGAACATGAGTCTTTTGAAGTCCTGAGGTAGAGTGTTCCAGTTTAGATTTCTAATGTTTCCTAAAAGCCTCACGCACTTGGGTTTTGGGGATTACCTACGGATAGTGTGTGCTATAGGGTGGTTGGGTCCAGCTGGAAAGGTAGATGCACGTGGCATGACCTGGAGGAATGTGTGCTGGTTCTGCCCTTTCTCCCACACTTGGCTTCCCGTAAACCATCTTCAAGGAGCTCTCTGGCTGCATCTCCAACAAGTGTTTCCACCAATGCCAGCCACTGTGACCATCTGAAACTGTGAGCTAATATAAATCTTCCCTTCCTTATTTTGTGGATGCCAGTTATCCTGTCCTAGCAATCCAAAGGTAACTAAGACACCTGGCATTGTAGGATGGTAACATTTGACATTCTGAGGATTAGAATACTCACATATTTAAGTGGTCATTATTGTGTCTGTCATACTTACAGTGTCCTGAATTGACATGTTTTGAGTAAACAGAAAAAAATGTATAATGTTTTATAAATCCATCTTTAAGCTCTCACATTCTTTGACTAACATCTTCTGAGTAATAGAAAATACTCAAAATTTAAATATTATAACACTATGTATTAGCAGAAACTTAAAAGTATTAAGTATGTATTAATCAATGATTGTCTCAGTAAATTATGATGATTCACTCATGTAGTAAGTTTCTGTATTAATATAGAAAACATGGAGGTATGGGCTATGTCCTAATACAGAAAAATGTCTAAGATACAGAACAATTGTAAAAGCAAGCATGGAACATTTTTATCTAATTTGTGTGAAAAAAAATCCCGCTTTTTACGGACTTTGCCAAATTGCTAAATTTCTTTTTGCCATGAATGGGAATTACTTTCAAATCCAAAGCCAACTTCGGCAGGATATTATGGGTCTCTTATATTTAAAAACACTACCATGGAAATCTTTTTGTGCCGGACTCGTCTTTCAAAGATGTTTCTATTTTGAACACCCTTGGAAAACAGAATGTTTCTCTCCAGAAGGGAGGCAGATTTGCTTACTCCCCGGTATAACAAAGATGACATCTCCTTCTGGTACAAAAATTGAATCAACTTGCTTTGCATTCCTCTTCTAAACACCCTGAATCTCTGGGCTGTGATAGCAGCTCACTCTGTGTTCAGCAGCCATCTGAGTTCACCTGCGCCTCTCCAGCCCGGCACACAGCATGGGGGCAAGGAGAGGCAGCCCCTGAGGCAAGCATGGAGTTTTTACTGCTTCCTGTGCCTTGTGCAAGAAAGTATTTCGTGTGGAATCCAAGAGTCTTGTGGCTTCTGTCAGCATCTAGAAAACTGTGACTGACTATATTGTCAGCTTTTCAAGTCTGGCAAATCCCTTCATGGTTCTTGACACACATCTTGCATAAAAATTAGTTAAAATAAGGTACGTGAAATTGTAATTTGACCTCACAAAAGTTTAATTTAGAAATTAAGCTAAATATAGCACTGGATTTAAAAATTAAATATTCTGGATGGTCAAATTACCCATTTGAGAAAGAAAAATCTGCTGCAGAGGAGCACGTGTCTGTTCAGGTGGTCAGGAACCAACACCGCAAAGTGAATAAATTATAACAGAGCATGACATGTTCAGGTATTGTCTCAAGGTTAATATAACAAATATCAAAATTTCATATGTTTCCATAAGAAAAGTCGTTTTCATTATTTTGGCTTCCAACAAAGCAAAAGATTCATAAAGAACTAAGCCTTGGATAACAGAAATTTTAAAAATTAGTACAGAGTAATGATATAAAAAGGAAACTTTGGGGTATTTAAATATTTTTGTTAAAAGAATTGCATTCTTCATGTATTTAAAAATTCTTTAACTTTTATGAATAGTGGCGACTTCTGGGATGGAGAGAATTAAAATGAAAGATTCTTACTTATAATCACTTAATCCCTTCCCATTTTCACAAATCCCAGTAGCCTGCTTAGAATGCTTTAATTTGTCTCCTAGTATAAGACTTACACTGAACTTAAGGAAGAAGCTTTGGTTTTTATTCTCAGAAAAGAGGAAACTTAAGCATAGCTACTGTGAAGCTGATTTGAAACTCCCCTGAAGTTATCTAAGCTTGACCTTCATGTTTGCATTTTCATCTACGGGGACAAACAGGTAGTTGATAATGATGGCCAAAAAATCATGCATTTGACTAACAGAGAATGTTCTCTTTCTTCCTTTTTTTAAAATTTCTCAATTTCTGTTTTTTTTTTTTTTGATCAAGTCATCTCACTCCCAAATCTTAAATTCAAAGAAAACCAATGTCTCCTCACAATGTCTTAAGTAACAATATGTAGTTCTACATGAGGGAACTAGGGACTGGAAAGTGAAGAAGAAAACCGTGTCCAAGGTCTATCCAAGTTTGTGTTACTGAGCTGGTCACCCCCGAGGACAACTGTGATTCATTCTTGCCACAGATACTTTGTATCTAGACATTGTTAAAATGTAAACTGAGGCACAAGAAAACATGTGAAGACTTTATTTGAACAAACAGAATTAATGGTCAGGTAGCTATGAACTAGAAGTAGTCCAGAAACTTCATCAAGAGAATGTAAGAGATAATATTTTTATAGATGAACATGTAAGTAAAACAAAGAAAATATTTTGATTGGCCACAATTGTAAAGTGTCCTTATTTGGTTTTTCTCATTGGTAAGTCTCTATTATGAATTTGTTGGCCGCTATGACCTGGCAGAGATTATACTTTATTTTCTTTAGTATTACTGTGAATAAGAAAAGGCCAAAGTTAAGTTGTTATTTGCCAATCAGTCAAGATTAAAGCCACTCATGAGGTTCTACAGGCCTTGTCTACTCAGGGGTTCTTCAAATCTGGCTTTCATTTTAATATACTGTAAAAAACAGGGTGGGACTCTTCATTTACCAGCTGTCATTCTCCATGGGTCAGGGATGACCCTGAGGAATATCATTTTCACATTGCCAGGCTACTCAAGAGCAAGCAGTGGCAGCCCCACATGGGAACTGATAATAACTTCTGGGTCCTACCTGCACAACTGAAGCAGACACAGTCACAGTAAAGGCAGGATGACACAAAGTGCGGGTGGCATCTGCTCATACACACAACACCTCCCTTAGTCCTCTCCACATATTCCCTCTCTCGCTTACAGCTCCCTGAACACATCAGCAACAAGTCTGCCTTAAGGGTTTTGCATTGGCTGTTCCTCCTTCACAAGCACCATTTCCCTGCATGTGCCATTTTTTGAAAATCTCTCTGCTCAAGAGTGCAGATCCTGAGAATTCTCCACAATGCCACAGGCCTGTGGTTCATAGAAATAGTATGGGCTGAAGTGGCTGGAGAAGTTGGTACAACCAACAGTACTAAGGCAACATAAAAGATTCCTAGAAAAATGCTCACATTTCGTGTTAAATGCAAATTCTTATAAATGTTTGGGGCAGTTGAATATTCTGGGACTTTGCAGAGAAAACAGGTGGTAATAACTGCTTATGACATGAAGAATTCCTATTGACTGTCGTAGAAAGACCATCATGAAAAGTTCTATCGTGTGGGTGGGAGGAAAAGAAATGTATGAGTGACGTCTGCAAGAAACCCAGGCGGTCAGTTCTGGAACTCTGAGCAGTTAGGGAGAAGACAGCAGCCCTAAGCAGATCTTCACAGGCAGGCCTCCCTCCCCGAGGTGCTGCGTAGCCCGTTTTAGGGATCCCACCCACCTCTAATGTTGTGTGGACAACTACTCTCTGGGGGACTTGCGTAAGAAGATCATAAAGTGCCTTGAATGTTATTTTCTCCTTAGAAGGAAAATAAGTTTGAATAAGTTATTTATTTCTGATGAATATGATTGGCTTCCCTGTTTGCCTACACCATAACTCTGCATTATACCTCATTGAAATACTCATCTGTACACATTCAGAGACATAACCAAGTAAAATGATAGTATTAACATAAATATAAAAATATTCTAATCACAAAAGTAATTGATGTAAAATGTTTAAAATGTCTTGTTCTGACCAGGCTTCTAAACAAACACAATTACAAGGATTATGCCATAAAAGAAAATTCAAACAGAAATAACTGTTTTTTAATGACCCAAGTAACGTTTTCAATTGGAACAATCACATTTTTAAAGTCAAAAATGTATGGTTTTAAATGCCAAGTAGTTAAGTCTTAGAACTTGGTGAAAACACATTTGAATATAGAGAATGACAATGATTCTAGTAATTTTCAACCTTAGAATTTTATAAACAATAGGCAAAAATAAAGTTGATCTCAAAATGTATCTATAACACATCAAATGATAGAAAAATGAAGCAAAATTTGAGAAAATTTTAAGCAAAAGAGCAATATCTGAGAGATTTTTAAGCAAAACTGCTAGACACGATGTAGTTATAAGAAAGACGTGAAGATGACCCGTCATCCTAGGTGGTGGAGCGTAGCTTAACGGTACAGTACTAGCCGATCATGTGCAAGGCTTTGAACTCAATTCTAAGCACAAAAAGAGAAAAATAGTTGAATTATTAATAACAAAAAAGATCTGCTGAAGAGAGTGAGAAATGAATAAACCAAAAAATAGCAACTGTTATATGGATTTTTATTCCTGATTAGATTTATTTTGGACATTAAACTAAATAAACACACAGAACTAACCTAGATGAAGGTAGATTTACATGGTAAGCTAGATTTAAAGATAAGATTAAAATTAAAGTATGTTCTGACCTTAATGAAATTGTATAATGGAATTGGAGCATTAGAGATACTAATATTTCACATTCTGACTAAAAATAGGAGTTTCAAAATATAGGTTTGCTTTTGTATTTGTATGAAAATGGAAACATAAATTTGTAAAAGTTTTTTATAATAAAACATTCAAATATTTTGAAGAATTTAAAGGGGTTTCTACAATTTATTATTAAGAAATATTCACATACTTAGAAAATATAGTACACGAATATGAGTGTACCATTGTATTTGCAATAGCAGAAACTTGAAAATAACTTTTCATCACTAAAGGTTTATATTAATATATTAATATATAAAATAGCTTAATAAGTAACCACTAAAACTAATGTTGAGAAATAATTCATATCAAAGGGAAATATTTAAATGTTGGGATAAAAATACACATATTTGTAATCTATAAATTTATATGCAAACTTATACTATCTAAATTTCATACAGATTTTATGTAAACTTGTTAAGTTTTGTGTAATGTATGTTAAAATAAATAGAAAAAGACCAGGTTGTGTTTGAAAATAGGACAAGTTTAAGGCTGTGTAACTCTAGAGAACACTTCTTTCTAGCCTGCACAAACACAAATAAATACACACAATCATACTCTGCAAGATCTTATTGGTTTTAGTAGCTATGTTGTATACAGTCAACTCAAACACTGATTTGGTAAATACTGAGTTATCACTAGTGGGTAAAAAAAAAAAGAAAAGAAAAGTTAGATTCCAACATGATACTCATCACCGCCAAAACACTTTCATCAAGTAATCACTATATACCCTTATTTTATGGTATTTCTACTTAAAGAAGTTCTATTTCACATTGATTTCTTACTAATGGCTGCATGTTGTATTTCTTTGAAATAAAGCAGTGTCTGAATATTTTAATGTTTCCCTGATTCTAGGTGCATGACTATAAATTTCTTTGGCTCTCAGATTCAGTCATGATGTCCATATACATTTTGCATTGGTTTCTATCCCGCAAATTCACAAGTTTGGAGGTTTTCTAGTTTCCCTAATTTTATCAAGCACTAGAGGGGTATTCTAGTACTTCCTGGTGCATCCTGTGTACACTACATTGTTGACAATGAACATTGAAATCAAGGCCGCAAAACTGTAACTGACAACCCCCCAGAACTTACCTAGCACCCACATTTTCCTTCTGCTAAGATACATCACAGTCCTCTCATTTTCAGGCATACTACAGAGCACGCGAACCTTAAGTGTAGAATTGATATTGAACAATCCACAAACAATAATTACAAAAAGGAAGAAAGGAAAAAGAAGAAAAACATAACATTAAACTGACCAGGAAAAGGTACTTATTCACACCATAGTACCTAAAACAAGAATATGGGACTTTGTTTTTTTTTAATACCAACTGTGAATGTGTGTGACTGAGTGATTCAAAATTTCTACTGCTCTGTTGATGAGCACAATAATTGTTGAAGACCAAAAAAGCATGGAAGTATTCATTATTAGATTACAGGAAATAGCAGTGAGTAATTATCCCACAAGTACGGAACTCAAAAATAATGGGTTTCAAGTCATGTATGTGTATTCCTGTTTGATATAAAAATATAGCATAGTATAATTTATTGTGTTATATAATTTTAGGAGTGTTAAATAATTGCAAAAGAAGCAAAATTAACAAAATTATTTGTCTATAGAAATTATCAGGTTTTTGCATATAAAAAGAAATTGTTGTGATTGCAACAAAATAATCAGATACTTTAAAATTTTACTGATGTAAATTATTAATATTTCAACCAATAACATTATTCTTTAATTATATGTTATTGGTAAATCTCAATAAAAGCACCAATATTTTTAGGGGGAAGTGTTGAAGAAATTTTCAAAAATTCATAAAACAGTAGGTCTTAGAATAGGTTTAATTGTGTATGTTTCTTGATCCAAGAACTTAAGAGAGCCTGAGATACTAATCATATGTTTTAGAAGTATATCTACTAGGTAAATTTGATTAAATATGTTTAATAGATTTTAAGACCAAGACACTAAACACTATACCAGAGAATGGCTCTTCCTCTTTATATAAGAGACAACCCATGACTCTAGGTGTTGAAGAGTCTACAACAAGTTTAATCATATCAGAGGAAATTCTAGTCCTTCTTAGGTACTTAATAAAGTCTTGGGTTAATGAAGCTTTCCAGAAATTTGATCTGGAGTCCTACATCTCAAAGCATTGGAGCCCCAGAACCCAGTATCTTAGGAATTCTGAGGTGTGGGATGTGGCTTCCCAGTGTTTTCCAGTGGTTCTATGTTAAATTTAATCTGGAGTCTCCTATAACATATCCACACTTCGCCTATCCTATGTCTTTCTATTGTGGTTTAGATCTGGAATGTCCCCCAAAAGCCTCATGTATTTGAATGTTATGAATTATCTATGGAAACATGTGGTTTTAGGAAGTGGGGGTCTGGTCTGGAGGTGTAGGTTATGGATGTGTTGATTATGGTTGTGCAACACAACGCTCTGTAATGTGACCAGGAAAGGTCCTAAACTGGAAAGATATGTGTTACTGCCTCTCTTTCTTCTGGGGAGTTGGCTTCCTGATTGCAGTGCCACAGGGTGCTGCCTCTACCTCTGCCTCCAGCAAGTGCTTCCACTGTTGCTGGCCACCCATGAGTGGGCTGGGATCTTTTGAAACTGTGAGCTAAAATAGGCCTTTCTTCCCTAATTTGTGTATGTCGGGTATTCTGTCACAGCAATGAAAGGTAACTAAGACACTTCCTTCATCTCTAAACTAGAATGTAGGGGCCTCTTGCTCCAGATCAATGAGTGCTCAACTCCAACTATGCCACTTACCTTCTCCCAGAGTCTCAGTAATTTTATTTACACAACTGATTTTTTCTTATGCAAGCAAACTCAGAAGACAAAACGATTGCAAAGTTGAGATCTACTTCCTTCTGAGAGTAAATAGGTAATATATATTTTAAATCACAGTTACAAAATTATCAAAAAGATGGAATAGATGAAGACACACTCATTAACCAATTAATCAAAGTGCTATCTAGTAATGAGCAATTTATCCTAAAGTGTTTATTTGGGAAAGATTCCTCAAACTGGAATATTCAAGCAAATTTATTAACAAGTTCATTCAATTTGATGAATATTCACAAATTGAATTCCTTAATGACACAGAAACCACAGACATAGCAGTTTGCCTTGATCATAACTGCCGTTATTTTTTTTAAAGCTTTGCTAACTAAGGCTGAGCTGGTGGTATGTTCCTAAATTCCCAATGTGCTGGCAACTAACAGAGACACTATCTCAAAATAAAAATGGATAAGTATGAAAAGTCCTCTGTCAAATCCCTAGTACAGAAAAAAAAAAATGCTACTTAACATAAAAAACAACCTGACAACAAAACCACTGCTATCCTCTCCACATTTGATGCGTTTTTCATCATGTAATTCTATAACTTTTTAAAATATTTTGTCAGATAATAAGTAGAAGAAGCCCATTGTTTGTGTGCAATTCTCCACTTGAAACTGAAATTAAAGTTTAATTATATCATCATCCATTGAGAATATTCATCTGAGCCATACACAAACAGGGTGCCCTCATTATCTGTAAAAGCCAAGTGTAATCAATTACGTTAAATGCTTCAGTGAAGCTGAAAGAATTATCCCCTAAATATTTACTCTGATTACCTGCCAAGAGTATAATGTATACATAGAAAAACAACAAGCCCTAGAAAGACAGCCTCAAGCAGATTGGCTTCTCTAAGTCTTAGTATTAAGCAGTTAACAATGACCACAAAATTTAATTAGTATCAGCTAGTATTGACTAATAATATGAAAACTATATTAAAGTGATTAAACATGGTGGTAATAAGTAGCTGGACTCTTACTCCCTTTCTAAAACATAAAGCTCATTCTACTTGTACCAAGTTAAGTCCATGACACTTACAGCTGACATCCTTTCCTTGTTAATTCAACATTTAAACAGTAGTATTTCTGGGAATGCTCCAGTGAGTCTCCATCTGGCCAAAATATAATTTAGAAACATACATAACATGTCTCTGAGTTACTTCAGTGTGTATCTGTAGAAAGTTTGTATCTCTAATCTGATCTCCCCTTGAATTATAGGTCTTTAAATTCAATTACTGACTGGGTATTCATAAGAGGCTCATTAAAGATATAGAAATTGAATCCTTATCTTTCTCTCCACCCATTGGCCCGTTCCTGCCAATGTCTAACTCATTAGGTAGTTTCACCACCCTCTCAGCTTCTTACCTCAGAAATTCAGTTACCATCCTAGGCTTCTTCCTCTATCCTCATCATGCTCAGCTAAATGCCATCGTTTGTGTGCTCTATATTTAGACAGCTTCCATTCTAGTGAAGGGAACAGAAAAAAAAAAACAACAGAGTAAAGATGCTATGCAAAAAGTAATAAAGGAGCATAGCACGGCAGGCCAGAGAGGGTAGAAGTTGAGCAATATCACGGGGAGTTTGACATCAGGCTTTCCAAAATGACAACACTGGAAAGCTGCCAAAGGCACCCTCTCTTAGGGTTTGTCTCTGACCCTTCCTCTGCACTGTAACCAGCATGGCCTCCTCTAATCAAGAACATGATCATATTCTTCTTCTTCTAAAGGTCCCTCGCATCAATTTTAATACAAAATATAATTTAGCCCCTTTTTGTTAGGAGAATTTCATTAACTTTCTCCTTTTTACAGTACTATATTACTGAAGTAAATAGTGGCTGGTGTTCTGAATGCTTAACAGGTTTTTTTCGCTCTTTCAAATTACTAGTAGCTTTACATTTCCATATTTTAGGTTTCTAGCAAATCTTTCTATTAACTGTAAAGATGCTCAGCTAATCCTAAGACCACTTTCCTTCAGCATCTTTGGTATTAAAAAGTAGATTACTTTAACTCTGAATGCTTGTATTAAGAAGACTGATGAAATCCTGTATTTTACATTTTTCTGAGAATTGAACAAATGAAAAATTGAGAATTTGTGTAAATGCTTGTAAATTTCCAACATAACATTTGCTAGAATATATATATATTTATTTCCATTTTCAATAAGTCAGAAGCATAATTCCCTAATAATGATTTCTCAAAATTTAAGGAAATGTCATTATAAATTTCTGACTATTCTTTTAAAACTATAGCCTTTTATAATTTGTACTTGCGTGTGGTTGTGTTTTATGTATCATGAACACAAGATTTAGCACTAGAATCCAACTCAGAAACTGTCAATGTGCACATTCTCAGAATACTTCAAGACTGATGTGACATGCCAAGTCCTTTATTATGGTCCACTTATAGATACATTCACAGATGCTAATCTTCCCTCTCTAGATCATGTCCTCATAAAAGTGCAAATGGCCTTGGAAAATTGAGATCCTTTAAATAGTATTTTTTCTATTGAAGTCTAATCAAATGTAACTTCATATGGAGTACCAGCCAAGTCAATGAAAGTTAAGGTTTTTTTGTTTTTTAGTTTTTATGAGCCTTAGAAATTTGAGTATAAGACACTAACTGTATTTTAGCAGATACAAGTGTTAAGAATGCTGAATTGTACAAAGCAAGGCTCAGAGACACTCAGTGCTGACATGAATGATGTTAGGCTGTGTTCTTAGAAAACTCCCATGGAATACCAAACCCAACTTGGAAGAAAAGGACACTGTAACCTCCAACCCACACGGATCAGCATCCTGGGTTTTTTCTACCCCATTTCCCTACTGTTTTCTTTTATTCTTTTTCAAATTAAAATTCCCAGAAAATTTCTGATACCACAGTTTAATTAAATGATGTTAATTGTTTTTAGAAAACTCGGAAAAAATATTATTAGTTTTTAAGATTTCTTTTTAGGATTGCTATTGTCAGCTCTCAGTGGTATCAATGGAAGTAACTTAGGAGGCTGAAGCTGCAGGATCTAGTGGGCCCCTGTTACCTGTCTGGAACCTCAGCAGGGGTGGACAGAACTGCCAGAGGTAGGTCAACCCCCTTTCCAATGCTCAACTTCTCACCTGGTGCCTAGTTTTTATAACACAATGAAAGTGAAAGCTGTTGGTTCTCAGTCCCCAGTCCTGGAATTTGATATAAGGCCACTTTTGTTTCATACCATGAGTTGAATCAAATCATTAAGCCAACATAGATTAAGGAGAAAAGATAGAGCCTCCCTCTCCTGATGATAACTGTATGTATATATAAAGGCAGAAATCATTGGTTCTCAGTTTTTGTAGATAATCATCTGCCAAAAACTAATTGTTCTCTTCAATGGGTTTATTCATGTTTAAAAATTAATCTTCAATTGTGAAATCAAATATTTCCCTATGCTGTTCAAGAAATTCATTTGATTAGTGGTATTAAAATTCATAAGCGATAATGTGAATGTTTCCTGGAACCATCAAATCCAGAAATAGGTAAGACTAATTCTTCATCTAGAATGATTCAGGAATTCTATAATTTACAACTCCCATCTCTATTATTCATGTGTAAAACCAAAATGACTTTTTCATCATCAACTTTCAATAACAAGCTTTATGCTTTATTCACGACTTACAGGTTAACATAAACTGAAATCATTAAAAATATTATCTTTGGTTTATGCAGAGTATCTTTGTGCTTTGAGAGAATTATTACTGCATATGTCAAGAGCAATGGAAATTATGGTCTTACTCACAGTTGTGTGGGGGAAACCAGGACAGCTCTGCTCCAGGCTGTGGGCTGCCGAGGCGGGCTGCAGCCTCCCAGAGCACTCCAGTGTGCTTCTCCGGGACAGAGAGCCGCCCGGGCATTTCCTTCTTTTGACGTATAAGAAGAACAAAAGAGAGCAAGGAGAAACACATTCTGCCTTCTAAGAGTTACTCGGATTGCATTTGCTGAAACAAGTTGTTTGAGCAAACCTAACGTGAATGGGCAGTGTGATACACTTCAGAGCCTTTAATCTTCTTCCAGGTCACATGATAGAAGAAGGAAGAATGGTAAATAACATTCGCATTTTCCTGTTAGTTTCCTCCTGAATATGGCTATTGGTGACTAATAAAGAAAATTGCCATTCATATTAGTGACTTTGAGTAACCTAGAAAACACTGCATAGTGTTCAAGAATCTTAGTTTTCAAACACATTTTTTAAAAAATATTTTAACACCGACAGGAATTATTTTTAATTTCATATGTGCATGCCTGCACACACAAACACATACACACATGCACACACGCACACACACAAATTATTTCTGGGGAACACATCCAACTATGGTATTAAATGATGGACATGTTATATCTAATTAAAATCTCCCTCTTTGAATATCTGACTTAAAACTGTAATTACTACCTTATTGAACAATATTGCTCAGGTTTGTCTATATATTCACAACCTAAGAGTGTCAGAGAGATAGATTATGAGAAGTTTTTCTCGTTTTTTATCTGAGAATATTCTAGAAAATATGCTCTAAAACAAACCCTGAATACACTATAGCAACTACAATGTGTTTCTATTCAAGACAAAAGAGTTGCCACCACACTGAAACTCTATTTCATATGTTACTAAAAGTTTCTTTGGCTTTAAATTTGAAATAGAACTTACTGTTCAAAAAGTTGGAAGGACTTATGTTTTACTCCAAGAGTAATCTAGTATATATTTCATTTAGCATTAATTTAGTTATTGCACCTTTCAATATTAAAGCACATGGGTTAAGCTGAGCATAAAACACATATTTTCTTATTAACCAATTATTTCCCCTTGTACTGTCTCTCTTAATATAAGTAGATAAAATAGTTTTAAAAAGAGAGTGAATTGTATGACAAGCTGACCCAATATTACTTACTTTTCCTGGTTTTAAAAGCGATTCTTTTTGGAAAGGGGAAGAGGAAAGTCCTGTCCCTCTTCAGATGTAGGTTTTCGTAGTCATCATTCAGTCCCTACTTTGCTATGAAATACAATATTTTATGTAGAAATCATTCTTTATAAATTAGACCCAAATTTCCATCAGAAGTACAACACCAGTAAATGCCCAAAAGCTCAAGAATATATTAATATGTTCATAGTAAAAGAAAAAAAACTGTACAAAGCTCTTAATAAATATACCCTCATTGAAATAACTTAAGCTATTCTTGTGTTTGGAATATTGTTTTCTTAATCTTGTGAAACTCGTGAATCATACTTTTTTGAAAAGGCAAATTGTCCACCTTTAAAATTATTCTTTAAAATGCAGCAGCAAATTTTATTATTTTAAAAATTGCCTCTCCTTTTCCTGAATTTTATATATCATATAAAGACTATGCTTTTTCTTTGCAACTTAGTTTAACATGGTTAATGCGAGTAATAATTTTAAGCAAATCATTTAAGTAAATCATTTCTTCCATGAGATAATAAACTCTGGATTTTAGGAATATTTGTGTCCACTGGACATCACATAGTCTATACTTAAGATAGAGATCAGATGACTTTAGTAATGATTAATACATTTTTATATTTCATTAAATCTTTAGAAAAAATTGTAAACCTATTGGATTACCATTGTAGTTTTGTGTGTGCAAATTCTTCATGTAATTTAAAGAATGCAAGGTGAATTAACATTCTATTTAAGACCTGAAATAGCAAATTATTTCTATACAGAAACACATAATAATTATTTAGATTCTGTGGGCCTTACCGTTTCTGTCACAGTTGCTCAACTCAGTTATTATACCACGAAGGCATTCATAGAAAATGCACAAACAGGCAAAGCTATGTGCTAGTAAAACTTTACTGACAAAAGTGGGTAGTATATAGGAATATACTATGTTTGGCTGCATATAGGAATATTCTTTTTGGAGTATCATTCTATAATATCCAACCAGGAATTATTAAACTAAAACATATAACTTATGTTACAGATACTGAGTAAATACGCAAATATTTACTCAGCAATGTATATTATTATCACATACTTCCTGATATTCAGCAACTTTTACACAAGCAGGCAAGTTTAATGAAGGCTTTTGTATTGCAAAGTTTGAAAAAAACTATAGCACAGCATAGGTCTTCTCTTAAAAATATTATGTTGTTCTATATATCAGTGATTACGGTAATATTTTTCAGACATAATGATAAAACAAAAGCTTGCTTCATTTGTCTTGAGAACTGAAAGAAGTAACTATCATTTACCAATGATTCACAGGTCGTTCTAAACAGTTTGGTTGGAGAGTATTTTTTTTCTTTTGTTAATCATTAAATACATCTAGGAAATGTCTAAACAACTACCTACCACTTTAGATGCTTATCCAGGTACCACACAACACCAACTGTCCACTTTCCTGTTTGACCTAGAAGAATATTTTGTTTTCTTGTTTGTTTTGTTCTGTTTTTATTGTGGCTTTCAATATTCTGAGGAAACAATGATCTGCCTTTAATATTTTGTATGCCATTCATAAAATTCTCAAAAAGTTTCACTATTTATTTATAAGTGTTATTAAAGAAAAATAGTAAGTCTACTTGTTTCTGTGGAAAGCCCGGCTGCATGTTAACAGTGCATTGCTTTCTCTGTTAGGAGGGTGACAGCGCCACCTACTGGGAAAGTTACAGCAAATATCCGCCTCATAAAAATGCAAAGTATGTGTTGGCTAGTACAAAAGTGGATTTGAAAAGACAGAAAAATAATACTGAACAATGTCCAAAGTAAATAAACTACTTTACCAATTTTAATTTACCTTTTAAATACTAACTTTCAAATGCAATAAATTTGTTCATTTCCATACCTTAGTAACCTTTTGTTAACTGTGGTTATTTCTAACAGAGTTGACTATACTAGGTACAAAATTTTTTTATTCAAATTTTGTTTGACATTTCTTTCTACAGATCAGCGCTTTTAGAATAGTCAAAACCCAATTTATCTCTTCTATGCTCAGCAGTAGTAAAAAGGCTTTGTAACCCTTCTGTTTCATTTCCTGAGTTTCCCCACAAGCCCAGGATAACTCCACACCGTTGTCAGAGTGTCTCAGAGTGCAAACCTCTCACTTGCCCTTTAATTCTCTTTTTTCTAACCTCTTCTATTTCTGAAAGCCACCTAAAACCCACAAACTTATACCTACATGTCAAATAAATTTAAAGACAATCACATACCAAATTTTAGCGTCTGTTACAAAAAGCTTCTAATTTAACAATAGAGCGTTCGTGGGAGAAAAGGTAATCCTTGCCTTAGCAAGTTGATTCTGGGTTGGTTAACTTGTTTTATGTAAGTAGATTAACTGAACATTTTAGCATAGTGAATGAACTTTCAGTAAGTGGCTCTAGCTTCTATCAACCCTGTTCCTCTAAACATCATCCCAATAGTTTTTGACAACTTCTTAACTGCTTTTTTCCTAGGATGGAAAATTAGAGACCAAATAAAAGCAAAGTAAATGAACCCTGAATTTGAAATTATGCAGTAGGCAAAGTTTATATAATGTCAGCATTCTGAATATTTCTAGAATCCTCTGGCAAGCAGTACTCTGTTGCTCATATCTTTATATTGTACTCTTGTGATTCAGTTACCACAACTCAATCACAGAATCTGGAAATATTTGAAGCCAAGAACATTCCTTCCAGTCCTGAAGACCACGCTGCCTACTCGGCTTTCTTCACCACATGGCTTTCCATATTTACCTTTTATTAAATTTTGTCTGATTTTAAGCTTTATTTTGCTGCAATGTTTTAAAATAATCTGGATATAAAGTATAAATATTAGGTAAAGAAATTTTTTTCCTTGTCTGAGGAGTAACAGGGGATTTAGTGAATTTCTGCTTAACCTATGTATGTTTTATCTTCTTAAAAATCTTGTTTAAATTTTAAAAAATAGTCTGAACATGGTCACTTAAATCTACCTATTACCTAAGTGCTAAATCATAAGGAGGAGGCAAAGTCTTGTGGCAACCTGCAGTAAAAATTTATTTATTGCTTTTATTAACCCAAATATGAGCTGCTCTGTGGAAGCTTAATGAAATTGCCAGAACAGCCCTCACCTTGATTTTATTTGTATCACGGCCTACAAGGAAGAGCACGGAAATCTTTGCTAGTGTTGCACAAATTTAATCTGATTTTTATAGCAAAAATACAATAGTTTATAATTATTGAATATTTTACTAAAATGCAGTATTTTATCACCTGTATCTGTGAAGACATCTCTAGAAACACATTACCTGACTCACACAGCAAATATACCTTATTGACTCAAGAATTAATTTCCTTATGAGGAGAAAATTCATGCTGCTCTGTGTGGCTTTGTCGCTACGTGTTGACCCATGCTGGCCATCTGGCTGACGGAGCAGGAAGCACAGTGACTGACTGTGCTGGGGGTTTGCGCTGTCTAACAGGAAGAAAGACTGAATCTATTACCGAGAATAACTTATATCTTTGCATGTAGCTAAATGTGCCTATCATATCCTAAAAGAACTGCTGTAATTGAATTAAACTCAGGGCCTTGAGCTTGCTAGACAAGTGCTTTAACTGCTGTGGCATTCCTCCAGCCCCAAGAGATGGAGTATTTAAATACTTTTCTTATTAATGACTATTTTTTAAATCAACTTGGTACAATATCACACCCAATACAGGAGTGTAAGAATGTTGTATTTTTTTTCTCTCAGGTTAAGAACATGCATCCTTTAAACATATTTATTTTTTGGTATCTATGGTCACAAATTAGACATAATCTGAACTAAATTTGACATATGACAATACTTGGGTAATATTTGCAATTTGAGCAGTAATTGCACAAGAAAAATTTAAGCAAGAGTGCAGATGGCTTGAGTCATAGCTTATAAAAAGGAATTAAGTACTTCTTACTTTACAGAATGTTGTGTTCTAGGCACTATATTTGTTTCATCAGGTGTAGGATGTCATAACGCTGATAGACTGGTATTTTGACTTCAAATAGAATGTGTCAATAACTCATGTTAGTATATGAATCTTGATGCCATTTGAGGACAGATTGTAGAGAAATTTTCCATCTTGAATACTATAAAATATATGAGTTATAGTCATCTAGCACAATCAGTGTTGCACTTATACCTTATTAATTTTACTTGAAATGCAAAAAAATATAGTATAATGCCATGTGCTGAATATTTTCTGTGCATTTGAGAACTTCCAGTTTTGGTTAAAGATATACAGGCAGCAAAGAATTTATAAAGGCCAACATGGATTCAATATAGTCAGTAATCTTGAACAAAAAGGACCATCAACTTCTGTACCAATCAGAGTTCTCCCAAGAAATAGAACAATAGAATATACAGACAGATTTATTTTAAAGAAATGACTCATGCAATTATGAGAACTGGCAGGTCTAAATTTGTAAGGAGTTTTTCAAATTGGGAACTTGAAAAGGAAATGATCTTGAATATTTGGGGCAGAATTTTTTTCTAGTATATATTTGTAGTAAAGTCAGTAAAGGCTATTAGTAAGGTAATTTCCTTATTTCAAATGGACTGATGGTTCATATTAACAGTGTTTATAAATCCTTCACGACAAGTCAAGTTGACATAGAAAAATAACCATCCGAGTCGATAGTGAAATTTGATCTCTCTTATTACCATTTTTACCTCAATTATTCTTCCAAAATCTTATGATAAAATAATAAAATATTAGTTGTCAAGAGGTTGCTATATTTTAAAAATTAACACAATTTTACTAAACTGCTCACCTTAGAGAATGAATGGTTAATTTGCTTGTTGTTTGATAGTTTAGGGAAGACTTACAAAAGAAAAAGTACAAAATACTCAGAAAATGAAATGACTAGCCTAAAAGATATCACTATGGAAGAAAAGAAAGTGTGGTTTTTTAACCAAAATTTCTTAAAAATTGAAGTTTTAGTTTTACTACTTAACAACAATTTAAAAAACACACAAAAGAACTTAACTCATACTGACTTCTGAATTGCAATATATATATATGAAAAAAGTATATATATATTCTCCTCTTTTTTTTTCTTTTTGGTCCTTTTGGGATGGTAAAGATCTAGGAATATTCAGTTAGACCAAATTAATGGATGAGAACATATGAGTATGTTTCACTTCCCAAATAGTAGTTAATTCTCACAAAATAGATATGGAACCCTTGAAAACTTGTGCTGTTTTGTAATGACGATGCAATTGAACTAATTTTTTGGATATGCGTGTGTATCTTCAGAATACATAAGCCAGGGTTCCACAGTGAGCTCAGGACCAGCCTGGAGTAGATGAGCCCCTGTCTCAAAAAGAAAAAGGTTTTTGTTTGTTAGTAATAACTTGTCATCTGTTATACAATATAAATATGTATCACATATGAAATATTAATATATACTTACAATGTCTTATATGTGTGCATACATATGAAGATAGAAGATATATATATATGTGATAGAAAGATAGATATAGATCAATAGGTAGATAAATGCGTAGACAGATATTATTATCAAACATAAAGCCAGACAATAGGAAATGGAAGGGAAGACAAATACAGTTCAGCATGAGCCGAACTCAACTTCAGTTTGAGCGATTGTGAGTAGGCATTTTAAAGAAAAAAAGAAGAGAGATATTAGGAGTGGAACAGAGTGAGGAAGAACTCAGCAGAATCGGGGAAAGGAAAAATGGCAAACATCAGAAAGGAGGATTAGGGTCCTGGAAAAACCATCTGCATTTCTAAACTGACGCTCATCAGAGTTAGGCTACTGCCTTCCACAGAGACTGAGAGACAAAGTGATCTTAAGATATTTGTTTAAATAATGAGCAAGTTCATTTGGTAGACTTGGACTTTCTCAGGCCGGCACTGTCAAGGGAGCTGGTGTCATCTTAAGAGATGTGACATTGAACTTGTCAGAGTTTGGTTCAAGTTCTCATAGTCCTAGTTTGAAGTTTAATTGAGAAAGAACTTAGAAGGGCTGACTAGAGTTGGTCAAAATGAGAAGAGAGAGAGAGAGAGAATTATAAATATAGTCAATGCTACCCTTGCCTACAGGATTAGACAGTGTATCTGGCTAAGAGACAGAAAATGTGATATGGAGGTGATATTGGCTAAGGGTATGTGACACCCCAAAAGTACTGAACATGTAAAATAGACCATAATTAAGATTTGATTGTTAGTATTAAATTAGGCCTTGAATATAAAATTTTATAACATTTCACTTAGCTGTAAAAATTAGTAATTAAAAATAAGTATATCTGCTTTTGAAAAATCAAACAATATTAAAACAAAGACAGCCATAGGCAAATCTTGATAGTGAACAGACACTTTCTGTTGGGGTCCCATTAATTTTTCAGTGAATTTCTTTACCCTCTTCCGTAACTTGCATGTGTTCCCAACCGGTCACTATGAGTTGTCTCAGAAAGATGCCCAAAGTAAGTATTCCCACCATCCAATCTTAAGCTGTCAGTAAATAAAAAATGCTTCTTTTATATCCATCTGGGGTTCTGTTTTATATTATATAAAGCATATGTGTTATATTTAGGAATAGGGAATAACTGTCCCTTGGATAATTCCAAGCGCACATTGTAAGTTTAGAGCCCTATATTTCAGTGTACCCAGTTTATATGTGTTACCCATTTTAAGTTTAATAGTGCCCACTTTTCCCTAAGGGCTTTTCATTTTTGAGTAACTTATATGATCACATTAATCAGAAGAGAAAGGGACTATTTCAATAAAAGACTATAAAATAAATACTCGCCAGTAGCAGTACTAATCAGAGAACAAGAAAGTAATGCTCAGTTGTATCATGAAAATAATCATAAAGGAGTAATAAATGTATCTCCAGATATATCATGTAAACAGCTAATAGCCTTCAACAGGAATGACCTCATTACTTGACATTAGAAACAGATTTATGTTGTATATTATGATGATTTGCTTATTCTATTTTTTGCCACCAAGGAAAACATTTTCTCATCCATAAACTAAGAATGATTTCTCCTGCACTACTTACCAAAAATAGTTTATACAATTTAAACTACGTGTCATAAATTTATTGGAAGATAAATGTGTAGCATTGAATTCTATTCACCATAGATAGATCTCAGCAGACTGGCCAAAGTAACAGCTGGACCACAGTCCAATTTGGTGAGATAATGAGTTTATTTGGGGTTAGTGATAGGAGTGTGGGTGAGGGTTACCAAAAGGAACACCAGGAGGGGTGGCTTACAAGTCTATAGTTGACCCAAACGGCTGTCTCTTTTTTTGGTCTATGTTGGTTTTTTTTTTTTTTTTTTCAAATGTATGTGTCTCATTTAACAGTACTTAAATCAACATTGAGATTTACCCTGTATCTTCATAGAAATAAATAAAAAGTGTGATTGCTTTCTAGACAGAGGGTTAAACTTGTTTTTTAATCTTCCCAAGAAATTATTCATTTTCAATATAATTAGATTTTAGTATGAATTGAATAAGTGTGCTCATTCTCCAGGATGTGTTTCCAGTAAACTGGGTAAGACAGCATTGGATATAAGCATTTAAAACCCAAGAGGCAAACGTAATGCCCATGTGTTTCTGGTGATCCATCTCCTTCAAATGAGTTAGATAAGGCAGAGTGTGATTAATGCCAAGCAAGACACTTACTAGTCTGAAGAATGCAACTATTAAGAAATGGTAGTAAAAATCATTATTCTGGAGGGATGGATGTATGTATGCAGGAACACAGTTTAATAGAATTGTCTAAAATTAGTATGCTGATTATTAGTACGTTTGGGGATTTTATATGATTTTTTAACAAACCCCAGATCCACTCCACATTCTAGATTATTTGATTGTGTGGAGTCAGATTTGGATGTTTTTAAAGATCCACTATTTAAAAATGGTGATGTCGTTAGGTTATTGCTGTAGTGGCCATCAGAACCGATGGGGAGGCGGTCCTACCTGCGCACTGCAGCTCCACCCTTCCCTCTGTGGCCTTTCCAACTTGAACTGCCTGTTAGTGTCTTCTAGCTGAGTGTCAAGTGATTCTATCAAACATGCAGGAATCCGGCGGGAAAGAATAAAGGTAAAATTGGAATGGTTACATGAGCAGCAAAAAAAAAAAAAAAAAAAAAAAAAAAAAAAAAAAAAAAAAAAAAAAAACCTTACTCCAGATCTCTTTAGAGCCATCCAACTTCTCCAAACAACGTTAGAGACTTTCTCCGCAGCAATGAAGAAAGAGTCTGTCTTGTCATAATGGCTAAGCAATACCCTAAGCTCAAGCAAAGATACCGCACCTTATCCACTTTTGTATTCACAACACCCAATAGGGTACATGTTTAAGAAATAACTGGACAAGCTTAACCTATTTTTCAAAATTATGCCAGATAGTGAGATTTTGAATAACTGGTACTTTTTCACTGATTAAAAATTAGAATGAAAGGGTTTCTGAAATTTATTTGCAGAAGTGTTGGGAATATGTATACATACGGTATGTTGTACATGTGTTTTACTAAGGATGTAAGGAAATCAAGAATAAACACCCTTGAGTTCCTGGGACATCAGTGATATTTGTTAGTCTGACTTTTTGTGACTGTCACTATGCCTGCCTCTTTCTACATGCATTCTTAACTTACTGGTGTGATTAGTTTCATCCAGTGCAGTTCTAGTATTTGCAGTACTTACTACTGCAATGTCCCCTTCTCCGTCTCCTGGTCTACGATGTCATCACATTATTTATACATATTGTCCTGTTCTCATACTTCTCCTATTTGCATAAATTTACATTCACCTTTTTGTTTGTTTGCTTTTAGACAATGTCTAGGTTGCTTAGGTTGGGTTCTGACCTGTGATTCTCCTGCCTCATGCTTTCAGAATGCTGGGACTTCAGGTATGTGACATTGCTCAGATTTAAGTCTACAATCTTAGCCAAATACTTCAGATGACTCCCCATCAAATCAAGGAGACATTTGAAAAGTTCCCTCAAGAAATAATAAAATTTAAGTAAGTGAATTTTTTATATTCAATATTGTGACAGGTTGATTAGTTAAGACGGAGTTCACCTAATAAAGATGGAAGGGCCCTGTTAAAATAAAAAAACAGATAAATAAATAAGGAAAAATTCACTCAATCCCCTTGAGCAGCCACTTATTTTGGAAGTTTAGATTGTCTGCTTTGTATTCCATGTGTACTCTAATTTCAAGATTAATGTCCTGATTTACCAGAAAACTAAAGTTTCTTCATGTTGATTTATCAGATTATTGAATTTTCACATCTGTTTTTAGAAGTTGTCATTTTTTTCAAAGTTCCAAAATTATGAAAACAAAACAAATAACTACTTTTCATAAAATCTCTATGAGATCTTTTCAATAGTGCTTTCTTAGTACACTTTCATACAATCCAGAATTTTTGCCCATCATGAAATATCCTTATAAAATATTACTCTCAAATATTATGAGGTATTTAATATTTGTGCAGTATTTCATAGTACATGGCATCATGTCTTATGTATCAAAATACAGTTTGAATATCTTTTATTTAAAATCCTTGGAACCAGAACTATTTCAGATTTCAGATGTTTTTGAATGTTGGAGTAACTTGAATAGTGACCTATCTTGGGGAAGAGACCCAAATCTAATCTAGTCATAAAGTGCATTTATATGGTATAAGGTATATATATATATAAGATATATATATATATATATATATATATATATATATATATATATACCCTAAATATATAGCCTGAAGGTAGTTATACCCAATCCAATAGTTTTAGTGCATTAGTGCATTTGTGTTGTTGACTGTGACCCATTACGTGAGGCCAGGTGTGGAATTTTCCACTTGCAGTGATATATCAGTCTTGGATTTTGGAGTACTTTGGATTTTGAATCTTGTATTAGAGTCTTGATCTATACTATCATTTATTTTAAAATGTTCTTAATGACATGTAGATGTTTCCACTTCTTACAAATAAAGTAACCATTTTATGATAGCTCTCATTTAGAAATGCTTCTAGCATCCCTAAAACTTTGTAATAAATTTTAACAGAAAAAAAGACTACATTACCATTTGACAGACCTCCATATGTATTTGACAATGATCCCAAATTGATCTGTAAAAGTGTTAAGCAAATTTATATTTTTACATGGCTATCAAAATATCTTTTTAAAAAATCTTGCCTTTTATTATACCTAATATATTATTAATCCATTTTGTATCTTGTATCTTTGCATTCCTCTGAGAAGTAATGTAATGAAAGTCTTTCATATTACTTAGTGACTACTTGAGTGTGTTTTATTCACTACTATATCTTGATGGCCTAAATCTGTGCCTGCCATATTGTAGGGCATCAAAGCACTTAGTATGATGGAAATTGTATTTCACATCTTTATCTTATTTTCAATGTCATATTTAAAAAGTGTCCGTTGACGGGATCATGTCAACTTGATGGAACTAGGAACCACACCTCCATTAGGATTAGGATTTGTCAACTACCCTAGATTGGGGATCAAGAACTGGTCTGGATTAGAGTGTGAGTCATTTGTGGGCTGGCCAATGAGAGAAGAGCACCCACCCAGATGTGGGAGGGCCAACTGGAACTCCAATGGTATAAAAGTGAGGAAGAGGGACAACTGTTACAGTTTCTTCCTCTGGGAAAACTCTTGCCTTTGCAATTGTCTACGGACGCCGACTTGCTACACATCGTAGATCTTCAACACAGATTCTCTCCAGTCTCAACTCGTGCCTGTCTACTCATCACTGCTCTTTAGTCACTAATCTCCAGTCCCCGATCTTCCCCCGAGGTCTACAGCAGACTATCACTGCACCTGCTCTTCTGCAGTACAGGACAGGAGATCTACTTCCTGGCTGAGCAGCCACCTTGGACCACCTCTATTCTTGGATTTGTAAGCCTAGTAGATCTTTTTGTGATAAAATCTGTAAATTCTGTCATTTGAAAGAACCCAAACTAATGCACCTGCACACATACCAGCTCCAGATTTAACAGTTGTTCACTTTTGTCAGAGATTTAGATCGCCACATCTTTTTTCTTTAATATTAAAGCATCAGGATTGTACCGTAAGTAACATTTCTCATCCATATACCCTCTGATTTATACCCAGAGGTAACCATTATCTGAAATTTGATAGATTACTTTTTTAACTTGAGAAACAGTTTTTAAAAAATATTTTCCATCTATAGTTGTTTAAATTCACAGATGCAGCCAAAAAAGGAAAACTACAATATATTATTATAAGGCATTATTAAGGGCATTATTGTGTTCTAGTGAGTGACTGTACCAGATCTTAATTTTCCAATGTCTTACTATTAATAATCATTTTCATTTCACCAATTACAATTTCAGAATAAATATCTTTAATATACTTTCATATGATGCTCTCCCAGAGATCTCCTAAGATATTTTACCTGAAGGAATTTTAAATTATTATTTAAAGTATTATTTATCTTTGTCTTTACTTGGTATTAAGTAATTGCAATGTAGTTTTAATAATTTGCACACAACACATCCCTCAAGTTATACCTCTGAGGTTTTTTTTCAGATTAAAGAGTACGATGAGTGTGAAGAGGTATATTATGATATCATTTTTGTCTCCCTGCTTGCCCATGAGAAAGAGCATCGTCCCCATGTCATGCACGTTGGAGGCTCCTCTCTTGTGTTGTTTTGACCAATTGACCCTGAATGTGTTTCTGATTTTAGTGATTTGTTTTCCGTGTTAATTTGGTTCTACCATGGACTTTGGGTTTAATTTGTTCTTATTTTATTAACTTCTTTTCTTCTACTACTTATTTAGTTAATACTAGGGATTGAACATGTGGTCTTCACAGTGAACCATATCACTGATCTCTTTTTTCATTTATTATTATTATTATTGTTATTATTTGAGACAGCATCTTGTTAAATCACTAAAGTGTCCAGGCTGGTTTCAAAATTGCAGCCTCCTGTGTCAGCCTTCCAGAGTTCTGAGAATACAGGCTTGCTCCACCATGCCCAATTAATCATTTTTCTTTTAAATGAGCATTTAAAGCAACATGTCTCTACATGTTTCAGATTCATGCTATAAAATCTTATGATTTGCTTACATGATTATTGTTTGTATCTGGAAGGTTCCTCAGAAGCCTCATATATTTGGATGTCGTGGAATATCTTTGGATTCTATGTGCTGTTATAAATGGGGCCTGGCTAGAGGGACAGATACTTGGCGCTTGACCCAGAAGGACCAGATCGCTGGGCTGGGGCCTAGAAGGCCAACTGGCCGCTCTGGCCTTCCCCACACTCTCATGATTTCCTGTCCTCCTTACTGTGAGCAACTTTTCTCCAGTTTGGTCTTATGTGACTTCCACCGTTGCCTACAGCCCACAAATGCACTGACACCAGTGGAAACTTAAATAAAACTTTCCTCCTTTAAATTCTGGACATCAACTATTGTGTCCCAGCCACAAAAAAGTTACTAAGACAATTATCCTGTTTGAAAATGTTCTGTTTAAAATATTTTCTACTTTCTTCTGTGATTGCCTGAGAAGTGTGTTGCTTAATTTTTAAATACTGTATGCATTTTTTTCCAAATTTTACTTTATTTTTAATTTGGCCACAAAACACTTTGTATTATTTTAATTATTTAACTACTATTATGGTTTATTTCTTGATCCACCATAGGTTTCTATTAGATAAAAAAAACTTTATATATACTTAAGACTTCAGTCTGCAATTTATAGTATTGTACTGTAAAAATGCCCATCATGTCAGGTTGGATGCTAATGTAGTTGCAATTTCTGTGCTTTTTCTATATGATCACTGATTATTTTAATCAATTACTGGGAAGGAGAATTGAACTACCTAAACATAATTTTTCATAGGTTTTTTTCTTTGTGAAGAATCGGTATCTCTACATGTAATTTGAAACTCTACGTATAGTAACAATAATTAGTATTAAGTTGGAGCTCAGCCTTGGTAACTCAGCAATTTAGCAATCTCAAAGTGAAAAAAAAGGGGTGAGGATTTAGCTCAGTGCGCAGATCCTAGGCTGCATTCCCAACATTCAAAATACCACACACACGCGCACACACACACACACACACACACACACACACACACTCACTCACACACACACACATCCTGGCTTTGCTGCTCATTGCTCTTCAGGAAAGCATCTCTTTTAGCTTAAACAATGGCAGAGAAACATTTGGGCAACGTGAACATCCATTGATGTGGACAAATATCAGAAGCTAGAGGACAGGAATGAGTAAGGAAGCCTAACCAATCAGATCAATTTGCCTTGGCCATCAATTTGGTGCCTCTGAATTCAACAGCTTGAAGTGTCTCTTTGCCTTAGAGAGAGGCAGCACTGAGCAGACTAAACAGCCAACAGCTGCATAATAATTATGACCTCGTAAGTACTCGGGGTTAGAGATTGTCCTCAACGGTCATGGCCAAGCATAGACAGCCTTTCTTAGGTAGGCTCTCGTTTTCTTACTTAGTGAGATATAAGCATACCTGAGGGACAACAGAGAGGATCGAACACAGCGTGTTTCAATAGAGGAACACAGATATCAATGTATAATATATTTATGACCATTTGCTAGGCATTACACATAAAGCACAATGACATTCTTAAATTATGTTACCCGCTATTCACTCAAGGACCATGACATCCAGGCTACTCTACCTGAAGCACTGAACACATCAAAGGAGGCTATTTATTGTGGTAAGTAGGAAAAAGTTTATTTAAAGCCAGCTTTGGGACAAGATAGTGGAAACAGTTATCCAAAAACCTTCTATCTCTCTGAGTCACTTAGGGTTCCAGATACATTTATAGCAGCATTGGCCAATGAAAAAGGAGAATTACAGATCTAAGTATACAAAATAAATGCTACAATTTGGGCTGGAGCACCTCCCTTGCAAGTGCAAGGCCCTGAGTTCGAGTCCGAATACCACACAAGGTGGGCATGGTGGCACATGCCTGTAACCCTTGCACTCAGGAGGCTGAGTCAGGAGGATTGCTGTGAGTTCAAGGTTAGCCTGGGCCACGTAGTGAGTTTAGGAGTAGCCTGGGCTACAGAGTGAGACCCTATCTGAAAAAAAAATACATACGCAAATGCATAAATATATACTACAATCTATTGTTGGCTAGCAAGTTCTCAGATTGTGGACACTTGTGTGACTTTGTTCCTAGGATTTCTTTGCTCCTGCTCCTGGGAAGAAGGAGTTCTTCATCAGAAAAGAAATTGCTTTTCCTTCTCTGGCTGGCATCTACATGTTTGCACATATGATTTTTTTCTTCTTTTTGCTCTGTCTCTTCTTTTGAGGTTGAAATGCTTCTTATGAAGGAAGGGAGAAGGTGCTGATATCCGTTATACACACTGGGCTGCCTTAGCAAAAGACACAGGACCTCTATCTCTAAAACAAGACACAAGGATAACGTAAGTCTCTATAACACTTGAGAGAAATGTACTCTAAAGGCCTTCCCACCTGGGGCAGGCACCTGACAAGTGAAGAACCTATCTCTTCTAGTTGCTTAACACCCACGCAGAGAAGTCAATACTCCATTTTTCTTCAAGTCTTACTGTTCTTAGGCAGTTTGTCTTTACTTTTCTTAGTACTGTCTTATGTTAGACTCACATTCCATGTCCAGATGGTACTTGATGAGAATAGGAAGAACTAAGTCTACATCCTCTTGCTCTAGAACTTCAAACCCAAAGTGGCAACTTTATTAATATGAAATATACACTTAATATTGTATAGTACTTCTTGACTGAAGGATATTTTTCCTGATATTGATATCAGTAATAATCACTGTTACTTTCTCTGAGATCTTTAAAAATGTAATTCCCTTGTGACCACGGGGAAGCTTTCCTTCAGTCTGTTTCTTTTTGATTTCCTTTCCTGTTTTTACATTTCATTTTCTTTTAAAATTATAATTTCTGTTAGTTGCTTTATAACTTCACTATACAGATATTTTGGGATTTATCTTTTGAGATATTGATCTGCTTAGTGTCTATTGTTATAGAATATGAACATTTATATCTATCAGAAATTCAAGAAATTTCTCAGCTCTTATCTCCTTGAATATTGCTTCTGTAGATCTTATATTCTTTTTCTAAACTACTATTAGTGATATAGTAGACCATATCACACTCTACCTCACATGTTATAGCTAGCCTTTCTTCACTTCTTTGGACTTTACTGTAGATAATTTCTATAGATGTGATATTTCCTTAATTTTTTTAATTTGTCTCTGTTGGAGCTACCCCGTGACTTTTCATTCATTAGTTTTCGTTGGCAGAATTCCAAACTAGATTTTTTAAAAAGTATCTGTTCTTTATTTTCTTGTTCTTTTCTTCAGCTTCAAGTTTCCATTTTGTTTCTTCATCTATTTTATCTTAAATGATGATTATGTTAACTCAAGACATCAGGATGTTCCATCCTAGGCTTGTAAATTTTTCAGACTTTTCCTCATGGTGGGCTTTGTTTTCCAGGTGATGTGCAATTTTTACTTTCACTGCTGATGATGGCTGAGTAGTTGTGTGAATTCCAGATGTCCGACATCATGAGTGGGTCCTCTCAGGTGTCAGGGAGACATAAGTTAAGTGTAACTCTCATTAAATAGTTTTAATGGTTAGTTCTTAGAGTAATACAAAAATAATTCCTTCAAGATATGCCAATGGGAGCTTTTAGCTTTCACTAGTAACCCTGTCAAAAATAAGATTTTAAATGTGTGTGTGTGTGTGTGTGTGTGTGTGTGTGTGTGTGTGTGTGTGTGTTTACAGTGGGCAGATATTTTCTTTTTCTAATTCCCTTTACCAGTTATGAGTGCAGGTCTTAAAAGACTGTGGAGAACTAAATCTGTACAATGTTTAGGGTTGTTTGTACTTCAAATGGATCCACTTCTTTGGATATTGCACATAACAACTGAAACTCTAGGTTTGATTAAATTAGTAAAAAAAGCATACTTTTTCCATCACACCAGTAACTCAAGTACAATATAAACTCACCAGTGCAATACTCCTCTTTGTTTTTGGTACCTAGAAATTTTATTTTTCATTTTGTCTTTCTTTTTTGTGAGCAAAGTTGTACAATAAGACAAAAACAGAGCTGGCGGACTGTATCAGCGGTTGAAGCGCCTACCTAGCAAGTGCTATGTCAAGAGCTAAGTACCAAGTTCGATTACCCAGCACTGCATAAACCAGATGTAGTGGCACACGCCTGTCATCCCAGCACTTGAGAAGCTGAGACAGGAGGACTGCTGTGAGTTCAAGGCCAACCTGGGTTCCACAATGAGTTCAGGACCAGCTTGGGCCACAGAGTGAGACTCTGTCTCAAAAAAAAAAAAAATTCATGTAGTATTATCATTTGCATCAGAAAATATTTTAAGTGATATGCTTGCCATTTTTCTAGAGCTGAAAGTATTTAAATTAGTGCATTTATGGAAAATTTTCATATATGCAACCTGACTGTATTGCATATAACCAAGTTTTTTATATCATGTCCTATGGAAGTCTTTTTTAAGTCTATTTCCATGATGAGATCAAATAAACACCAATTAATTCTACTTGGGTATTGCATTTACAATACATAGTTTAACTCATGTGTACTTGATATAAAGTCAGAGCTAAAGCTTTCATTTCAATATATTTCAAAAGCATCCCAGATATGATAATGCCATTTACTAAATAACATTTCTTTCATACTGATTTTAAAGATACTTTCATCAAAAAAAATATTTGCAGTAAAACTTGTGAACATGTTTTTGAAATCCTAAGAGTTTTGTATAAAACTATCGTATTTGAAAAACAACTACATTATAATGTTTTTAGGTTAAAATATTGTGCTCTCTGTTTTGAAGTATTACAAGTGACCTTTAATGGGTACTGGGCATTAATTTGAATATGCTGATGAAATCACTTGGTTTTCAAGACATTTGATAGAAAAATGAAACCTTAAACTACCAACTGGGTTTGAACAGATGATGTTTTTCTGCCAAATGTATCAATATTCATTAAACAGAAATATGTGCCCTAAGTTCAGTTATGAATAAAAATGAAATGGCTTGCCTGAGCGCTTACATGTTAATCTCCATTTGGTCATCATTTCTTAGCACTATTAGGACTTCCACCTTCTTTCTCAATATAAAAAAGCAATTAAAATATTACAAAGTCCCCATGAACTCTAACGAACTTTTGTTCTCATTATTAGTCATTTTTTCAACTAGAATTCTGTAGTTGGCTTTCCAAACCTGCATAATTGGCCAAGTCTAGGAACATTTTCTACTCCTATTTTCATTTTTTGAATTTTCTTCATTTTTCTCTAGATGACAGATGTCAAGACTAAATAAAATAAATACTAGGAGAAATAATTTAAGAAGATAACACAAAATTCTAATATTTCACACTATGGTTTTGTCTCTCTATGGATTTTTACATGTTGCATATAAAACATGAACAGTGTCTCCTCTGGTGTACTTCCTGTGTGTTTGATTTTAACTTCTATGTGGCCAGACTCTCAGTGGGTCTTAAGACTCATGTTCAGTCCCTTCTGATCTCTCCATTTTCCTTCCCTTAGCTTCCTCCCCCTTTCTCCATATCATCTTTCCTCATTACCTGTCCATTTACTTAATCTTTTGAAAGCGTGTAGAAGTAAAGTAGTTCATCTAAGACACATGTCATTTCACTGTGTGCTGTTAGTCAATGCAAGTGCTTCTTAAGGGAGGACTTTAAAAATATTTATATGTTAACGACTTTTTCAGTGATTAATTTTTCATTGCAGCTTGACACTGATTCTATTATTCATTATGAAATTCTTATAATTGGTGTGACATATGTGAAATAACTAGATGATTCTGCTCAGGTTCAATTTCATATCTCACTGACCTCACAAAAACTCACTTTTTAAATGTTCACTTTAGTATTGTAACACATCAATTTGATCAGTCTTATTTATTTTTGTGTTTAATTTTATTGCCTGCAAACATTTTCTCATCAGTTCATTATCTAACTCAGACAAACTATTTATCACCATTTAACATTCACTATTTAGCCAACTTAGTTTTTAAAAATTTGCCAGGGTGCTTGTTTGTTCTATCAAACACCATGAATTATAGAGAAATTTCTGAGCGTCTCTTCCACCTCACCAGTACTAACAGATGGATGAATCTGCTTATTTAACAAAGTTCAGGACTTTTCAAAAACAAGATAAAAAATTCTGAGACAATCCTAAATAATCAAATGCATCCTTTGATCTCCATCAGAGGAAATGAAACACCTTTCTCCTCCCACCTCGCACTTCCATTCACCTTGTCTCCCTTCTACAACCCCACGACAGATTATCTTGCGTCATGAGCTAAGCCATAGGCAGATGATTATAATTAAATAATCTCGTTGCAGTAACTAAAAGAGCATTCTGCTTCTTTCATCTTTAGGAACACCTAGAAGAAAAAAGCAAGCACACTCTCTGAGCACAATATCAATTAATTTTCTGTGTCCCTTGTTCATTTCTTGTTACACCATATGATATCCTTGTGTCACCCAGTAAGACTACTAAGGAACTGATTGCTTTGTCCTTCCTGGTGTTTTACATAGTGATTTTAAGGAATGAAAGCATTACTTCTCACTCGACCTCAATAGTAAACACATCTCTTGAGAAAGATTTATACTGTTTAAAATGTAAGTCTATGCATCATCTGCTAATGCTATGTAATGAGGCTCAGAGCAAAGAGGTTTCCCCAGTAAATTAACTCAAGCACAGCAGTATATTGTTTGGACAAGGCCATATCTATTTACATGAGTGGAGTAAACGATAAATCTTCTGAGCTGCAGAACAACAGCGATATGGCCCTCGTGGGCGTGCATCACTTCTAAGTCACTGTCTCACCTTGACGTTTATTTTCTGTAAGTTACACGCTTACCCTTTAGACGGCGTTAGGAGAGCATTCATCTTCCTTGAATATGTGCACCTCCGACATTATCTCTTCCTCGGGCAATAAAGAACCTCCATTTCTGTATGTGAAAAAATTTAAACAAGAATGAACTGCATAATGCGTACATTTATTGTTGATTTCATAATCAGTAAACAACTAACCGTGACATACGGAGCTGATCTGTGCTTTAAATAATGTGTGTTTCCAGTGTGACAGAGTCCCTTTTCAAGCCATATGGCCGGATGGTCGTTGCTTAAAACACTGCTTTGAGTAAAATTCATCATCTTTTCAAAAGTTATGAGATATGGGAAAACCACGTTTTATTGCCTCTTAGGCTAACTGAATAAATTAATTTAGATTCATACTCACTCTTTTATCCAAATGGGAGTCCTTTCTCTTTATTCCCTCTTCTTCATCAATTTTTAATCTAAAATATTGACAACTTGTGAATAGTTCAGAGTAATTTGATGGCAAGTTTTTGGAGAACAAAATTAATAATATCAGTTAAGCCTATTATTGAACAGAATTAAATTATTTTGTGCCACTTTTCCATACCCTCCAGGAAATAAAGTTCATGTAACATAGGATACTAACAGGATTATTTAAGCATTCCAGTGCTAAGAAGATAATAAGAACGTTACATTTTTAACAAAATATTTTCTATATTTTGTCTCTAGAGTGAGGTGAAAACCAGAATATCTACAGAATAAAACGCTGTATTAGGTAGTTTGTTCAGGCTTCTGATTGCTTGCACTCCTATGCCAGGTCCACCACTTAAATGACAACCTTGGGAAAAGTTTGATCTTTGTGCCTCAGTTTCTCAGTCTATAAAATGATGTCTGTCTCATCAGGTTAATGTGAAGTTTAAATAAGACAATGTGAATTAAAGCACGTGGATTAAACAAGCTTTAAAGAACTATTACTATAAAGTTTTACATGGTAGTAATTGCTAACATGTACCCAACATGTACTGCATGTCAAGCATGGTTCAGGCCAAGTCACATGTTAGTTAAGATCGCCACTTGAGAGGTCATGACTGGTCGTCACTACAGAGCTCGAGTTTGATCCCTGACACTTAGTTCCCAGGATCTGTACGCTCAGCACATTATCCTAATCTGAAGTCATGCAAAAGCATAGAGAATTAGAAAAAAAATGCATAAAAGGCTTTTAATTCTATTATCTAGCAATCAATAGACATGGATATTATTTCTTAACAGCCCTTGGGAGGCTTATTGATTTTAAATTGTAAAAATTCTTTCCAGTTCTTTTTTTAAGCTGAAGAGTAGATACAGTAAACTAATTCATTTAACAAATATACCCTACCAAGTCACCTTTTCTATCTATTCTTTTATATTACCTTAAATTGGAGCAGATTTTTTCCATCTTACTTACCCAAAAGTTTTTAAATCACATTACAATTTTCATTCAATGAGCTCTAAAAACAAATAAAAATTTACCCAAAATGTCAATAGAAATATTTTAAGACTCCAAAGTAACAAAACTAAAAGTTACAAAACTACGAGTATGAAACATTTAAATTTTTAAATAATTAGAAAATGTACATAATACCAACATGTTCATCTCTTAACTTACTTATATTTATTATTATTATAAATTATTTTATGTCAATGTCTAACATTATGTTCCTAATACGATCCGAAGAAACTTCTTAAAATGTTGAAAACCATGAAAATTAGCATTCTTAGTATATTTCAAAAACATACAAATGAGTATTAAATCTGAATTGCACTAAAAGGGTAAAATATCAGTTTATTTAATTAACAAAGTGATAACTACAAATAATTAGAGCTGGGAGTGCAGCTCAGTTATTAGATTATTTGCCTGGGAAGTGCAAAGCCTTGGATTTGATTCCTCAGCACCACATAACCCAATAACTGAGCATGGTGGTACAAGCCTGTAAGCCAGCACTGGGGTGTTGAGGCAAGAGGATTGCCACCTGGAAGACAGAGCAAGACCCTGCCAAAAAAAAAAAAAAAGACAGAAAGAAAGAACAACAGACAAAAAGATAGCCTATTATCAATCATTGAATCAGATAAAATACCATTATTCTATTAGATTAATGAAACAAAAATATTTGGACTTTACTACTGACACTGAGAATATAAAAAAGTTTTCAGTTTTACTTTAGTGGTGGTAGTACATGATGGTATAGCAACATCAGTTACACCGTAAGGGTCTCTTTCCAGATGGTCATCCAGGACAAAGTCATCCATTCACAAGTTTGGGTCATCAGGAACTGTTGTTATGCTTTTCGAAACATCGAGAGTCACATTCAATACAAGTAATTCTTTCATAAACATAGATTAAGAAGCTCCAATAGAGTCTCTTGGATGCTTAATAGTTTAAAGCCTTAAGGTGTTCTACAGGCTGGGATCCCCAGCTGCTGAGCCTTAGCACCAGTCTATGACTTTGAAAAGACCAGGTCCCCTGGGCAGATAGCAAAGCAGCCAGCAGGTGGTGAGCTGTGAGTAAAGCTCCGCCTCGGGTCAGCCGCTCCTATTAGCGTTAATATGGTACTGCTGATTGGCAGGAGGCGGAGCTTCGCTCCGGACTGCCCTCCTGCTGCTACTGCTTATTTTCCAACAATCTTCTGCAGTACAAGCACAGGCTCCCTCATCCCCACTCCTCCCTGTGTCAACTAAACGGATCCCTGATGCCAAAAAGGTTGAGGACCACAGCTGTAGAGGGAGACAAAAGTTAGTCACCAAAAAGAGTAGACAGAAAAATCAGAGAGGTGTGACAATGGTTTATTTCCTGTTAAGTTTCTCTGAATGGCCTGACTTCTTTTTGTCACTGAGTTTCAAGGAATTTTGTGTCACCTGATAATAAATAATTATTTTTGTTTAGTTCATATTTGAAACAAAAAAATCATGACAGAACCACTTATTTGAAATGTTTGGCTATTTTTCAAGATGTTAAAAGTCTTTTAAATCCTACTTTTGAGAATCCATTACGGTAAAGGAAAATATTCAGATATGACCCTATGGATGCATTATAAAAACACATCATTAAAAGTATTCTAGACAAAATATTATTTGGATTTTGTTTACAACACAAATATCAATAAAAATGGACTAATTTTAATAACTATATATAATTCAATATTACAAAAGTACTTAAATTCTTTACAAAAATGATAAAATCAGTAAATAAATAATTTGGAATATTAACTGAGAAGATTGTAACGGAGACTTCTATGTATTAGCTTACTTACATTTTGACTATCATTCTTATTTGCCTTTTTGCCTTTCATTGATCAAGCATATAAATTTTAAAAATTACTTTATTAAAGAAGGTGTCTTAGTTGCTTTCTTGTTCTTGAGACGTAATGCCCAACAGCTACAATTTAAGGGAAGAAAGGTTTAGTTTAGCTCACAGTTTCAGGTCTCCATCTCATCATAGGCGGTGGGAAAGAGTAGAAGGGCTTGGTGGAAGCCCAACCAGAAACAATCTGTTCATGGCGTGGCAACAGAAAGCAGAATGAATGAGGAAAGGCGTAATGAGCACCTACTCTTCCGGGTCATGACCCATTGATCTTCCTCATGTAGGTCCATCCCCACTGACTTGTCCCTTCGGACCGGGCCCCAACTCTTAACAGCACATGGAATCTATAATACCCTACAACATCAGATTACATGAGGCTTTGGGACACATTCCACATCCAAACCATAACAGATGACAACTGTATAATTTTAAATATCATAGTTTATTACTAAGAAACTGGTTTTTGTCATTTAGTGAGAAGATTTTATGGTACTCTTCAGCTACCATAATATCATAATAATATTTGTTTGCTTTGATTTACATAAGCATTCCAAAGATTCTATATAGAACTGATAAGTTTGAAGGACAATTTCTGTAAGTATGTAGCTTAATCATTGAAGTTATTCCCAGAACAATTATTTTATTTAATTTCCTTAGCACAGTCTCTTTATAAACATACTGAAAAGACATTTTCTTTCTTCAGTTTTTTTTTTTTAGTGAAGGATAAAAATTAACAGCATTTTGCAAGACTGTAATAGGTGATTTTGATTAAAAATTTTCTCATTAGAGAAGATTAGTAAGGCTCCAATTCAGAATGAAAAGATAGCCTTTTCAGAATTACAGATTTTTTTATGCAATATCTAATGATGTAGATAGGCAAAATTAACAAATTTTCCTGCTGGGTGTGGTGGCATGGACCTGCATCCCAGCATTTGGGAAGCTGAGGTAGGAGTGCCATGAGTTTGAGACCAACCTAAGATATATACAGTTAGTTCAGGAACAGCCTGGATGAGAACTTATATTAAAATAATTAGATTAATTAATTAATTAAAAAACCTATATGAACATTAGCTGGTTACTAATAAAGTGTTCAAGTTATTTGAAGATTATTTCTGTTAATGATAACATTCATTTGGCACAAAGCAAATAACTCACAGCTATCTTAAAACTCCTTAACAATCAATATCAATCCCACGAATCTCACTTTCACTTACATCAATAATGTCTAGTAACTACCAAGTTATTTCTGTTTGCTTTACTAGTCTGGTATCACTTTATGAATAATATTACATTCACTTACTTGTTTATAAAACTCAATATCGTTAAAATATTTTGATGTATTTATTTTTAAATCAGTTTTTTTGAGACAGGATCTCCTTTAGTAGTCCAGGCTGGCCTTGAACTCACAATGGAGCCCAGGCTGCCCTAGAACTCATCGTAGTTCTCCTCTCTCAGCCTCCAGAGTGCTGGGGTCACAGGCATATATTACCATGCCTGGTTATGATGTGGTGATGGGGTTGAACCCAGGGACTGATGCTTCATAGGCAAGCACTCTAACCACTGATCTACACTCACAGCCCTGTAGTGTTGTTTTCATTGTCGTATAATGTCACAAGATTCTGTTTGAGAAGTTTGCATACACTGGTACCATGGCTACCACAAGCTCTACTGTGGAATGGCGTACTCAGTGTTACACTCTTGACGAACAACTACATCGAGGGAGAGAAGACCACTCCGTGTACATTATCACATGGTATTCAGTGCTCTTTGAGTTCCCGTTTATAAAATAGCAAAAATTAAATTGATTGTCACAAATGTGCATTGCCGAATTTAAATTATTGACAAATTCATTTTCATGTGTAGCCTTTAGCATATCTCAATATTGACTTAAACATTCAGAGCCTCAAAATTATGCAGTATGCACTTCTCAGGTTTAGTGTTATTTTGCACATAAATAACAGCAGAACATTAAAATACCTTATTTATAAATTTGTAATTCTGTTAGTAGCTGAAAGATACCTATGATTTTTTCAACTCATTGTGTCATTCTTCCCTTGAGGAAGACTTTTTCAAAGATCTTGATTTCACTCGAAAAGGTCTGAATTACTCAGTTTGTCAAATAAAGTTTCAGATTTTTCCCCTTCCCTCTGATCTCTACCAGAGAACCAGCGTCCTTCTTGGACATGGATATGTTTGGGTAAGAAGGGAAGACGGTTCAGATTGACAAAGCTATACCCCTGGGAAAAGACCATTAACATGTATAATGGGATTTCCTGGCAGTATAAATGCTAGCACGCGCCCGCCTGGTGCCTCAGAGCCTTGCTGATGTATATATGCAGGTAGAGAGAATTGGATCAGCCCTTTGATAGAGTAATATAATAAAACTGATTTGGGAGCAGCGGTTCTTTTCATTTGTCGGCTTTCTCGTGGGAATGAGTTGTCAATCTTTTACTTCAGCTGATACTTTTATACCTCTGAATTCTGACGCGTCTGCAACTCTCCCTCTCATAATGCATCACAGCGCTTCGGAGTGCCTACCCGTCTCCAACCACGCCAGCAACGTGATGTCCACAGGTACTGTCGGCTGTGACAGTTTCCATATGCCTGGCCTAAGGACTTCAGAATGGACACTTCGAATCTTGTGAATAATCTCTTGTTTTATTTTTCCCTTCAATTACTTACTTTTAGGTTAAATATTAAAGAAGCCAAATGCCTATGAACTTTCTGAAGAAATGTTAGCAAGGGAAATAATTGAATTATTACTGGTTTCTGTAATAAGATCTTGCTCCTTCATAGAAAAGAGTGCACTTTAGTATTTATAGTCTGAAAAATATTTTAATGAAAATGTTTATGGATAAAGAACAAATTCACATAAGTAATCCAAAATGGTTTAAAGTTTAATAGATGTGCTTTTTTATATGAAAGATTTATTGATTTTTAGATTGATTTGCTATTGCCTTAAAAACTAGCCAGAAACCTTAGAGTAAATACAACCAAAAATTCCTGGTATCCCCAAATATTTAAGAATGAAATATTTAAATATTTTAATAAACTTATACTTCAGTATTATATAAAACAGAGTTTATGAACTCAAGATTGAGTTTTAAAGACACTAAGAAACATGACTTTGTCTTACTTTATATTCTTAAATAAAAATTAAATTTTAATAATCTTAAAAATTATTGTATGAACAGAAATATATTTTGCTAGCGCAGTTAGTCTGTGTAATAATAAATAGATTATGGCAAAATTATTTATAGATGGAGAAGGACATTGGGTAAATTTCTTTCATTTAATGGACATATACACTTCATCTTCTATTTAGTATAAACATAATCCATCTTATACTTAGAAATCAAATAAAATTTTAATCACGCAGATATCAAAATTCAATTTGATATATGAATATTCTTTAAATTTTTTATCTTTTATTTTTCTGCTATAATTAAGCAGTTTCCAAACATATGTGCAGATTGCACATCAACCTTCAGCATAATTTTAAAGAATCGAGACAGTCGCTACTTGGGTTTCTGTAAAGTCATGTCACTTAGAGATTTTTTTTTCATCTACCAAAGATTCCTACAATTTAATTGAAAAGAGAGTACTGAGAGTATCTCAATATCTTTTAAACAAACATAATAATAAAGTACTTTAATAAAAATATGTAATATAAACAAACCTGAACAATTATGACATCGCAAATCATATTTTAATTACAAAACTTTTTAATACATTAGGTATGAGGATGTGGACATTTATTTTTTTAATCAACTAGGTATGAGAAAAATTTAACCAGCATGATAGTAAAAGTTAAAATTGAAGTAATGAACCAGCCAAATGATTTTGTTTTAATCAAAACACTATTTATTTTAAAAACAAATAATAATGTATTCGGTCTTTTAGTTTATCTTTTACGTAACTTCCTAAAATCAGAGCAACAAAATTTATTTAAGCTTTGGAAGTAACAAATTGTGTAAAAAGTAAATTAGTCTTTAAGATGTTTTAAATTGACTTATAATTTCTTGCAAAGTTATAATTATATGCACCTATTTGTCAAAATAGAAATAGTGGTTTTATGAACACTTCTGTATCAAATATGTTAACATTTGTTTAATTTCTGAGTACATGCGCAAGGTTTTTATGTGTAACCATTGTGAAACGACTTCAATTCTTTTTACACAGGTATAAAATACATTTTTATGGAGTTATTTTAAAATTAATAATTGTCCTATAATGAGAAAAATACATTTTATGAGTAGACCACATGTCTTTAATCACTAGATTATATCACAATAATCTCAAAAGATTATAATTCTAAATTATTTAACATCTTATTGTTTCAAGAAGGTACAGTCAAATTTAGGAAAATAAACTCTTATATTCAGTATATTAGGGAGAAAATAAGAAACTAAAATCCATAAGAAAATGCTAGCAGTTTATTGTCAATAGTTTTAGCTCCTTGTTTACTTGATGTTATATATTTAAAACTTGGCAAAAGGGGTTAAGGATGTAGATCAGTGGCTGAAGTGTTAGCCAAATGCGATGGCACACACCTGAGAGCCCTAGGCAGGAGGACACTCTTGAATTACACACCAGCCTTGGCTCCATAGCGATTCAAGATCAGCCTAGACTATAAAGTGAGATCCTGTCTCAAAAACAAGTAAAATAAGTATGTAAATAAATAAATAATAAAAAGTTAAAAATCTTGGTAAAACTTTAATAATTCAAATTTTCTTTCAAATCCCATTGATTCCATGAAACATACATAAGATTTTTTAATTATACACAGCTTTAGTATTTGATACTTATCAATGAATTTATTTTTTATCAACATTATCTTTAGAATCATTGAATCAATTGTTTGCATGCAGAAAACCTATGATCTCCTGCTTTCAAAGTAAGTGTATGCTTACCGTTGTCACAGGGATTTTCCAAAACTCTGAATGTTGTAGGAGATGTTATGATTGTACCCTTAAAATGAATATTTTCTCTCATTTCCTTTTTGATGAAAGGAGTTTGTTAGGAAAATAAGAAAAACTACCAACTATTGAAGAGTTAGTTTTGGTATTCTTTCTTCCAGAGAAAACCCTCAGCAATTGTATTAAAAGCGCAAGTGTGTTAAAAGACTATTCTTTAGTCAGTTTATTGCAGTGTCGATATAAGAATTTTTCAATTCTCAAAGAACCAAGATCTCAACTGCCTGTTCATTTCTTCATGAGACACAGCCACAGGACAGTGAATGAACAATACAGTCCACATTGGAACAAGCCTTGATGCTTCATTTTACCTACTCACTAAAAAAGTTCTCTCAAATTGTTTTTTAAAAAGCCATATAACTTTAAGAATCTCAAAATAAGAAGTTAAAATAAATTGGCTGGGGTAGTAGCTCAATTCAAAGGTCTTGGATTCAATTCTGTAAATAAATAAATAAGTAAATAACATAAACACGTATCTTGAAAACAATTGAGTGTATCTTGAATCCTTATATATTTTCTAACCAGTTCTATCTATTTTGTCTGTGTTCCAACTCCTCAATCCTTGCACGCGTATTCCTCTGTGACAACATTGGGAACCACAGCAACGGGACTTCATTATTCTGTTCCTTCCTGTCATTATGGAAACCAGCCATCAACCTATGGAGTGATGGCAGGTAAGGAAATTTACTTTTATACATTCTATTGAAGCTAGGTACATTTAATGGATTCGTGAATTGAGATAATTTTGACCAGAGTATAACGAGAAATTAGGAATTCTTGTCCTTGAAAATTACTGATAGAAACCACCAACTATTGAGAGGTTTCTGTGACACCCTAGGGATTAGATCTGATTAACTTATATAATTTTGGACTATGGCGTTTCTTGACTTTCGTGTTTGCTGTGCTTGTTTTTTGTTTCAACTCACTAATGTCAGACTACCGGTTATCACCTGTTGCTGCTATTGAGGGGTTGCCTTTAGAAATAATATGGTTGCTACCAACCTCATATAGTTATTTAAATTTAAATGTAAATTAGTTAAAATAAAAGATTCTTCAGTTTCACTTGTTGCATTTCCAGTTGTCGATAACCTCATGTAGTTAGTGGCTATTATTTCTCACATGTTTCTAGAACAGCCCCTTGATCACAAAATTTCTTGTATGTATTTTGCCCATAAAGAAAATAAGATACAGACATCTAGAGTATATAAATAATTCTATCCACAAAATTTTCTTAAAATAAAAGACCTGTTCAAAAAGTGAACAATTGAATTGAATAGCCACCGCTTGGAAGTGGGAGTACACATAGCCAACAAGTACACGGAAGAAATGTTCAACTTCTTCAGCCATCAGGGAAATGAAAACCAAAACAACACTGAGATACTCCAACAAGAATGTCTGTCATCAGGACCTAAAAAACCAACAAATGTTGAAGGATGTGAGGAAAAAGGAGATCTTTCCTAACTTAGTTGTGTTTTGTTATTATTCAAATAAGGAATGAGACAGAAACACAGGTTTGTGCCTACAAGGTTGAAATAAAATGAAACAACTTGTCTATTATTTGATTTCTCCAATTTTCTCAGCTTAAGACTTAATAACAAATTAAAACTTTAAGATAAAATACTTCAGAAAAATAAGTGTTTTATATTATATCAAGCAGCAATTCTGAATAAACTAATGTCCTCACTTCTGTGGCAAAATGAAGACATGTTTTTAATAATTGTCTATAGTTCCTGGTTTCTTTCTAATAATTAAGAAATAAGGAAAGCAAAATTTATTTTTCCTTTGAAAAATAACCACTTATGACCCACCTATGCAGTTAGAGGTCATGGTGAGTGAGAATAGACTTCCTCAGTGAGCTGCTTTCATTATAAAAATAGAAAAACATACGTACTTAGGCTCTGGAGGTACACGTGGGAAGCTTTCTTTAGCCCTTACATTTTAATTACACAGAGAAAAAATGCCAAGCAGGTGGCCATGTACTACCATCGCCTGCAGAGATGTTACTTGCAGAGTTACCAGGAACTAAACCGTACCTCTATTTTCTCTCTTAACCCAGTAAGGAGGCAGTCCCTGTCCACTGACAGATTAGCACAAAGATAAAACCAATTACAGACCAGTGGCCAATAATCTCTTGCCCTAATGCCTATAGGTGGATTTTGCTACCACTTGAATTCCCCCTAAGTCAGAGGGGTGCTGCCGGCCTTGGGAGTTTGCAGCTGATCTCAGGATTCTGCCATCTGTCTTGTTGTCCGGGCAGGAGAAAACAAGGTTCACGTTCAGAGAAAACATGTAGCTCAGGTTTTGCTGACATAAGGTCCTTCAAACAGGCACCCAGCAAGTCTGCTTCTTTTAACACTTTCCTCATCACAATTAAAAAAGAAAGGGTCCTGGAGAGACATTTAACAAGACTCACAGACGACGTCATGAACAAATATTTTATACCTAAATTTAGAGATATCATTATAGACTTAAATATATTTTGTCAATAAAAGAAAAAATTCACCATGGCAAGCATAGAGATTGTATTTGAATATTTTGAAAGGGGTATCATTAAAATATGTTATGCTTTATAATATGTCAGAATATCTATAATTTGATATATAACCAGCAATAGCATTTGCTTCATGGCATATTAAATCTTAGAGAATCTAAATTATTCTGCCTTCATTCCCGGAGAAACTGCACAAATTGAGTTATAAAATATAGGAGCTTAGAAATAACAGCAAAAGATATAAAATATATGATAGAAATCTGGTTCAGTTATTTGAGTATTCTGAGACAACTCAAGGCATTCATCAAATCAACAGCTTCCCATGCAATCTCTGGAAGCACATTGTCCATAACAATAACAGATTCACTGTCACATACTGTGCAGGAACATGAAGCCAAAGAAGAAGCGACATGTCAAAAAATGTGAAATTTCTATTTTAATATGGTGCTTTTATTAGCCCTATTCTGAAGGTTTAGTTTGAGCATTTTCATTAAATCAACCCACAGGAAGAAAAGAGCTATAGGTAATATTTTATCAAGTTTGTAATGAGGATTTTAATGAACAGGTGAACTCACTGTGCATCACAGTCCAGGTCCAGGTAAACTAACAAAGACGACTATTTGGGAGCAATGAATTAGGCACAAGGATTCACTTAACACCTCTGAGATTCAATCTCTCGTATCTAAGTTACTGTGGTACTCCAAATACACCACGTTTGATGGCAGCAAATCTGTGCCAACTCAACCTACTTTCTCTTTGACTTTCTCTTCTGATACACATGAAACTGGTCTCCCGTCTCTTCGCTCCTGAGAATTTAGTTGGTTTCACAGCTTTCAGTACAAATAATAGAAGAAAGAACTACAAATACTACCCAAAGCCCCTCCTGTTAATACAACACGGAACTAAATAGTAGCAAAAGTTCCTTAGGGTCTGATTCCTGGGTCGCTAACATTTTTTGTTTTCCGGTTTCCAAAGAGAGGTGAAATTTAGGAAACAAGCTTGATGCACTCTTACCCTTTCCAGCATTGTGAGGAAACTAAGCAAACCAGCCTCACTGCAATGGCAGCGGATGCTAAACCCGGCATGGGTACATATGCCATGTAATGGCCAAACTATTGAGGATTTTCAATGTATTTGCTTTAAAAGTTAATTATAAGAGAAAAACCAAAAACATAAGTTAGGTTCTGAAGTAACCAAGATGATGAACATTCATTCTTTTAAATAAGACCTGGATAACAAAAGATTATTATGGTTGAAAATAGTAAGTTTCTTTCTACCTGACTTAATACAAAAGGCCACATAGACATGTCTTTGGCAACTGACTTGGTGAAACAGCTCCCAGGGAAGCTCATCTCTTTCTTTCTTTCTGTTTTTCTTTCTTTCTTTTCTTACTTCCTTTCTTTTTCTTTCTTCCTTTCTCACTTGTGTCTTATCTTTCCTTTTCCTCCTTGTCTTCCCCCCTCTCTCTTTTTTGCTTTTCCTAATATTCTTCTCCTTCTTTCTTCCCTCCTTCCTAATTTATTTTGGACTAATTTTTTCTGGTAATATTAAATCTGAATGAAGGAGTAATTCTGAATATCTTCTGCCTTTGAGTCATGAAAGGTCTGCTTCATAGGAATGGCACTTACCTGCTCAGAAAAGTGGAAAGATCATATTAAATGTTAATAACAAAGTTGACTCAGCCAGACATTGGTGGCACACACCTATAATTTCAGCACTCTGGAAGCTGAGGTGGAGAATTGCAAATCTGAGTCCAACCTGGGCAACTTAGCTACTTAGGGAGACCGTGTCTCTAAACAACAAGAAAACTTAGAAGGCTGCAGATGTAGTTCAGTGGGAGCCTTAGTTCTGAGCTCAATTCTTACTGTTGCAGGAAGACAGGGAGGAAGGAAAGAAGGAAGGAAGGAAAAAAGGAAGGAAGGAAAAAAGGAAGGAAGGAAAAAAGGAAGGAAGGAAGGGAAATAATAAAATTATACATTGTTTTAAATTGCCATTTACAGGAAAGAGGAAATAACTGAAAATATCCAAATACATGTTCCCATGTGTGTGTACAGCTAGGGATATATGTCCCTGTGTTTCCCTGTTTCCCACATGCTCTTCTAAGGCACCAGGACCATAACCTGAGCTGCTGCCAGCTACACACTGGAGAGGGGCAACATGCACCAACAATGATGCACTGAGTCAGCGACTTGGCCTACTTCTGTCCCTCAGTGCCTGCATTAAAAATATTTACCTCTGTTCTCTCACCTGTACCACACAGAAGCACATTAAAAAACAAATTCAGAGAAGTTGTGTTGAATTAAACTGACAATCTGTTTTGTAATTGGGACTCTAGATAATAGGCACACATTTATTTGTAAGCTCTCTAAGTGTGGTCTTGTCTAGGACTAAGGACACTCTTGGTCTGTCAATATATTGGAAATTGCGTGACATCACAGCCCTGCATGACTTGCATTATCTTTTATTTGCTTCCCAATTTTTCTTCTTCAGCAATTTAAAAATGATTTGAAAATATTTTGCCACATATCTCATACCAGTCTCTTCCCAGACTCAACAAAATACCAAATCATAGGATAGAAACATTTTGCTTGCCTGAGCTTGTAATAATTATAATGTACTTTTATTCAGTTCTAGGAAAACTGATCCTGCAGACAAATGTTGATATACAGTGAAAAAATAAAACATACAGCACATCAACTTTTCATCTTGGTCTGGATGCCTTAAGTTAGAACATGGTGTTTCTCACGCTGTCTTAATGGATTCTACCTAAATATATCTTTTAAGTATGTGATCTACTTTCACAGTTTACTGGAATTTTTCCTGGACATCATACTTCTAGTAATTTTTAAATTAATTACAATATTTTTATCTGAAAGTGTTACTGCGTGGAAGATCTTTAAAGAAAAGTAATTTAATTTACCTAAGTACAAAGTGTTACCCTGTCTGGAAAACAAACGACAAATATTTTGAAGCGGTTTATTCTAGCACTCAGTTGACTCCTTCTAATTACTAGTGCCTTGTTAATTCAAGATCACACTAAAAGACAGTAACTAATTTTTTCCATGTAAAGTTCCTAAATTGTAAATTGTATGGCAACAAATAGATACCATTCCAGCTCACTTGTTTCTATAAGAGAAGGAACATTACAAATGTGAAATGAGCACTGTGCTTATACAGCAGGGGTTCCCAATCCCAGGGCTATGCAGCATCCCCAGTGCATGCAACATTAGATTCTCATATGAGCATCAACCCCACTGGGAACTGCGCATCAGAGGAATCCAGGTTACACTCTCCTTAAAAGAATCTAATGTCTAATGTTCTAAGGTTGAGCTGAGGTGACACACTGGTACCCATTGCATTCCTGGTCTGTGAGAAAACTGTCGTCCACAAAACACCATTGCCCTAAAGTCTAAATGATAATTATCACCAAAAATATAGAATAAATTGTTAAGATTGCTAAGAAATTCAGTCTTCTTGGTATAGTGTGTAAAAGATACATAGCAAGTTAGCTGAATAATTTGGGTTTGTGAAAGTAGCATATACTTTGCTAGTTTTGAATCGTTCTCATACTATAAAAAGCCAAATTAATTTAGATAAATTTGTTTATCTAGAAAAGTGATTGGAATATAAAACTCACACTTAATCTCTTGGATTTTTCAAATCAAATAAGCAAAAGTGGCAGATCATTGTAGTTCAACTGCTATTTTGGTTTAATGTCTCACTTTCATGTTTCCTTTTGTTTAGAAAGACAACAGTTTCTATTGGACAGGGGTGCACTTCGTATCACAGATTCTTATCTAAATAATGGAAGCCAATAATTTGCTGAGTTGCACTATTTTTACTCACTGTACATTAATACATTAATGATTTATATATTACATTATTATTTATGTTTTTTATTTGTGAATGTATTCGTGGACTTATTTATAGGTTGCGTGAACTCTTGATTTTTTAGTGTTTCCAGGAATATTTCTAATGATTTGTTTTTAGGTATATTCACAAGAAAATTGATTAATTATTAAATATCTCTATATTAAAATGCCTTGGTTATATACAATACCCAATATAAATTGAGAAATCTTTGTCAGTGAAAATTATATTAATGAAGAAAATGAAGGAAAAAATGTTAGACCTTGAGTTAGGCACAATCTCTTAATCTATATTCCTATACTACAATAGATTTTTTTTTTTTTGGAAAGAAGAATGGAATCTGAAAGCATTTGAACTGTTTTTAGAATATTTTACTTCTTTATCATTTATCATTGGATCCATTTCAGTCAATGCTTCATTATTTATGGGTGATTGTCATACCTACAAGAGTGCTATCTTTTTCTTGTCTTTTTTTAGTAAATAAAAATAATCTAAAAGTCATTCCTTTATATTGGATACTTTTCAAAGAATCATTCCACTAACATTTTAATATAGAACTTTTAAGAGTAGAGTGTTATCTACTCTTCAAATCTCCTTTGCTAGTGACTTTACATTTTTAATCATTTTCTGTCTTTGTTAAATTAAAAAGGTATGATTATTTCCCAATTGAAATTGAGCATTTATTAATAAACCAATGATTTTAAAAAATATTTTAAGTTTAATTTTACAGTCACAAGAGAGTTTCCAGCACCTTGCATAGTACAAAACACTTAGTATGTTAATTTTAGCAAACACTATAGGTCATTTGTTCAATGCGTTAAGAAAACAGAGGTCAATACATAATCTACTTGGAGTTGAAACTCAGCTCCTCAGGAATAGGTGTCCTTTAAGGAGAAAAGAACATGGAAATCCTAACACTTCTGAGAGAATATCAATATTTCTTTTTTATTAATATTTATTTGAAAATTCTTGTTTTTTTCATTATGATATTATCTTTGTTATTGCTGCTTTGGAGACAGTGGCAGATAAATAACCCAGTTCCTACTTAGCTACTCACACTTCTGTTTTGGAAGACTGACTGTAAGGTAACCACATAACCATTAAGAAAGGAAATGGCAATGAAGGGAGAGTGAACTGTAACAGGAAAACTGCTTTTCCAAAATAAGGACTACTTAGAAGTGGCGCTTCCCTCCTCTTCTTCCTTTCACAGGCAGCTTAACTCCTTGCCTTTACAAGTTCCCTGACCACACCCTGAGTCATGGATTCCCTCCCCTACACCAGCCCCTTCTGGCAGAGGACACCGCAGTCTCCGAGTTCAAGCAGGATATCAGGCGGAAAAGTAAACTGGTGGAAGAGCCAATAGACATGGATTCTCCAGAAATCCGGGAACTTGAAAAGTTTGCCAATGAATTTAAAGTGAGAAGAATTAAGTTAGGTATGCATCTGCTAAGTGCACGGGGCAGACGGTTTGGACATCTCTGCACCGTTGCTGGGAAACTTAGAATTTATTTAAAAGTTCACAACAGTTCTCATTTAGTATCTTTACTCTGGATTTGTGTATTTGAATGATGTCAAATGACAAAAATCTACAAAAAATTTCATTTCTTTTAAACTCTTAAAAGCCTAAAAACATGGATTTTTGAAATTAATGATAATGTTCAAAATTAATTTTAGAATGCCTTTCTTAAACTTTTGAGCAAATACTAGTTGTACGATTAAAAAATATGAAAGGTCTGTCTTCTGCTTGTCTTTCCTGTTTGCCAACATTAGCTTCTTATTTTCTGAAAGTTTATTATGAATATACAAGTAAATACAGATATTTTTATACGCATAAGTATTTTCAAGAGCTTTCAGTTTTTCCTTCCTTTTACAGATCTGTGAACTTCAGTTCATGAATATACTACAGTTTATTTAATCAGTTCTCTACCAATAACATTTTTAGGCAGTGTCTAATCTTTTGCTGTTAAAAAAGACTGCTACAGTGACTAACTTTCTCAATGCAATTTTGTACTTCTATAAACATATATACAAGAAAAATGTTAGAAACAAAGCTACTGATTAAACACTGCATTTCATTTTGGATGGATGCTGTCAAACTGGTCTCTACTGAATTTATAACAAATTTCAGTACCACAAAGAAATCCTTCTTGTTCCCTCACAATTTAAGGAACAAGTGTTTTTGTTGTTGTTTTTGTTTATCATTTTTGTTCTCTGCTTAATGGTATGCCTCTCCACCTAGAACACTGACTGCGATATAAATAAATGGTGCTTATAGAAAAGTACACTTAATCTTTTGGATCTTCCAAATTGAATAAAAGAGGTACCTCAGTGTAGTTTCATTTTAAATTTTCTAATAAGTAAGGAGTATATTTTCATACACTTAATAGTCATTTGTATTCTGTGAACTATATAAAGCCCATTGTTCACTTTCTGGCCAAACGTTTTAAACATTATAATATTTAACTTTGGTTAAAATTCGCGAAGCAGTACGTTTCCAAAAAAAATGTATTGAAATGATAATTTAAATCTTTGAACTGCTGGAATAAAACATAAGTAATTTCATAGCTACATTTACTGATTGGTATCATATATAAACATTTTCTACATATAAATGTGTAGCCTTAGGCTCTGAAATAATATTTAGTTACTCTGTAATAAAAACAGCAGAGGGCATATTTAGAACACTCATTTTCAGCTTCCTGTTTATACTGCTGTGAGTGTTTTCCGTGACCTGTGGATGGTGTGTCTCAGCTTGCACTCTAGAAAGGTTTGGGACAATCAATAAGAACCTTTTGCCTGGAGACAGACGCATTAGCAAGCGATGCAATAAATGCTCTCAGAGGTATGGGCAGACTGTGTCATCACAGCCTCAGAATAAACATTTTTCAGGGAAAGTAAGTGCAATTCATAATTTTATTTGGTGCCACTGAACAACACAGTTAAAATAATAATGGCACATCATCGTGCACCTCAGGCATTATTTATACGCTAGAGATGTTAAGAGAATACATATCATCAGACATTTAATAACATTAATAAACAAAAATTGAAGTGTTTTATAAAGTCTCTATCCTCAACTTGTTTAAAAACGATGTTCCCGTCTGTGTTCTTTCGATTTCTAGAAAACCAATTTATTAATTTAAGAAATAATTGGCGACCTTGATAATGTACACTGTTAATTGGAAATTGCCAAAAATAGTAAAAATTATAAGTATCTAATAAATGACAAAAGGTACTCAGATTTAAGGGCAGAGGAGGGAAAACGATGCCATGGGGAAAGTTGGAGCTAATGGTCTTGACTGCCGCAGGTTACACCCAGACGAACGTCGGGGAGGCGTTGGCTGCTGTGCATGGCTCTGAGTTCAGCCAAACGACCATCTGCCGATTCGAAAATCTGCAGCTCAGCTTCAAAAACGCGTGCAAACTCAAAGCGATATTATCCAAGTGGCTGGAGGAAGCCGAGCAAGTGGGAGGTACTAACGCTGTCTCTTAAGCCCCTGTGATGGTTGAAGCCAAAAACTATGACTTCGATTGCCCAGATCAGTGATAAAGCCACAGGTGTGAGGGGGCTCTCTCCTTTTCTCTTTCATATAAAAATAAACATTTTGTTATGTCACATTTTTAAAAAAGCAGTGTGATCCAAGTGTAGAAATGTGTTTACTGAGAAGAAAATAATCTTTCTAAAGCTTTCTAGATAACTTCTGCATTAAGTGGTCAAATTTTGGGGATCATGTAGGTTTTTTTTTCTTACCTGCTATACTGGAATAATTGTACACGATTCTTTTACAACCTAGCATTCGTGTACAGAGAGCACTTGTATAAACCCGGCCTTCAAGTAACATAAACAATTGCTAGATGGGTAATTGGACACATTGACATTATCTACTCCTTCGAATGTCAAGGCTGGATAAAGGTTTAGTGCATTCATACCAAGGGCTCTAGCAAGCGGTGAGAAAATAATTTGTAGGAAAACAATGTCTTTGTGAGGTTACTCGTGCTTTAAGCTTTTTCTATGAAATGTAATATAAAATGGACTCGACTGTGAAAATGTGAAAGCATAGTAAGTGTATTTTTGCATTGCTTTATGAAGAAAATTTGAACCCCACAGGCTAGATTTGTTTAAATTAACTGTTTGTGACTTTTCCTCTTTACCATATCGCAGCTTTGTACAATGAGAAAGTGGGAGCTAATGAAAGGAAAAGAAAGCGCAGAACAACGATCAGGTATTCTCTGGAGATATGAACCGCGAATCAATGAAAAGATGTTGTGCCAGTGTAACCAATATTTGCGTGCTACATGCGTGCCATATAATACATACGTGTGAGATGAATAGAGTCAACTGAGAAAGCAAGATGAGTTAAGAAATAAAATAGAAAGTAATAATAAATGAAGAGCTAGTGAGTTGGGACGTTGCTCAGCAGTTGAAGCACTTGCCTAGCAAGCGCCAGGTGCGGAGTTTGACTTTACGTGGGCGTGGTGGTGACGCACGCCTCTAGTCTCAGCATGCACTCAGAAGGCTGAGACAGTGTTGCTGTGAGTCCGAGGCCAGTGTGGGCTACATAAGCCTAGACTACAGGAAGGCCCCATCCCCCACCCCGTGTCCACCCCTGCAAAAAAGAAATGGAGAGTTAGTAATTTTTAACAATAGATAAAAATGTATCAGTTGATATTCAAGAACATTTTTCGTTTCAGAACTTTTTGGGTAAAAATAAAACCAAATAATCACTGCTAACATAGTGGCTAGTTCTGCTGTTGATTTTGCTACTAAGTTCCTGCTTTGGCAAAAGCCTATTTTACTAAACATACCAAAACAGGTCTTCAGTAATATTGGTCTCTTAAATACTCACCATAATGTCATGTCTTTCAGCCCAGAAAGATTTGCTTTTTTTTTTTTAAGTTTCATGAGGCCCACATGGGAGATACTGCAGGATTTATTTATTTATTTATTTATTTATTTTGGTTGTACAGTTGTTCGATAGACCTTTCATCTTTTGTAAACAATCCGAGGGATTGGAGTTGACGTACCTCAATTTCTCCAAGAACAGGGTGCCCTCTTGTGGCCTGCGATGGGATGAACAGAGCTCATGAGGCAACCCCCCACCCCCCATTACTCTTGTCTGGCAAGGTCACCTGGAAGACAAGCATCTAAATTTTAACACATTGCACAGTCGTTTTCAAATATTTTCAGGATCCTTAAATTTGCTTTTCATGTTTATATTTAGTAAATTCGATTTAATTTGTTCTGAGAAAAACTTCCCTAAAAACAACATGCTTTCACCCCACTTCACCCCACCCCAGCATTGCAGCTAAGGAGGCTCTGGAGCGACACTTCGGAGAGCAGAACAAACCTTCCTCTCAGGAGATCATGCGGATGGCGGAAGAGCTCAATCTTGAGAAAGAAGTAGTGAGAGTTTGGTTTTGCAACCGAAGGCAGAGAGAAAAACGGGTGAAGACAAGCCTGAATCAAAGTTTATTTTCTATTTCTAAAGATCATCTTGAGTGCAGATAAGATTTTCTATTGTGCAGTAGCCACTGTTGCCTCTAATTTTCCTTCCTTTCTTTTCAAACAAAAGAGAAATTACTCGGTTGGCTTTAAAGGTTATTTTATATTAACAGCTTCTGCAGCTTTCCTATTTTTATAAGAAAATCCAATCATTTAAATATTTTCTTTAAGACAATTATTCTTTTAAGCCAAAGATACTAAGAATGGACTCTTTCGTCTTTCACCTTTATCTTCAGATACACACACATTCACACACACACATGCCTGCACGCAAATATGCACACGCGCATACACATGCAGAGTATGTATATGGATATTTTAAAATCTTTTCTAGGCCGATTTATTAGCATTTTAATCAGTATTGTAATACACTTAAGGAATATAATCACAGAAGGCTCAATTAGAATATTAATTTTCTGTGTACCACCAGTCTTTAGTGTTCGGACTAAAAGTTTTAAACTTCAAAGTCGCAGATGCCTCAAAATTTTATTATTGCATTTATTTAGGGATAAACCTGTCATCAGAATTGATACCTTTGAAGCTAATATAGCTCAGAAAGGGTTTCAAAAGTTATAAAAACATTTGTGTATGATCTTTGGGTTCATCCTAAATATTAGCTTTTTTGATGCTTAGCTATTGAAAATGTGCAGACTAGGAGTAAAGCTCAAGTGGTAGAATGCTTTCCTAGCATGCGCTAGGCCCTGGGTCAGATCCCCAGGCACTTAGGAGAAAAAGAAAGTTTCACGTATTCTGGAGCCCTACATCCCCACTCTATAAATAGCTCCAACAAGGTAGAGAAACAGCTAGTTTCGCTGATGTTATTTTTTGCGCAGTTTGGAAAGGTGTTTTCTTAGAGTAGGTATGGGATCTTCGTTAAACGAATTATGATGTTAACAATGGCTACAGACATCAAGGGTATGGCATAACTGGAAAACACAATCTGTTTTCAAAATCTCTCTCACAATCCAGAATACCATCTGGGGTCCTACTTTTTTTAAAAAAAAAAAAAAGACTCAATTTTGGTGTAATTGGTTAAAACCTGATTTATCATTGACAGAAATATTTAACCTGCGGCTGGGGGCATAAACTCAGTAATTAGAGCACTCGTCTTAAGAGCTGGAGGACCCACATTCCACGCCCAGCACCAGGCAACAGCTGGGTGTGGTGATGCAAGCCTGTAATTTCATCACTCAGGAGTCCTAGGCTGGAGGACTGCCATGTGTCTGAGGCAAGCTTGGACTACACAGTGAGTTCAGGACCAGGATAGACTACAGTGAGATCATGTCTCAAAAATAATAAAACAAATAAATGAATAAATAAAAATAATAAAACAAATAAATGAATAAATAAAAGTGTTTGGCATACTGATCTTTCCAAATTCTGAGAACATATGTATCTCAAACATTTTACTTACAAGAATAAACTTTGAAACATGCAAGTAGAAGCAACTGTGACACAAATCTAACGTAGTGGGTTACTTTTTCTTTTTAAATGTACATTTGTTGGCATTATTTATTTTATACTACATGGAAATTTAATCAAATTTTATTGATTTGTAATGCATGTTGAATAAACTATACTGTCCAACTTCTCTTTATATATTAATCTCCTGACATAGAAAAACCCATATTCTATACAGATCATATATGAATGTAGACACATAAGCCCCATCAACTCTGATCCATTGCTAATAAACATAAATGTTTTAATAAAAGAGAGGTTTCAGTTGGCCTGATAATCTGTGCACTTAGGACCCAAGTGGCAACTACTTCCATTAAAGAGTAAATTCCTATTTGGCTACACAACTGTTTAAGTTTCTTTAGACAACTAAGTATTTCTTTACCTACCGAAAACAAACATCAATCGAGGAAAAGATTATTCAGTTTGCAAAATGTTGGGTCATCATATTCACACATACATGCATTTCAATACAAACAGAAGCAAAATGTAATACAATATAAATGCAGTGCAGTATTTTAAGTTTAAATAGGAATTTGCTGGCAATGTCTAATATGACCTGATTTTACATAGCAAGCACATATATAAAAATGCATAAGTTTAGAAGTTTAAATCATTAGTATAAATGTATTTATATATATATACATATGTAAATATATAAAAATATATGCTTAATCATGATCCTACATTTATTCATTGGTCATTCTTTTCAAGTTTAAATACAAAGAGCAATAGGAACAATTTTTTTCTCCTTAAACAAATTATCTCAAATGAATGCTTAATAGTTTGATAGTAAAATAACAATTACCTACTCATTTAGTTTTCATAAGCTAATTATAAATGTGCCAGTATTTACTATTAACTGATTTGTAGAAATGATGTTGGAATTATTTTCTAAATGTATTATTAGATAATGACTGATCTTTTAAAAAATATGATTTAGAATTCTAAACCGAAATTAAGTACCAATGGACCCATACTTTTGGAAATAAATATCAAAGACTAACATTAGTCATACAGGATTTCCACTTTATGTCCTTATAAGCCCTTCAATGCTATGCCTTCAAAACTTCAGAAGAGTCGTTCATTGAAATAAAAGATCTGTTAGTCATTTCAACTTATTGGTATATTAAACTTTACCCAATAGAGGTGGTTGTCAAAATCATTTGTATAATTTACCTTTTCATTTCTAATATTGGTTGGAAAACATTTGTCTAGTCAGACATATTTTCAGTATCAGGAGATAAGGTGCATGCATTTTCAAGTTCTTGGTGAGTAGATGTGGGATACCTGAAATAAATCCCCACAATCCTTAGGATTCCTTTAAAATAAATCCAATCTAATTGACACTTCAAGGAACTAGGATTAGAAAAATGGACTTTAAGCCCTCCTTGAGACTCAGCTTCCACAGAGATGAAATTGGAATGTTGATATTTTTCTGCTACTGAGAAATCTTTCCATGGAGAGTTCAGGCATCAATAAAGAAAGTCATCGTAATTCTCTTTTTAGAGTTGGACCAACCTTGTTTTAATATAGGCATAAGGCATGTCCATAAAGTAGAAGAAAAATTTTAAATTCGGTCCACACAGAGAAATCTGAAGACTTTGAAAGTGGGATTAGGGAACGTACAAGTAGTCAAAGGGGGAAAGCATGCAATTAAGAAAATACACTACAGTGTGGAGTTCAAGTAACACAAAGGACATAGATTGCCAGCTTCCTCCCTCTGCTCTCCAGGGACACAAACTTGAACTCCTTCCCGCTAGCCCTGCCATAACCAGGTACACCCCCGCTTACAGCACATAGTCTGCACAGCTCACTCATCTGACAGATGGTCTTTTTATGTTTCCTAATACTAGTGTTATCATCATTTGTCCCGACATTTTCCTACCACATTCTATTTCTAATACTCTAAAATCTCTTCCATCCATGACTTCTACATCTGGTAACAAAATATGACACTGGAAAAGCATCCCTTTCAGGATAGATCAAAGATACTGCTCTGCTCTCCCATAGGCAATCTCTAGATGTTTGAATACAAATGTTTTTTTTTTTTTTAAACCCACTATTGAAAAAAATAAATCTAGGGAAAGCAGGCTAAAACAAACATTAATTAAGCTCAACTTATATTTTTAATTCTCACATCTTATTTCTTATTCTCTAAGGAAGCAAAAGGAATTTTTATTTCTGGTAAAAAACAGAGTAACAGTACAAATTTATAGTGATTATAATGCTGCCGCCCTAAGCATTTTATGAATGTAGCCATATCACAATCACTCCATTCTCTTCTAGGTCCAAAAGTTTTCTGTGGTATTCAAATAAAAGCAATCATTGAGACTTAAATGTTTAAAAATAGAACTTACAAATATTTAGTTACTGGAAACTCCAAAAAAGACATTATTCTACTAATTTAAAGAGAAAATCACCATTTCTTAGGCTTAATTCATTCACAAATATCAGTTCTATTCCCATTGCTAGGTCCTACAAAGGTATTTTTATTGTTCTTGTTAAAACGTGTAGTTGAACTAATTTTCCATCCACAAAAGTAACAGAGGTCATTCTTTTAAAAATAAACAAATATGCATAAAAATTCTAACTTTAGGAGTCGCCAAGGAGAGTAACAGACATAAAGAAAAACAAGGACAACAGTAATAAATTTTTATTGAGTTTTTTTAACAAAATAATTTTAAAAAACCAAAAACCCCCACATGTAAACAAGAAAGAAAATAAACTCAGATGACATTTTACATGCATCCAAAAATCAAAACATGATCTGGATTAACATTCCATAACCCAGTAAAATGTTCTGACTCCTCAGTGTTCAGGGTGACTGTCCTCTGTGTACTTAACGATTAACAATAATTAAACTTATGCATTTTATAACACGACATGGTCTATGGGTTCTCAAGTTAATAGTTTAATTTTATGTTCCTCCACCAGTCCATAAATCACATATAGACTAGTTCTAAAACATTCAGTTATGTCAACGTTAATCCAAAATGTCCATCACTCCAAACTAACCATATTCATACCTGGTCTCTTCTGCGTGCCGTGTGATGGGATGGCTCCAAAGGCAGACACCAGAGCAGCATCCCTCACAGCTAGCTTAGCTCTACATTCTGCTTCTAACTACTGTTAACACCGCTTCGTTTTTCCTTATTCTCCCTAAATGTAAAATACCATAGCAACTTCACCTAGAAAAGATCACTAACACAGTAATACACAGTCAGTAATTTCTGACAGAGTTGTAGTTTATTAACCAAAAAATGTTAAGCTTTTATTTTAAAAATTTAGGTCAAGTATCATCATAGTAGTAGTGCTTAATTAAAAGTAATGAGCACAATTTAAGAGAATTCAATAGGCATATTAGTACAACTTAAATTTAAACAGATGAAGTTATAACAAATATGGAAAAAAATCACTTCTCAGACAAAAACCCCAAAAGATACTGTTTTATTACTATAAGACATTATTAATTTGGTGTCTTCATGATAATTTTACCCGATCTATTTTTGTAAGCTTTATATGACAGCCTGGGTAACAACTGTCAGAGACTTCAATAGTTGCTTAAAAATGTAATTTTTTTGCAGTTAAAATAATTTAAAGATGTGCACAATATATTTGTGCTAATTAAGGCAGGTGCCAAGCACATTTTAAAAGGTAATAACTTACCAAGTAATATGTTCTCCCAAAGAGGATAAAGAAAAAAGCAAAAGAAAGCAAAAAAAAGAGAGAGAGAAAGAAAGAATGAAAAGCCCCCAACAGTTTTTTAAGACAGATGTTTAAATAGCACTCTTCTTTTAGATCATTTAAAAATAATTTGGCAGCTGAACCGCCTATGGTCATAATGTATAATCATTTACAAATGACAAGCAACAGATATAGAATTAGTGATATACTCTAAATATTTTTTACAATTTTCTTTAAGTTGGTGCCAACTAGCATTTAACAAGAATTTTGTATTCAATGCAAAATGAACTCATACTAACAGATATAATATTTTTATGTCATGCAGAAAAGTCAACTTTTTTACACATCATCACTTCTAAATAGTTCTAATTAAAATTCAAGCGGTTTCCATTTTTGCATCATTGTCATTCTTTGGCAAAGGATTCAAAACAGCCACGGGTTAGAAAACAACTGTTCGCTCATGGTCTTCTTTTTTGCAAAATAAATGTGTCCTGTAAAAAGAATCTGCTGCTTGCTTATACTAAATAATTGTAAGTAAGCAAAAATACTATATGCCTTTTTTGTTTAATCTACTCCTAAAGCCTTCAGTTGCCTTTCAATCTCCTCATCGGATATTGTAGCCTTTGAAGTAGAGGCAGATGGCAAGCTTCGGGCAGCGGACGGAGCCTTGGCCATCTATAGTAAAGAGAGGAAAGGGGGAGACATGCATTAACAAGCACGTTGGCTTCGGGCAGCTGAAGGAGGCTTGGCCGTCTATACTAAAGAGGGGATGGGGCAGGGGTGGGGGTGCAAATTGGCAAACGTGGGACCCCGGGGATAAAGGATGCGCTGCAAAGTAATTTATTACTGAAACAAGCAAATCATGTAAGTAAATTAACGCTAAAGAACAAGCTAAAGCAACTGAGTGATAACAGTGACAGTAACTGTTTCCATCTAGAAAAGATGTTCATACCTTTCCAGAGATTTCAATTCCAATTTCATCAAGAACTTGATTTACAATATCCTGGCTTTCTTCTTCATCGTCAGAGCCATCAAAGATGTCATCAAGGGTATCATTGACTTGGAAGGGTAAAAGAGACAAGACAAAACAATTACTTTCAAAGTTAGACTCTATTTACACTTCTAGAAGACAGCCCAACTATGAGTATAAATTTTTTACATTATAGAAGCTAAATCTGGGTGGATCACCAAACTACATTTCAAATGCCAAGTATACTGGTTACATTTCTGAGCCATTATTTTGTAGTAACATTCAGCAGAAATTATAATAAAATAAACATTCTCCGATTTTTTTAATTGTATCTTTAGGGTTAAGTGGTATAGCTCAGTGGTAGAGAATTAGCTGAAACAGAGGTGAGGCCCAGGACTTGACCCCTTGCTCTAAAAAAGATATGTTTCTATATATGTTTCACAAACTAAATCCATGTGATATTAATAAATGCAGGCTTTACATATTGTTCTAAGTATTAAATTACTGAGCCAGTAGTTGTTAAACCTAAACAGGAAAAAAAACTATGTATATATGTTAATATTTGGGAGACAATTTACTCTTTTTGTTCTTCTAATCACATTTTCACACTTCTTGATTATATATTCCAGACATACAATCAAGATAAAGGTTTAAAATTCTGCTAAATTTGTACAAGCAATGATGCTCAAATTAACTTCACCAAATGATCAAGTTCACAATTCTTTTTCATCTCTACCCAAAATATTTATTAAAAAATGACTATAAAGTGTAATGCTGAATTGGGAGGGATAAATGTTTTAACACCAGTGATTATGTCTTACTAACTTTTCACAATGAACACTCAGTGCGTGTCATGTAGCACAAATACTATGGAAAATTAGATGGAGAAAAAGGAAGACCTTGAGGAGTTTCTTCTGTAAACACAAAGATAAACAGTTTAGTAAAATCTTGGAGAAAAGTGTTTACATTCAACTGGAAATACGTGTTAATTCTGGAATAATGCACAAGTTTCAATCAGACACAGATATGGTAATGGTGAGGCCACAGAGACACATAAAAGGAGGAGTAACTTCTTCTGTCTGTCATGCAACAAGTCAGAATGGTAAATGCCTAGTAGGGAAACACAAGGCAGTGGCCTATAATAGCACATCTCCTGAGTACCGAGGAAGACTCCAAGGAAGAAAAACAGGTAACCATGTCTGATCTTGCAGTAAAGTTACTAAGGGTATCCTGGTCAAGAGAAAGAGAGAGAGAGAGAGAGAGAGAAACCTATCATCAAAATAGTTCTTTTTTGGGGTGCTCTTAGTAGGATGTCTGCAACAATAACAAATCTGCAACCTAAGGACATAAAAGCCAAGAGTCCCTAGCATATACCACATATTGTAAGTCTGAAGAACGAATGCATTCGAGGCACACCACAACCTAAACATTCCCCTAAACATAAGATGATAAGTAATCTTTAGAAACATTATTATTTTGCATCAGAAATCTTAGGTCTGACACAGGAAAGAAACAGACACAAGAATCATCCGTGATGTTCCAGCTCTCCTCTTGCTTTGCCCACACATTTAGTCGCTCGAATCCTTGGTACTAATAATAAATTTCTGTATTGGCTATAAGTGACTTACAAGAGCATAGTTAGAAAATCTGACTTTTTTGTTAGTTCAACAGTATAAAGTGAATTTAGAAGAGGCTAGAGAGCTTATGGATTAAAAAAAATGAGGATTAGCCCACCTCTAAAGAAACAAAATGAACATTAAGACATAAATTAGAATCTCACGTCTTCCATTTTGTACACATGCAAGTGTGACTGTGACTGGAAGTAATTTTACCTCTTTGGATCTCAGTGTTCTAACTGATAAAATAAAAAGGCTTAACACCAAAAAAATGTTTTTGATCTATGATTATGGGATATTATTTCCACATCAGCAGGAAGCCATTACAATTTAATCAGCACAGCTTGGAACTCCACTTCCAAAGTAAGTAATCTGGATATTAGTTAAGTCAGGTCAGAGTTTGGAAGGGATGAATAAAGAAGTGTTACAGAAAAAATAAAAGGAGATGAGAAGAATCACATAAATGAAACCAAATAATTATCATCAGGGTTTAACAGAGAAGACCTTAACAGAAAAGAACAAACCAAATAAAAGTCGTAAGTTAATATTATTTCAGACTAGCTTGCAAAGTATTAAAATCAAAGGAGAACAACTGTGACAGATATAATAGGCTACTAAGTAAGAAGTCAGGGCTTTTTGTTTTTCCTCAGTGCTGCAGGGGTTGAACCTGGGGCCTTCACAATGAGCTACACCTCCAGCCCATCATTCATTCATTTATTTTTTTAGGAGGAGAGTTCTGTTAGTTTGTCCACAATGAACTGGAAGTTGCAATCCTGCTTTGGCCTGGAAGATACCAGTATTACAGACGTCTGTCACCATACCCAGCTAGTAAGGCCTCATTGATTCTTTTCATTATAGTTTAACTGAAATGTATTCCTCTAACACCTTCTCACACCTGTGCCATTACTGGGAATCACATAAACATGTTAGATGCTATGATCCCTACATAAATAACAACTCTCTCAGTGATTAAAAACTGACTGAAAATGTTGTCAATATCATGAAAAAGGCCTATTTTTCAAAGTAAATCCTTGAAAGTAAAAATAAAAGAACTTTTGGAACTATCAAAAGTAATCCTAGAAGAACTCTGAAATAAAATACTAGAACATTACTGCGGTAATCCTAGCAATATATAAATATACAACTGTTTAAGCACTAAATACCATTACACTACAATGTTAGCAGACACCTAGTTTAACTAGTGATATCTCAACATGGCTCTAAAACAAGCAGCAAAGAGTTTCAAACAATGATGCAAATTTTGGCATGTAAGTAGTGAGTCAACACTGACCAGAGTGCTATCGACGCTCATGCATTCACTACTGGTGAAACAAATACTGATGTAGTTTTACTGGAAGTATTTGCTAGTATGAACCAAAAGCCTTATAAAGCTTGGTTAATAATTGAAGAATATTTAAGAAATAACACAATGTAACACATAAACATATTTTAAAGCATCATCAAATACACGGACAATCTTAAAATTATCAATGTAACAATGATTTCATGTGAGAATATAACAGTGATACACAATATTAAAACTATTTTTAAGGTAAATATTTCAAAGAAGTTTTAAGGTCATGAGTATATGTTTATGTTACACTATTATATTTTTATATTATGTCTCAAATAAATATGGGAAGGTATAAAAAGGAATTGTGCAACAATAATAATAATATCTGGGAGTGTGGAATACATTTTAAATCTTCTTTTTCCATTACTCATTTTTCTACACAGTATGTGATTATTTTATAAAAGGAAGGGAACTAAACATTGAATGCCCTTCTGAGAGAAAACAAAGAGGAAGAGTTCTGCTAACTCTCCACCTAATACAAACAGATCTTCTACAGTATGAAAGAATCACAATAACTCAGAAAATACTTAATTTACTCAAGAAAGAATTATTTTCCTCACAAGTAGTTTTGCACACTCATCAGTAAAATACAACTGCTAGGCTAATATGTAACAGAAACAAGACATAATATTTTTTAAAAATTTTATTAATAGAATTCTGAGCCATAATCATTGCCAACAGAAAAATATACCAAAGTCATGAAGGTAAGTTATCTGTAAGGTTGCTCTATCATTTCTCATTCATCTGTTATACTCTCTAAAGTAGAAGCAAATTAATGTGGCTAATTCAAACATGAAAAGACTGTGTATTTTACTTCAGCATATTAAACTTACTCATTTCTTCAGTCATTTCCATTTTCATGTTTTCTTTCTGGAAATTCTGCATTGTTTGTAACGTCTTTTGTGGATCCATTTTCTTGTTAACTGCCTGCATTGTCTTTAAACATATAAAAAGTCAGGTTAGCTGTATAAATATAAAATTCTCAATATAGAATAATTTTTAAGGGAACAAACAAAACATGGACAAGCTTTTTAGATACACATCCTGTTACAATATATTACAGAGAATTAATTATTCTCAAAAAAATTAAAATATTCACTTAAAAGCCATCTGCTTAACCTATATATAATATAGATCAAGTAAAAAATTTCATGTGAACAGCAGGTAAAAACATCAATATAAAACTCAATACTATTTAAGTAAGAAAACTAAATTTGTCTGTTATGGGGCAAGTTGGTAATGCCTACATTAAAAATAATTTTTAAATTTAATTTTTTTCTCAAAGTCATTATTTTTATATGCATTTGTGAAGCACAACAGTTACATTTAGCATGAGCAGCTGTTACATGTATATACCACATCTTAATCACTTTTACTACCCTGTCTCCCTTAGCCCCCTCCCACCCTTTCCCATACCCTCCCTTCTACAGACCCATCTCCCATTCCCTACCACCTCTCTCACTGAAATCTTTTACTTACTTATACTTTGGATTTCTCACATTAAAAAACATCTGATATTTGATCTTTTAGGTCTGATTCATCTCACTAACCCCAATGATCCCAATGTGCATCCATTTTCTCACAATGACTCAAGCTTGTTTTTTCTTATGGCAGACAGTGCTCCATCGTGTCTATAAAGCACATTTTCCTTGTCCATTCATCTGCTGATGGACATACCTGCAGCTTCCATGATTTAGCTATTGAGAATTGCTATAACCAAGGGCATTCGTGTATCTCTGTTATATGTTGACTTTAACTCTTTTGGAAAGATACCCAGAAGAGGTAGAGCTGGGTCACATGGAGTATCAACTTTTAGGGTTTTTTTTTTTTTTTTGAAGATAAAACAATTGAATTTATTCAAGCTATGAAACAGAAACACTATAAAGAATTTCTTAAATGAACAGATCTATAAGGACATGTGAAATTCTCTTCTGCATACTAACATATCCAGACGTTGAAAGAAAGAATAGTTGAAAAATAATAACTAAAAACTTCCAAAATTTGATACAAAACATGAATCTACACATCCAAGAACTTTACCAAGCTCCAGCCATTATAATAAACTCAAAGAAATCACTAAGTTTTTTAAGGAAACTCGTACTGCTTCCCACAATGATTATATGAGTTTACAGTCCTACCAGCAATGAAGAAAGTCCCCTTATCTCCGTATCCTTGCCAGCACTTGTTTTGAAACTAAACAAAAAGCAGATCCTTACTGGGGTAAGATGGAACCTAAGTGTTGTTTTGGTTTATATTACTCTAACAGGTAAAGATGCTGAACAGCTTCATTATTAATTTTTAATGAAATGTTTAATGTATAAAAATGATTAGTCTATGCTAGCATATGAACATTCGTTAATATACTTTATCAAGAAATGTAAAAATTTATAAAAATTTTTTCACAAAAATTATAACTTATTTCATGAAAAGAGATCACTTTCTTGTAGTATGCCTAAAATATACATATGATGCATTATACATGTATATAGATGTATGATTAATTACATATGCATATGTAATATATATTTGTAATTAATTGGTATATTAAAAGATAGTGTATAACAGAAAACATGCTGGTTTCAAACACAGAAAACATATTCTTTTTTCACATCTGTATGAATGCTGTAGCTAAAGTAATCTTTCAAAGTATGACACTGTACCTTCCAACCCCCACACAATCTCCTCACACTTAATTCTACAGTTTCCTTTGAATTACTTTTAGTGCTAAAAGTCTAATCTCATAATTTATCAACAGGACCTAATATCAACTGAAATTCGCTTACCATGATCATTACATTTGTCACTATTCCTTTCTAGGCACAAAGATCTTTTATTTCCTTAAGTATATGATGTTCTCTCCTGCCACAGGATCTTTTCCAACAGTCCCTCACCTGGGGTGCTCTTCTCCATTTATCTTCACTATTAACACCTCAGATTTCAGTTTTTATACTGTTTTCTTAAGAAAGTAGCATGACACTTCAGATTAAAATAAATATTCATTAAACAAGTTCATCACTATGGCTAAAATTGTATATGCTACGTACGACCCTTTTCCCCTGTATCATAAATGCAATATGAGGACCCAGGAAGACTAAATAATATATGCTCCTAACCACTGCACACTACCTCCTGTAAAGTCTGACTTTTAAACAGATTACGCTCCACAGAAGTTAAACCCTTGTTTGTTTATACTTTCCATTTCATCCCCATTATGATATACTTTTCAGAAAAAACATAAGTTGGTTATGTTCTGTTCAGACATGAGGTACAGTGGTACTGGTCACGAGCTCAATGTTAATCAATGATACACAGCAAATATGGTCACTTTCAATAGAAATATGTAAAAACAAGGGTGGATAAATGTTTGTTGGTGAAATTATAAATGAAGCCTCACAAGAATTTAAGTCTGTATTCTTGTATTTCCTAGAGGAATACTGGTTCAATATTTGCTACTCCATTGCTCCTGATTTCAAAGAACTCTAAATAAAAATAATCTACCATTTTCATACTTGCAACTTTTTTCTCTTTTGCTTTTAATATTCATATTCTCTTTCTCTAGATCTAACATCTGGTAATAATGTTAAAATCTAGGACTTGTACACAATCTTTCAGATCATCACTACGCCAAAGATCTGTGGAATTCAACTGAACTCAACACAGACTGAGAGGCTGACACATAAATCTCAAGTGACATCCAACTGAAAAGTAAGAATCTGTGAAAGTGAGGCCTTTTACGTTAAACTTCTTTTGATCACTCAAAGTATATAATATAAAATGAGAGCTCATTATTAATATATTGAAAAGTTCAAGCTCTTCTAAATTATACAGCAAAAACCTCAGAGCACACCTATCCATATAAAGATATAGTTTCCAGAAAAAAATGTCAACTGATAAATCCTTCGACAAAATTCCTATGTCCAACTGACATTTATATGAGTCAAGAGAAAATTACTACTCAAATATAATCAGATACAATGATAATAAAACAAGAAGCCTAAAGATCTATAAATTTATAGAAAAAGAAAATATTGTTTGAAATCAATTTTTATATACAGCGATCCCAGGAAAATGCAAATGTCCTTAAGAATCTTGGCAAATTTACTGGAGCAATCTAGTTTTGCAACTTATTTTACTCAGAATTTAGATTATATAACATATATACCAGAAAGTGCTTTTAAGTCAGAAATATCGATATTTAAGTATCTTTGATAAAATGATAAATCCATGGATAAAAAGTTCCCACTTACTTTTGCTGTGGTAGACATTGCCCCAGCCATCTTCATCTGAGAATTCATCACCTTTGTTTGTGTGGACATAGAAGTCACTTTGGAACTTACAGCAAAAGTTCTCGTCTTCTGTTTCCGCAGATGTACAAGCTGTTTAGCTAAAACCCTGCAAGCTTCTTTATTACCAATCTTGGCCATTTTCTTAATTTCTAATTCCTAAGATGGAAAATAAGAAGAGAGATAAAATTGGTCAAAAGAAATTAAAAATTATTTCAGAAGAACAAACCTAGTATACTCTGTCCCTACAAAGAGACAAGAAATTATAAGGTCACAGAAAAAGATAATTTGAGAAGGCTATTTATTCTACATGTTCACATGGAAAGGAGAGAACTAGAACTTCTACTCACAAGAACAAAGTATATCCACAAAATGGTATATACATAGAGCCCAGAAGAAATTAATTTTAAATCCAAATTAGATAGGAAAAATAGAGTAAATAGAGAAAGGTGATGTATTTGACACTAATATTAATACTATATATAATGGCTCATCTTATACTTCAATTAAAAGATAACCTATCATATTAGATAAAAAGTAAACCAATGATCTTATCTCAAGAATTCAAATTTTTAAAGCAAAGCTCTATTAAAAAGAATATGTATACATATAAAATATTATTCATTATATGAACATTTACCAAATCTGCAAGTCTGGTGTATCTTGTATTAATATCAGATCAAACAAATATGAGAACAAGGAATGCTAATAGTAAAAAGGATCATTTCATAACGACAAAAAAGCCAACACATAAAGATCTAAAGATAATCCTAAATGTGTATATACCAAAATAAACAGTCCTCTAAAATATATAAAGTACAACTCACAGAACTAAAAAGAGAAATACATAAACATACAGTTAGTATGAGATATAACTTTAACTATACCACTGTAATTTTTTCAAGTACACTGAATGTCCAGGGATGTTCCATGACCCCAATAAGGCTTGAAATTGTAGACAGTACCAAACTCTCTATGTAATATTTTTCCTTATTCAATCATACTTATTGGCAAATTTCTGTCTTTTAACTTAAAGGAAGTCTTTTATGGTTTTTCTTTGTGATATCTAAAAGTTCAGCATCATTATTCTTATTCCATAAATCATTATTAGCAAAATAAGGGTGACCTGAGCACAAGCAATACAGTACTGAAACAACTGATCTGATACCGCAAAGTGTTACTAAGCGACCAACAGACAGTAAGGCAGACAATGCGGACACGCTGGTCAAAGATGATTTACTTCCCAGGAGGACACAGTTGAACAGCATAAGATTTCATTAAACTACTCAGAACAAGAGTACAATTTAAAATTCGTGATTTTTTTTTTTTTTTGGAATATCTACTTAATGACTTCAGAATACAGTTAACCAAGAATTACTGAAATTAAGAGAGTAAAAAAACTTAGGTTAGGGCAGATTACTGCAGCTGACTCCCAAAATTTTTGAAAAAATAAAGAAAATTTAAAAAAATACTACCACCAAATTGACCTGAGATTTGTGAAACATTTTTTAATCATCCAACAATAGAATATATATTAAAAATAATATCAAAAAGTTATTCCTTAAAAGGAAAGGGAAGACAAGGCCAAAACCTTGGAGAAAATATTTTCAAAAATGTTTAATAAAGCAATGATCTCATAATTTCCATAATATACAAATAATTGTTACAATAAAATAACAAAGAAATGATTAAAAACACATGTAAAATATTTGAATAGACATATTGGCAAAGAAAACTTGTAAACAGCAAATAGTTTTATAAAAAATGTTCAACATCATAAGTGATTAGAGAAATGCATTTTAAAATGACAATCTACAACCCATTCACCAGACTGAATAAAATTAAGGTTGGCAAACACCAAGAATGTGTACACATTCTAGTAAAAAGAGAACCATTATAAATACTTCACAAAATGTTTCGCATTTTCTTATACAATTAAGCAAACATTTACTCTGTGATTCTGTAACCTCAGTCTCAGGAATCACTCAAAACAAATGAAGATACATTCACACAGAAAATTCATTCGAATGTATCCAACAATTTTTTTATAATAACCAAAAATCAGGAACAATTCAAATGTCTACTGGCTAGTAAGTAGCTCAATAAATTATGAAACACACATACAATGGAATAATACTCATCAATAAAAACTAATACTGATGTAGTATTAAGTCATCTCAAAACAATTACGCTGAAAGAAGACACATACGTAAGTTCACATATGTTCTATACTGATACTTATTATAGGGAGCATACATTATGACCAAATTCAGTTTATGAAATATAAGTAAATGCACCTGCTTCTGGGAAAAGAGAAATAGAGTTAATAGATAAAAAAATTGAAAAAAGGTTCAAATATAATTCCTGTTATGGTTTAAATACAAAGTATTCCCCAAAAGACTCATGCATTGAACTCATATGGTGAAGACTCCATGACTATTTCACATTTGCTATTAACAAAAAAGTTACTTTTAAGAAACACTTTTATAGACATTGGTGATTTTCAAAAATAGGCCAGATTCCCAGTGCAGAATGTTCAGACACAAGACGTAGGAAAAAAACAACCAGATCATGGGAGCAATGACATCATCAATCAGTCAATCCACTAGCTAATTTATAGCTAAATGTGTTTAGTGGGAGAGGGGTCCCCGGTGGGGAAGGTAGGTCACTGGGGCATGCCTTTGAGGTGAGTCTTCATCCTTCCTTCCGCTTCCCGGATAGCACGAGTGAGTCTCCCCTCTCTGCCATGCCACTCAATCATGACGTTTCTGCCTTGGAGCTGGCCAAACACAAACTGAAACTTCTAAAACTGTAAGTCAAAATAAACTTCCCTACTTTAAATTGTGCACATCTGGTGTTCTGTCTCAGCACTGAAATGTTACTTCTATAAAATTCCACTTTTATAAAATTCAAGAAAAATAAATGAATGTATAGAGACAGATCAGTATATAATCACAGGGAAAAAGGAAAAAAAGAGTGGGTAGGTGGGAATTCAAAAGGCACAGGAAAACTTCTGGGGATAATGACGATGCTCATTATCTTAATAGCAGTAATGACTTCAAGTATTTATAACAAAACATACTAAATTAAATTTAAATATGTACAGATTATCTCATGTCAATACATCTCAATAAAGCTTTTTTAAAACTATGATTTGAGGCAACATACACTTAAAAACATACTATAAAAAGTACTTGAGGATTACCCAGATAAACCTATTAAAAAATCATTGCCACAGACACTATGACCTTCTACTTATCAAGCGAGGTACTTACAAGTTAACATACTTTCTTTAATAGCACTCTTGATCTCCATGTCTCTTTCATATTGGCTATAATGAAGGAGGTAGTTTTAAGAGATACTTATTTGTGACATCGATTATTTCCGAAAACAGGAATAATCTGATTATATAATCAGCAAAGTAGATAGAAAGCATTAAATGACATTTCTTAGTTAAATCATCACCACCTGCTAAGTGTCTTTTTCCTAGCTAGCTAATTATTCCAACAGCAATTTTCAAATTTGTTTGAAAAGTGGAACTAAAATTTAATGTTCTACTTACCAGCTGTTTCTCCTGTTTCTCTAAAGCTGCTCGATCTCTGATTATAGCCCTCTGTGTACCTCTTAACTCTCGATTCTGCTCCTTTATTACATCTGCGAGAACCACAAAAGAAACCTAAATGTATGGATGTAAAATTTTCAATACTACTTAAAGTATTAGACTAAGAGGCTACAGGAGAAAAAAGAAATCCTGACTTACTAGAAGTTATTTTTTCTTTGAATTTAATATACTAAGAGCCAAGCATTAAAAATGAATATTTATTATATAAAGAATTGGCAGAATGAGTACAAATATCCCAGTTAGTGGTTCAACCAGAAATATATGTAATGTCACAATAAAATATTTCTTTAGAGGATTGTGTAATTTATACAGCACATGCACATATTATACATATACAACCACACATGTATGACTTTTTATCTCACCTTACTCCGACAATACATGAGTTTCAGAAAAGACTTGTCATATTTTTTTATTAATTTTGTTTATTTACCTGCAGTAAGTCTTAACAAAATGGGAACACAATCTCCCCAATAAGTCTGATGTGCCTTTAAATCACCTTTGTTACTTGACTGTTACACTATTATTTCTTAGAAATTTAACAATCCGTATTTCAGGTTTCTTCCCCTTAAAAGCAAATAAAAATTAATCAATTAAACATTTTATAGCAATTCAAGAATAAGTAATAGCAGCTAATGAATAAACTATGTAAAAAAGTCCACCCGGTCTTTCACTTTGTAATTTATCTTAATTCATCTGGATTTTTTCACCTTGTTTTTTTGCAAAACAGGAATATTATTTCTCTGAATTTGATGCACACCAATATCAGTTAGTTGTTACTAAAAAGCACTATCATTAGACCACAAATATCAATGTTAATTTTTGCTAATACTTATCTTTTATTCCTAGGAATCTTGATAAGTGATTTACATATATTACATAATTTGACATTTTCAGTACTGCTGTGCAGTTAATTTTATATATAACAACACTGTTAGGAAAACTAAACAGCTCAGCTGAGTCACACAGGTAGCAAACAGAAACATAAATTTGGACTCAAACATTCTGTCCTTTGAGCCATAACCACCTCATTAGGCCAAATTTTTAATACAGAAATAGATTAAAAACAACAATAAGAAGAGTGCCTGCATCAAGTGGCACCAGGATAATGAGCCACTCACAGGACGTGCAACCTCACACATGTACAACATTTAAAGATCAATGGCCCAAACAGAAGGGCTGATGTCGCAACACTATCAAGACCGTTACACAGTAAGAAGTCCTTCTGATCTATGGCCATAGATCATTAGATAGGGCAATAAAAGTAATGCAGCAAAAGAAATTGCAAAAATTGAGTCTCAAGAAAGTTAAAAGATTTGGAGACCAAATGACATTATCAAGGGAAAAATACAACCTTCACAATGATAGAAAAATACATCCAAGATTTATATTTGATAGTCTAGTGATACTATATATAATTATTTAAAAACAAAAGATTAAAATTTTCCATATGTCAATAGGGTTAAAAGATTTGGAAGAATGAACAAGCACGTTAAAAAAGATACTGAACATCATTAGTCATAGAAATAAGGTATCTCTGGAACCAACAGAAGTATAATGAAAGTGAGGGACACAACTGTTGATGAACAACATGGTGACTGGAACCCTTGTACATTGCCAGGTAACAGTCTGATAATTTCTCACAAAGTTAAACATAGAGCTCAGCAGTGCTCTAGATTCTGGGTTAGATTCTCAGCATATTTAAAAAAATTAATCATGAAATTATTGCATGACCCAGTAATTCCACTCCTAGATATTTACCCAGAAGAACTGAGGACCAGAGACCTCACAAGAATGGAAACAAAAGTAAATGCAAACAACTTAAACAGTCACTCAAATATTTCTGCATGAATGTTTACAGCACTATCCACGTTAGCCAGAAAGTGGCAACGACTCAAATGATCATGAGCTATTCAGATGTCAAAACAATTTAAGTATTGAAGGGTTCTGCACCATGAGTGAACATCAAACATACTATGCTAAGGAGGCCAACGATAAAAGATCACAGATCATGACCACACTTAGATGAAATACCCCATTATAGGTAAGTCCACAGGGACAAAAAGAGTCCAGTAGTTACCAGGGCCCAGGGAGAAGGCAGAATGGAAAAAGTATGAGGATTTACTCAGAAGTGACAGTGCTTTGGATCTAGACAGAGGTGGTAGTTAATACTCCATTGTGATTGTACTGAAAGCTACTGAACGATTCCTTTTAAAACGGTTGATGATATATAAATTTTCCCATGACAGAACAAAAAGGAAGCCAGTGCTCATGAACTTTTACGCTATTAAACGTTAACTACTATACAGCTACCATTAAAATTATTGAGTAAGTTTAATGGTAGCGGTAACTGTGTTTTTACACTTCTTTGACAAAACTGAATCAACTACAAGGCTTTCTTAATAAAAGTTAATAGAAGATGCCAAAGCTCTTATATCATGTGCGTGTGTGTGTGTGTGTGTGTGTGTGTATGTGTGTGTGTGTACATATATGTGCACCACCTAATTTACCTGTTTTGCTTACCTTACTTTTCAATTGCACTGGCAAGCCTCTAGTGTCCAAGAATTACTGTTGCTGAAGTATAAAAATATGGAATTATAAAGTAAGGGAGAAGGAAAATTCTTCTCTGCCCTCTGAAGGTTAACCAGAACAAAGTAACAAATATTTAGTAAAAGAAAAAGCACTAGATGTATTAATGTGAAAAAGGGGGAAATGATGGTATTGTTTGCTGGCTGCTGGTATGACAGTATACAAGCCCAGCCAAGAGTGAACTATGACCAAGTTTCCAAAATTCCAACATTCTGACTTGAACAAAATTATGTTATCACGTTAAACAAGATCTGTTCTACTGAGCTTACAGCAGTACTCTAAGGCTCTCAAGTTAGTTTGTAGCTTTGCTAAGCATTCTTTACAATGTTTTCCTGTGGAACTGTTACTTTTGACTCTTATCTGTCTTCCTGTGGGACTGTTACTTTTTGACTCTTATATGATGTATGCCTTTGTGATAACACTTCCTGGCTATCTGTTGTTCATGATAAGTGTTCCTGTTTCTGTAAATGTGTTCTCAAGTAATATGAACCTCTTGTCATAGAGCTTTATAAACCACCCTCCTTTTACACTTCGGTTTGCATGGGTTTTCTAGCACTAACCACCATGTATTTGCTGATTAACAAAGGTTCCTGTAAAATACATTTCTTAGGATGGCCAAGCATTTGTTCTCCTGTCTCGCTGAAGTAATGTTGTAATACTAGCCGACTGTTTCTGTCTGAGCTGGGTTCCTGTCTCATAAAATAAAAGAATGAAGTTGCAAATCAAGGAGTCAAGGTGTAGGAAGGGTACTTCATTTAGTAAAATAAAATAAAATAAAATAAAGAATGCGGGTGGGGATAGAAGCATCCACTAAACAGAAGAGGTCTTGAAAGGTTTGCCAGCAAAGCTCTCTTGTGTAGGTGTGTGTGTGTATACATATATTTCTTTCTTTTTTCTTTTTGAGACAAGGTCTCATTCCATAGTCCATGCAGGCCCTGAGCTCACTATGCAGTCCAGGGTGGCCTCAAACACATAGAGGGATTTATTTAGACTACATGAATAAGGAAGCAATTTACTAGGCAGCTAGGCTGCTTTGGTTCTCCAGTCTTTGTAACTACTTAACATTATTTAAATTAATAATAGTCATAGAGAGCAGTCAGCTGTAAGTCATGACTTACAGCCAGATGTTACCCCGAGCTCCTGTACATTCTTATTGGTGGAGGTGGTGGGGGTTATCCCTAAATGCCCATATGCCCGATACCTTCTGTCTCATTATTGAAGATAAATCACAAGAGTGTCATTACCTGCTACATACAAACTATTTAGAAATATATACACCCCTTTTGCAGTAGTGGAGAGGCAGAAGAGAAAATGTCATGAGAAAACAAAATGTCAGGAGAAGACTTAAGTAATTTAGATCTGGGCATTGCTAGTATTTAAGGGAAAATTACATTACAAATTAGGCCAAGAATCCTTTTAAGGAGCTATTAACCCTTTCTAGACACTAGTGATTCATGGAGCATTGGTTAAGATTCTAATACAAAATAACATGATGTACTAGTTTCCTTATTTTAAACAAATGTAGGAAATCAGTGCTTTGGGTGAAGCTCTGGCACACAGTCCTAAAAATCCAGATGAAAAATCAAAGTGGAGTCATTCACGCTACCATTCTAAGTCACTGTAAGAATGAAGTGTTTGCTGATCCTCTACAGAATCAGAAGAAACAATAAAATCTCCCAAATATGTAAGTTCCTGTTAACTATTCTCACATTTAATCCTTACAAAAAGTAATGTGAAGTAACTTAATGTTAACCAATGATTCAAGTTTCTATTGTTTTGCCTACATGCTCCTAAAGCTCCTTCCTTGCTAAAAAAGTAACTCTAAAATCACCAACCTGCTTTTTATTTTTTGTTTCTATTTTCATTAGTCCCTTTCTGTCTACAAAAAGCAAGTTCTTTTTGTTTAACCTACTGCAACATTTATATTCTTTTCTATGTAATGAAAGGCTACCTGATACTGAAATTGCAAAACAGCCAATTAAGGTCTTTAAATGTTTTAACTTTGGTCTTTGATACTAAAACTGTTAGAACAATATATCACAAACTTGGTGGCTTAAACAACAGATTCACTTTCTCAAAGGTCTGGAGAAAGGAAGTAAAAAAAAATCAAGGGTCTTGCTCTTGGGGCTGACACTCCTGCCTTGTTAACTGAACTCCTTTGTGCTGTACTTTAAGATGGTCCCATTGATGCATATGACTTTTTCTTGGATTTTTTTAAGGATACCAGTTATATTGTGTCAAGGCCCCACTCATATTTTGGATATTTAATATATTCCTTTACAGTGTATAATAAGGTTTATTCATCAAAAGACTATTGATAGTAGATATTAACAATATTATGTATCGTTCTACAATGGAAACATCAATCATTGAAAAAAATCAGCTAATTCCCTTATAATTTTCTGCTGTAACAGAGGCCACAAATTTGTAAGTGGTCCCTTGTAAGGTTACTTCTCCTCCCTATGCCTTCTGCAAGGAATGCATCCCTGGATGTCTTTCCACAATTCCCACAGTCTTTCTACCTGGCATTGTGAATTCTGAAATTTTGAAGTCACACCTAAATGATTAGTATGTTACTTCTTTATTTATTTGTTTGTTTGAGACAGGGTTTCATTCTATACTTTAGGCTAGTTTTGAACATACTCTATAGACAAGGCTGACCTATTAATCATGGCAAGCTCCCTGCCTCACCCTCCTATGTGCTGGGATTACAGGTTTGCGCCACCATGCCTGGCTGTATGTGGTCCTGGAGAACTGAACCCAGGCCCAGTGCTTGCTAGGATGGAATCACTGTGCAATGTGCCCTAGTCCATGTTCAATAATCTTTAGGTTTATAGAGCCCAGAACATCTGGTGACCTTCAAAAACATCAGATGTACATTTCTCCAAATGAACAAAAAGGAAGTAAAATGCTCTGAGGTATAAATGTGTTTAAATAAAATACAGAAATTAGCCTCAGGAGGTCAAGGTTATTTATTATGTTGTGGCAGCAGGAAAAAAGGAGATACATGCTCTGGATGGCACGATCCTGTTCAGCCCTGTAGCTTTCCTGCCCACTGTCTGATTTCATCTCCTTTTCCTCCCTTTATAACTCTCCTGAGCTCCCCACAAATGAACTTTGAAACAGCTTCTACATCTGTTCCTGGGTCCAGTTACGAGCTTTTCCCTATTTTCAATCTGAGTTAAGACAATGAAAGCAACATTTACAGGGAACTGTTGACTTCTAAAAGAGATGGGCACTTGATTCCTGTCCAGTTCTGCTTCTTTCTTTAAGCAATGACCTTATTTTTTTTTTAATTTTAGAACTTTAGCTAGCTTGTGGGACTCTTGGGAAGCACTTCAAAATAGTTGGTGTCTTAGTTACTTTTTCATCATGTGACTCAACATCTGACATCCATACTGAATGTCAGTTGTGGATCAGGGAGAGATTTATTTTAGTTCAGTTTCAGAAGGTCACCGTTCATTCATAGGTGGGCAGCTAGAGCCAGAGAGAAGAGATCCCACAGAATAGCAGTGCCAAGTTAGGAAGGAAGAGAGGAACCAGCACGTACCACTCCAGGTCAAGCTTCAAGAATCTATGTGACAGTCTGCTAAAAATCTAACACTAAGTACACTTTTGTAATTTTATGACTTTCTGTAACCTCATATTGATGTTAATTTTCTGTAACAAGGTGTGAAATGAATTAACTCAGACTGCCACTATACTAGAGTCACTCCGTTTTGTAGTGATGATGCTACTCACGTTATGTTTGCTAATGTGAGCTGGAGTTTGCTGTGTAAGTTGGAATTCACTTTACAAGCCAGTTTACTGTGAGTTTATCTTGTAAGGCCCCGCCCACCTCACCTTGGAGCCTTGCTTGTGGCCTTATCAGGATATCTCTGGAGTCTTATTATCCTAAGGGCAGGAGCTTAACCTTTTCCCCCTCCTTTAACTCCATGGCAACATGTGAGTGGAGTATTTTGCAAGTTATGTATTTCACGAGAGCACATACTTCACTTCAGGAATAGCCCATTGAAAGTCAAATGTAGCCTGCCAAAGGTAACAGCTAAATGTCAGCCAAGCCAAGCTGAGAAAGAAGGCCAGGTGTCAGGTTGAGTGGTCACTATGTATGATGTATATGATGACGTAAAGTCCTCTATATAAACTTTGTGTAAAGTTTTCTCCGGACTTCTCTCTGAAGACTCACCCAGAGTCCAGGAACAGCCCCAGCAACCGGTTGTAATAATATTAACATCTTGGCTGGAAATTGGAAAAAAAAAAAAGGTACAGCAAGAAGAGACTAATGTCATTAGAAAGATACCCACATGCCCACAAAGACACACACCCCATTCTGAATACATGCCTTGAGAGATCACAGCCACCCCTTGTCACTGTTGACACAGACAGGACTAGTGTCAAGACATGAAGCTGGAGCCCTTCTGCCACCACCAATGCAGATGACTGACAGGGACCTGGGGACACAGATTCGGTGCCTTTTCTAGCCTGAAGCACTACCTCTGGGACCCTCACTCTATCGCTGTGCCAGAGTTGAATTAAAGAAATCTTATCTTGCCCCAATTGGCATTTAGTGGTCTCTTAATTTTGACCTATTACATCTACCTCCTGCATACAGGCCCTACCTCCCAACAGTACATAGTATCCATGGGTACATTGGTACCACAACAGATGGCAACAGAAAATGAAATGTCTGATATTTTGATATGTTACCATTTTACATAGTGAGAAGCAGGATCTAGAGCCTGCCATACCTACCATCCTTTCCTATCTCTCATGGCCATGGTGACAGTTACAAAAAAAAAAAAAAAAGCCAGCAGGACCAGTTCCATAGTGGGCATTATCTATCTATTCATGCTGTTCTTATGATAAAAATATATAGACCTTCAGCATAATGACAAGCTCATAGAACTAAGCTTGAATTCAAAAGACGTAAGACTGGAAAAAGTCTTTCTGCCTTCGATTCTAAATCAGGGTCACTGATCTAGACAGGGAAAAATGTAAAAGTGTAAAATAAAAAAAAAAAAAGGTCTAATGTGTTCTAGCCTAAGCTTACTAGAATTCCCTACTGAGATTTCAAGAACAGCAAACCTTTGGCTCCCATTTGATCTTGGGTGTCAGCACAGAGATGATGAAACAGAGGGAAGGTATTTTCTTACAGAAATACCTGTTATAAAAAATACCTGTTGCTAAGAAAACTGTTCTGAAGAGCACATTGCATTTCTATATACCACTTTTAACTATGTTTCTTTGGTATGCCAAAAATGAAAGGGCAAATAGCACAACTTTTTAAATATTTAAAATACTAATAACCACTAAGGAGATACATTTCACTCTGGGAAATACTGAAAATACCACCATAAAAATGTTGTATTTCATTCTGGAAGGAGAAAATATTTCTGAAGGATTCAGATTATATAGATGGGAGATATTATTTCCTCTTAATGTATCAAAAATATGCTACTACAACTTACTTCTTGACAGAAAGTTTACTCCAATTTTGTCAAAATTGCAGAGACTGTGAACTTGGACAACAAGCACTTATGATTATCATTTCAGTACAGCAAAAATTTAGCTTTATTCTTTTCCTATCTAAAACATTCCTCAAATTATCTCTAAGTTTGCACTAAAGTTCATAGAGGATGGCAATAATATAGGCTATTGTAAATGTTGTATGTTAGAAACAAAACTCTGTATTAGTAAATGCTATTATTTCAGGGATGTGATTTGTAAATTATAAACTGAGATCTTTTATTTATTTAATAAAATATAATTTTATTTTGGTAAAAAAATTCACGACATAAAATTTAACTTTTTTTTGGTAAATACGTGAATTCCAAATTCTGTAACACAATAGAACCATGGGGTTTGGGGAATTAGTGAGCATCTGTGTCCACCCCTTTTTCAGAGGTTCACTCCTTTCCTATCTGACCACTGCCTCTCTTTCTACCCTGCCATTCATGTTTGGGCCTTTTTATGTTGTTACTTTTGTGCACTTCATAAGAGGGACACCCATCTCTAATCAGTGTTTTGTGCTTGGTCCATTTCACTGAGCATATTATTGACTCTAGGTGGCCCTGTTTTTGTTCAAATGCTTCACATCCGTCTTTCTTTACGGTTCCATAAAATAAGTGATCCCATCATGAAATAGGAAGCGGAAATGAAAAGAAACTTCTCAGAAGAAGTGCAAACAACCAACAAGCATATGAAAAAGTGCTCATCACTGGCCATCAGAGAAATGCAAATAAAAACAACATTCAGGTTTCACATCATTCATTAGATTGGCCTACATTAAGAGCTCAAAAAACAACAACTGTTGGTGAAGGTGAGGAAAAAATGAACTCTACTCCACTGCTTGTGGGAATGCAATCTGGTAAAACCATTATAGAAAGCAGTTTGGAGGTTCCTTAGAAAGCTGAGAATGAAAACTCCATTTGATCCACCTACTGCCCTACTAGGCATATTCCCAAAAGAAATAAAGTCAACATACCAAAAAGATACATGCATATCCATGTTTATAGCACCACAATTTATACTAGCCAAATCCTAGAAGCAACCTACCTGTCCATCCATACAGGATTGTTTAAAGATGTGGTACCTATACACAGAGATCTTTTAACATAGGCTAAAGACTCTAAAACCAACATGAATATAAGAAAGTCTTAGAATAAATATAATCCAACTTTGGAAGTACAGAAGATTTTATTTTGGTCCCAAGTAAATGCAAGTAGATAATAAACAAGATCACAAGGACTGTGGTAGTTAGTGCAGACTGAGTTATGATCAAGGGATTCCTGAAGACGGAAAAAATCTGAGATAATTCAATTTAGTTAAGATTCTCACTTATATGGGACTGGTAGCCCAGGTCTCTAATTCAAGCACTGAGAGGCCGAGGCAGAAGATTACAAGTTTTAGTTCAGCCTAGGCAATTTAGTAACTTCTCAAGATCTTGCCTCAAAATTATAAAAAAAAAAAAAGAGCTGGTATTGTGCTTTTGATCTGGAACATTCCCCCAAAAGCTTCATGTGTTTGGATGTTGTGGAGTATCTATGGATTGAGGGTGCTGTAAAGAGATGGGACCTGGCCAGGAGGGGTGAGACTGCAGGTATGGTGGGAGACATGTTTATGGCAGATTAGACTCAGCTGTTCTGGACACGGGATTCTTCCTCTTGCAATGCTGTGAGCAGCAGTCCTCCACCAGATCCTTCCTACTATTGCCAGCCATGTATGAATGGACTATGACCCTCTGAAACTACGCACTAAAATAAAACAAACCTTCCCTTCCTCAATATGCGCATGTTAGGTATTCTGTCCCAGCAACCAATAAGTAACTAAGACAAATGGGGGAAATAGCTCCATATGAAGTCCCTAGGTTCAATATCCAGTGTCCAGTACAAAAAAAGAAAAAAATGTATATTTGATCCTGTTGGTATGAGAAATTCAATGAAGAGATTTACACTGAGGAGTAACAGTCAGATTTGGGTTGTAGGCATACCAGTCATATAACCAACTATATAGATATAAGACTTTAAGGGTAAAGGAAAAGGAGAAAGGTGATACTGTGGTTTGAATCTGGAAATGCTCCCCAAAGTCTCACATATTTGGATGTTGTGGATTATTAAAGAAACTATGTGCTATTAGGATATTGGGGCCAGGTCTGGAGGGGTGAATTAGATTACAGGCATGTTGCATGATACAGGATGTAGGTGTGTGGATTGAATTATAGGCATGTGGATTGGATTACAGGCAGGTGGTTGTTGCTTAAACCTATAAGGGGCAGAACACTGAGGTTGGACACAGAAGGGATGGATCACTAGGACGGGACCTGGAAGATTATATGCATTCTTTCCTTCCTTTGGGGACTTGACATTGCTTCCTGTTTGCAATGTCATGAGAAGCTGCTCCTAACTCACCACCTCTACCATGTCTTTCCATTGTTGTTGGTCAATGATAAACAGACTATGATCTTCTGGAATTGTAAACTAAACTTTTCCTCTCCTGACTTGTGGATGTCAGGTATTGAGTCATAGCAACAAGAAATAACTAAGACAAGTGATATAGTAACCTATAAGATATGTAGGATTTGAATTAGAGCAAAGAACCACAGGCACACAGAGGCAAGTGACACATAATAAATATTTCAGAGGCCAAAAAAGAGTCAAATTTGGTGATTAGTGACTTGGTAATTAGTTGAAGATTGACGGCAAAAAAAAACCCAATTACTGACAATATCAGAAAAAGAAAACTCTAGGAAGGAGCTGATTTAAAGATAATGAATTCTGTTTGGGATCTCTCATCTAAGTGCTCTGAAATATCTATAGTTAGATTGAGCAAACCATTGGCTTATACTGGTCTTAAGTATTCAGAGATACAAAGTCAGAGATGTTGGTACTGAAATGATGAAGTAAGAGTTGACAGTGAATCATACAAGGAAAGAATGTATAATCAAAACAGATGTAGCCCAAGAAAATACAAAATTGAGTATATTTAAAAAAGAAATGAAAAATCTAAAAAAATGAAAACAAAGGAGTAGCTAGAGGATGAAAATGAAGACAGTGTTAGGTCATGAAGCCAAATGAGAGAATTTTAAAGAAGAAATTATTATAGCTGAGCCTGGTGGGATATGCCTATTATCTCAGCACTCTGGGAGGCTGAGGCAGGAGGAAGGCAAGCTTGAGCAAAGACTGTGCAACTCAGCAAGACTCTGTTTCAAAATAAAACTTAAAAAATAAAATAGAGATGGTAATTTATCTCAGTGCCAAGACCTTGGATTCAATACCCAATATTAAAAAAAAAAAATCACTACCAGGATTGAATATAAAACACAGGCCCAAGAGATGATCATTTAAAAACAGACACTGGATCTGACAATCTATGCAAAACCACCGTGCATAGCAAGCAAAAGCCCTGAAAATGGAAGATGGCGTGGTTTCTGAGAAATAACGTAGACTGGACACATCATTGTTCATTCAGAAGAAACATGGACCATGTTTTCTAACAAACACTAGCAGGGGATGTCAGAAAATGAAGTTATTTCCAGTTTTCTACTGAGAAATTAAATTTCTACCATTAATTCTAATAGAAAAGAGTCTGGTTCACAGACATAAAATAAATAATGAATTAAGAATTCCATAAACTTAAAACAAGACTACCAAATTAAACCATGCCAAGGGACCCCTATCTAATAAGAAAATAAGAGCACTGGTAATACTTTAAAGGTCTGAGTAGCTCTACTACTCAGTAACTTTATGAACTGAGGCAAGTTATTTTATCTGTTTCCTTATCTATAAAATGGGTATAATAATATACTTACAGGTTTTATGACATTAAACAAGATATTACATTAAAATTTCTTAGCACAATATTACCTTAGAGGTTTATGTTCATCGTTTTATTCTGATCCATCCCATTCAGAAGGGATGGATCACTAGGACAGGACCTGGAAGGATATATGCATTCTGTAAGTAGTGCTTACAGCACTACTTTTTTTTTTTTCGGTGCTGTAGATAGAATCCAGGGTCTCCTGCAACCTAGGCATATGCTCTGCCCCTCTGAGCTATGTGAGCTATACTCCAAACTTTACAAGCCATGGGTATCTGTGCATTTATGGTAAGTTCTCACGGCAGCCTGACTGATAGATCCATAACTGGCCTTAACAAATAAGTCATTATTAACTAAAGTCAGGAAGAAGACAATATAGATAAAGAGAATATATATATATATATATATATATATATATATATATATATATATATATACCTTACAAGTCAGTAAAAAAGAAAACCAAGTACTCAATTGCAATTTCAAATTGGAAAGAATCCTTCCACTCAATAGCACTGAGATACACCTCTCATTAATCTCTGTAGCGAACTATACACTACAGAGACTTGTTCATCTTTGTGTCAAAAATGAATTAAACATAACTCTGAATAGTAATAAGTGCTACACTGTTGTCTCTCTCTTTAATTTACACATGTACCAGCCTTTAATGATATAGTATATAACTCTCAACCAATCTGGAGACAAAAAATTCAATTATTCCCCAGATCTAAAAGCAGCTACATATTTTCCTTATATATTAGAATTTCATTACTGCTGGAATAGATGAAAAATCAGAATACAGTAAAGATATTATGACCAATAATCAACATGCCAAGGACCAGAGAGAAATCCATAAGAACACATCAAATTTCCTAATATATAGCCTCATTATTGCTTAGAGCATTGTCACCTTTTCAAAAAAACAACAAACCTTCCTTTAAAAAAAAACAAGGAGTAAACACATCCGTAAACCTCCATAGTAAAATAATAAAAATACAGATCTGATGTAAAATATGAGTAAATAATTTGAATTGATATGCTAATTTAACAAAACATCAAGTATGCTTCCTGGCAGTCATGTACATGACTGTCAAATTCACATTCATAAATTTTAAATCCTTAGTTCTTAGCAAAAGTTCTTAATATTTTTTTCACAGGTTATTTAGGAAAAAATAATATTTATCCAAAGGATTTAGTCAACTACAAATGAATACATGGGTTAAGCATGTCACTGAACATCTTCATTGTCTGTTTTTCTCCTCTCTCTCTTACACTTAACTACAATAGTTACCAGATTGCCAAAAGCACTTGGAAGCACAGAATTGAAGTTTATGCCTGAAAATATCTCAGAAACCCAAAGCAACTGAAAGTAGATTACTTGTGTGTATTTTACAGTTTTAAAAAATCCAATTATAACACCAAAGGAAGATAAAAATCATCTTTCTGTTCTTTAAAATAAATTCTTACTAAATAAAACTCTTCAACAAAATTTTATTATTTAATACAAATATTAAGCAACAAGGAAATCAGTTCTTTCCCTCTCTGGAATACTATGTAATAAGTAGATGTCAGAATACTGGTGCTGAAGCACTGAAGAAAGCAAAGTACCATTATTAAAGATTAAACAGCATTTTCATAAAAAGGACATATAAACCCACTTCACGTAATTGTATTACAGCATATACTAAGCTAGCAGCTATTCCACACATTGTAAATGGTAATTCTTAATAAAGAGTCAATAAACTGAACAATCACCAAGAATATGCAAAAATGTAATATGCTGTGTAATAAATTAGGGGTAAAATGGCTTCGTATTGAAATGAAAGGTCTAAGAAGCAAGATCAAGGTTGTGTCTTTGTTATCCTTCCCAAAATTCTTTTGCTGGCTTTGGACCAGTCAACACAAAGGAATGAAGGAGTTATCCCCAAGTAGGGACTGAACAGTGTTTGTACCAATCACTGTCTAGCTACCACTGCTCCTTTTGTAACGGGATTAGACTCTTACAAAGAAGTGATTCTTTGCTGGATGAGGAACAACCTAGACTCAACATGCATTGGAAAACGAATTTTTAAATAAATTGAATGAACTATGAAAATATTAAGTCTAATTAATCAATGTTGTATAAATACAAATTACAGGTACTGCACAGGAACACTACAAAACTTGTATACTTTTGTCCATTCATTTTTCGCTATAAATTCCTGAAGACACAACTAGACCAGACCCAAGTTGGTTTCGTAATGGGTCAGCTCCCCGCCCCACCCCCAATGGTTTCTTCTCCGGATACCTGGAATACATCTCCAAATGGAAGGGGCAATAAATCGAGAGGAAGAAACCCACAAGAAAGTCATTAAATCACCAAGTCTAACGACACTCAAGAGCCAGCAGTATCCTGTCTCCTCAAAATGCCCAGAATCCCACTGAAGACAAACTGAGAGTGGAGACGAGTGCTAGCCCAGGAAGACGCCGGACAGCACAGCGGAGGCTCAGGTGGGCGCGTCGGCAGAGACTGGGAGGCAGAGGAGTGACGCAGCCAGGGCGGTCACCTGTGGGGCCACTGGATCCAGCCCCGCCCCCCAGGGACGGCAGCCCGAATCGCGGCCGGAAGCCCCCCAAAAGCGTCGGGAAAAGCACAGCGGGGCCCTCTAGGCCCGGCCCGAAACTCACCATCCACGGTTTTCTTCTTGAAGAGGGAAGCCATGGTCAGGGACTGCGCCCGGGCGGCCCGGCTCGGCCCGGTCCGGCCCGAGACTAGGACAGGAAGGAAGACAAGAACAGGCCTGCGGAAGGCTCGGGGTGGCGGAGAGGGGAGGCAGGGAGAAGAGGTGAGGGTCGCCAGCAAGGACTCGCGGATGTGTACCCGGGAGGCCACCGCAGGCGCTTTTCCAGGAGCTCAGGTGACCGGGAACTAAGACACTTTTTGGAGAAGTCACTTCTAGGCGGCGCCTGCGCACTGGGCGCCCGCGCCTGCGCGTTGCGCCCGTGAAGCCGCTGCGCTGCCCTCACTTCCACGGCTGCCCTCACTTCCACAGCTGTCCGCTCCTCCCGCCTGCGGGGTCGTGGCTGTCTGTCACCCCGGCTTCTGAGGGGCAGGTAGGGTGGGATGCGGCGGGAGGAGCTCCGGGCTTCTGTGCCCTGGTTGCGTGCAGACTGTGGGCAGACAAAAGCTTCGCTTAGCGCCTTCCTCCTTGCCGTGGGGGAAGCTGGAATGAGGGGTCCCCAAGTTCCTGGGAGACGTGTTGGTGGTCTCGCAATCGCCCGGACCCATTCTAAGTTGATTTGTGGCTATCTCGTTACTGTCAGTATTTTTTCTTGATCGAGCAAATGCCACGGCCAACAGGAATGCCAAATTCAGTGCTCCGTGGTTGTCTGGAGTTCACGCCCTTTTTACCGCACTGCCCGCCTTGGCGCTGTTCTAGCGTCACCAGCGAAGCCTCCTGCGGGGCCCAAGGCTCCTTCACCTGCCGCCGGGTCCCCAGGCTCCGTAATGGGGTGTCGGACTCCGGGAACCGGGTGTCTAGTGTTGGGATGCCTCTAGGAGGAAAGGCATGGGGAGCAGCTTATTAATGCTTACTATTTTAAATTAATGTTCTTGGCTGGAAACACAGGTAAAGTCCATACGTATTTGTATGCCTAGTTAAATGTCTCCAGCCCGATTTCTTGATTTCTTGTATCTGCTCAGGAAAATTCATGGCTATACAGTGAACCTATTATAATACTATAAAGCTGTACATTGGTGTTTGACATGAAAAAAAATCATGTTAAAGGAAAAGCTTTATGAATTATTTAAAGAATCCCTGCATATCTAAGTATAAATGTGGAGAATACATATAAACATGTATATTCAGCGTATTCTTTCACTATTTAGGGTGTTAATTTTGCCCACAATGTTCTGTTTAACAACACTGCCTTCCACAGGATGAAAATAATAGCTGTGGCTGGGGATGTATGTATAGCTCAGTGATAGAGTTTGTGCTTGATATGATTATGTTCTAGGTTCAGTCCCCAGCACTGAAATACAATAGTAATAGTAAAAGCATTTTCCATAGATATGAATTATGACATAGAAAATACCCCAATATTAGTATAAATATGATCACCCATGCCTATAATAGTTATGTCTCAAGATTTTTAAAGCATTGGGATCGTTAACCCCACTCCATTCTTTTTCCTTAGTAAGATAACATAGCTACTGACAATCTTGCTGCTGTACTAGAATATAGACAAGAACCTATTCAAGAAGCCTCTCTCAGAATAACGGTACACGTAACGTGTAACTGATGCCCACTTTTAGTTATTTAATTGTGGGGAGGTAAAGGAAGAGAATGTGAGGGGAAAGTGTGAGTGAGCACACAATGAAGGCAGCCAGGAGTGCAGGGCCTGGCATTTCCTGGAGTTGGCTTCAAGGCAAAAAGGAGGATGGCCCTGGCTGCCTGATGTAATGAATGGCATGGAGCTGTGCTTGAGTGCATGAGTGCAATGAGTGCTTAAGTGCGTAGGAATCCTTCTCCCGCCTGCAGTCACCCTTGTTTTATGACTCCTTCATGATCCCCCCCACTGACCCAATTGTAACAGTTGGGAAAATGCCAAAATACTTAGCAGCAACCATATGGAAGACCCTCCAAAAGTGCACAGCAGGAGCTAAACATAGGGCTTGTTCATTACAATAAAGATAAAACAGAAATATGTGCCGCCTCAACTCAGCACTGCATAGCTCATTTCTCCCATAGGCTGAAGCAGGTTAACAGGCAGCTGACATGCACCAGTTGGCCTCACTTCCATCCTGATTTCCCGACAGCCAGCCTCTACCATGTATTTTCATATCATCTGTCGTGTAAAGGGCGTGGTGTATTTAAATATAACTGAGATTTGAGACACTAAGAAGCTAGACTAACAGGCAGTATTATATTTATTGTACGCCACCATTGTCGTATAGAAAATTGCTGAATGAACAAAATAAATAGAAAAGTGTAGTAGATAGATAAAATTAGTGCTCTTTTAAAGTCTTACCAAGGAATAACAAACTAGTATTTTGTGGTCATATTTATCATCTAACACTCATCCTCCAAGTTGCTCAGTGAAAAGTATCTATTACGTACCTCATGACAGACATTACACAGTGTCCTGAGAGAGAAGTAAATATAGCCCCTTTTCCTTTTTATCTTACCTATCTTCCTTCCAGTTTTTTTTTTCACTTTTCCATCATAGAAAAACAGGCTTCAACTCAGCATAAGAAAAATAATTCCTAAGAACAGAGGTATTCTGAAATGGGATGAAAGCTGTGTGAATCCATGAGTTCCTTGAAATCTGATGTATTCAAAGAATAGGTTTGTACACAGAATTCCGTTGAAACATCAAAATCTGGATTTGAATCTCGGTAAAATTCCTTTAAACTCTGAAATTGTACTATGAATACAATGTGGCCTTCACCAAATACCTTGCTGTGTGATGCATCAGACCCTACAAATAATACTACTAAATCTTATTGGCATTATCATGTGATATGTATACACATCAGTTTTCCAAATTGAGTGTAACTATTGTATCATAAACACAAATTAATAATCATGGGGAAAAGTTATAAAATATGGTGAAACCATCAAAATATAAGGTATTTAAAACATGGTAAATATTTTAATTTTTTTTTAAAAAGCATTGACATTAATTCCCTTAAAAATACCCTTCTCTTCAAACACACTTATCTCATTGTTTCTGCCACTTTCTGAAACCCTTCTGGCCTCATGTTATGTAAGTGTCATTATTTGTGCTGTTGTGGCTACCTCTGTATTCTGCATGTAATCAGAACATTTACCTTTCACTGTCATTTTTAGCTTAGAAAAAGCCAAAAGTCACATGGTACCAAATTCAGCACATAAAGTGTGTGAAGACACACCATAATATTTTGAAGAACTTGTCGTTTCAACGGATAAACTCGGCAACACCATTTATTCTTCTTTAAAATCACACGTTGTGAAAACACGAAAGAGGACTTTCTAAAATAGAAAGTGGTAAAAAGAATGAGATAAGTGTGAAGCAAGGGGGAGTATTTTGGAGAGCCTTAGTGTCACGGTCTCTAACAAATACGGTCAATTTCAACGTTCATTGTATTTTCATCACACCTCATACAGCATTCCGCCATTTTGAATAATCTCACTTCAGGTGGCGGCCATTTCCGCTCTGCCTCTCACCGTCTTTCTTGTTTTGCTGTTTTCATCCTTACCTACCTCATTCTTGTTTCCACATCGCAGACAAGGAGATTCTCTTGCAATGACAATCAGGCGCATTATTCTGTTTCTCAAAAAGAGATCAGTATGTTCTCAGTAGTTAACATCTGGAATATACACTACACATCCTTGTTCTGTTGAATAACCTAAGTTTTGTATTAATTGTCCAGGTTTTCACTATCCATGTAATTCTGATTTTTTTCTTTTTGTATGTCACCAGGTGGGACACAGTTGTTTAGGTATGATCTCAGGATCATGCATGGACGACTCTGTTCTGCACACTGTATTTCTGATAGTACACTGTGATGACACTGCATTTTAATTATAATGTTACTTAACTCACATAAAACTTTTAGTGCTTTTTAAACACAGATTCATATCAATTTTTCCAAGTCCTACTAGACATTGCAAGATTTTACTACAAATACTGAACTTTGTGTGTATAATCTAGGATCACTATCTTTGATTCACTTATAGAAACTTTGAGACACACTTACTCATATGAAATATTAATGTTTAACACTCATCTTCAGAATATTTTAAGGTTATTTTATTATCTTTGTAAAATGGAGTTCTACTGACATATATGTACCATGTGTCTGTATCTTATTCAGATTCTATCAGCTATAGCAACCAAAAATTTACAGTGTGGGTTGAGTTTGGTATAATTTATCTTTGAGAAAACAAAGTTTATTTTATATGTACAAGATTTTCTTTTCCAAGTATTAACAAAATATAATTTAGTCTTCTACTGAATATTAACTTTCTGGAATGTTTTAAAACATAATCTCCCTCTCTTTGCAAGCTACAATATGTGCCATTTTCAATCTTTTGATGTGTTGGCTTGTAATTTGAATTGATGCATTTAGTCTTCTACTGAATATTAACTTTCTGGAATGTTTTAAAATATAATCTCCCTCTCTTTGCAAGCTACAATATGTGCCATTTTCAATCTTTTGATGTGTTGGCTTGTAATTTGAATTGATGCACTTTCTGCTCTTCTGGCTCTTGAGGGCAGGCCACATTGTGTGAAGAATGCTGACTATGGGTGAGACTGCTGGTTCTGTATCTAATTCAGCAACTGATATTAGACCTAGTCCAAGTCACTGAAGCTTTCTGTGTTTGTTTCATCATATCTGTGTTAAGGATAACATAGGATTTTATGTGCTAACATATTTAAGACACTGAAAGCAATATCTAACATAATGTCTTAGTCCCGTCCTACTGCTAAAACAGAATATCACTGGTTTAGTAATTTGTAACAGAATACCTTCATTTCTTACAGTTTTAGAAATTGTAAAGTCAAAGACAAAGCATTACATTATGGTTGTCTGGTGGGAGTTGCTTTCTGCTTCCAGAAGGGCCCCTGGTAGCAAACTTCTGAAAAGAATACTGAGTCCCTATGTGGAGGAAGGGTCTGAAGGAAAAGAAGAAGGTGGTTGTCTGGAATCAATTTTTCAAAGACACTAATCCCGCTTATGTGTACTCTGCCTCCATGATTTGATCACCTCCTAAGGGCCACATTTATTAATATATTTGTTTCAACATGTAAATTTGAATTCAGATCACAGAATATATTGAGTTGTCAGAAAAGTCGTGACATATTCTTCTGTTTCTTAAAGGTCATTTATTTATGTAAAGAACAAAGATCAATGATATCATATACCTGTTTTGTTCCATAACGTTTTTACATCTTTCAGTGAGTTTTGTATTCTTCGTTCATAGAAAGACCTGTCTTTATCAGTGAAAAACTGAGCAAGGTGCTGAATTACTAACCAGGTGCTTATCTCGATTGAATGTTATACCATTCAAAGCGTTTTGAAGAGAGGAAAACAAGTCAAAGTCTGACGGTGCAGGGTCAGGTGAGTATGGTAGGTATGACAACAAATCCTGTTTAAGCTCCAGTAATTTTTGATGGGTGATCATACTTGTGTGTGGTCTTGCATTGTTGTGGTGGAACACAACTCTTTGACAATTAATAATCTCTGGACATTTCTGGGACATTTGAATTTGTTCAAATTGTCCATTGTTGTTTGTTCAACTCTTGTTGTCATTTGAGGTGAAACATCACATCAGGACCAAAACCATTTGTGCATTTTACATTCTTGTAAACAATCCACTTCTCATCACTACTTAGCAGTTTCCTTAAGAAAAGATCTTTTTCTTCCCATTTAATGACCATATCATAGATGTTTATCTGGGCCATCAAATAAACTTGTTTGAATTCATGAGGGACCCAAATATCAAACTCGTTTATATATCCTAGCTACTTCAAATATTTGTGAATGCTTGAATGATAGATGTTTAAAACTTCTATCATCACTCATAGTGTATAAAGTGGATTTGACTCAGTGCATGACTTTTTTTTTTTTCCTTCATCAACCTTGGTGGTCCTCCCGACCAAGGAACATGGTCAACATCATGCTGTTGGCACTGATGTTCTTGTATAACATTGTCACCATGAACTGCATGCAACTTTTCATAGGCTTGATATGCATTCCTCTTTGTGCAGAAGTAAAAGTGTAAAATATGGAAAAATGTAGTTTGGTCTTCCATCTTCAACTTGTTATGATTTCTCCAAAACTCAACCAGATTGTTCAATTTTTTGAATGAAGCAAGAAGCCAACAATGCCAGCTGCCAAGTTATATAAAAATAGTATAGACGTAAATGACTGTAGTACTTCCAAAATGAGCTAGTGCCATGTGTTGAAAAAAATGCGTCATGACTTTTCCAACAACCTAATAAGTACTTAAAGGGAATGAATTTTATGAATTATTGTTCCCAGATTTTTTAACTTTAATGTTTTCTCAAGAGAAATTTCTTTAAAATTTGCTTATCTATAATGGACAAAACATAAGCTTGAAGACGTATGCTTTCTGATCTTGAACCTAGTCACCTACAATCCTTTCCCAGAATTAGGCCATTTCTTTTTATTTAATTTTTTAAAAAATATATCATTTTTATTGTTCTTAAATTATTATTTTTATAGGAGTTGAATTTTGTGTTGGATGTACATCTCAAGAGCAGGTCTGTTCTCTGGTGCCGTTCCATGGCCTTGGAAAGACTGGGATGCTGGGACAGATGAGCTGCAAGCAAAGCTCCTTGTGTCGGTGGCTGCTGTTAGGTTTTAACGATGCTGCTTGGCATTTTGAAGCCACCCTCCAAGACCTACTGCATAACAAGTATGCCTTGGTCCTTGAGAGAAGGGTCTTCAACTAAACTGGTTCCTAAAGTCAATAATATTGGGACCACTGTTCTAAAGGACAAGATGAGTTGTAAATATCACATTCACGTGTGTGTGTGTGTGTGTGTGTGTGTGTGTGTGTGTGTGTGTGTGTGTGTGTGTCTGTGTGTGTATAAGGGGATTTATTAGATATTAATTAGACTTACAGGATCGGAGGTAGTATCTCCACAATGGCTCTCTTCACTCTGGAAAGTCAGAGGATCCTGTAGCCTATCAATCCAAGGAAGCCATGAAAAAACAGATCAGGAGTGTTAATACGAAATACACTATGGAGGCCTAGAACTCCCTGAAGAGTTGAACATGTGAGTCTGCATTGAAAATCTTTGCATTGAAACTGGAGTATGATGTCCACAGCCAATGGCAGTAACAAAGCAGACATCCATTCAGGCAAAATGTGGTTTACTCAAATGCAGACTGATTTCCTTCTCCTTCCATTTCATTCCATCTGTGTGGCAAGTCTATTGAATAATGCCACCCACAATCAGGGGAGATGTTGTTGCCTTCTTCTGGCTGCCCACAGAGGCATTTGCAGCCACAGACAGACCTAGAGGTATGTTCTCCTAATCTGCTTGGCGTCTTGTACCCAGTCAAACTGGTAATCACAATGGTAATAGCTTATTATAACATTATGTGTCTGTCATTGATATATATTGTGTCAGAAGGGTTCATTGTAGGTTTGTGTCTCATTTTACCAGCTTCAAATCCTAAGCTCAGAGAAAAAGACTTGTCAGATTAATAGCTTTCTATTAGAATATAAATATTTACACTAGAATTTAGTTAGGTAGCATATTTAATATCACCTGTGTTTCAATGTTTTTAAAGATAAAGTGACACGATTCTGTACATTTGTATTGACTTCATATCCTTAATTTTAAGTTCCCAAATATCTGGACAGAGCCATCGTTATCTATTGCCACAAGCAGCACAGAGCTAGAGAGCCTGTTTCCAAGTCAATAAATAGTTCTGTCAGCAATAGAAAAGGATTTAACGTGACTATGCCATTTTTCTTTTCCGTTGCACTTAGGTTCAAATTTTGGCTTATTGCAAGCTCGATTACTAATATACTAACTACTTAGCATTATATTCTACTTTATGTTTGATAATGCTATCCTACAGAACATGATTGAAAACAATAATTATTTTACATAGCATTTAAGTTTATTTAGAGAATGGAAACAGCATAGAAAACAAAATCATCATTTCTTAAAGTCAAAATCTCAAAATCAAAATCAAATCAAAGTCAAAATCATCTTTCCTGTGTCTTAATCCATTCAAGACTATATAATAAAATAGCCTGAATGACTTAGGAACAACAGATTATTGCTCACAGTTCTAGAGGCTGCGAGGTTCAAAACCAAGGTACCTGCAGGTTCTGTGTCTGGTGAGCCCCTGCTCCTCATAGATAGACATCTTTTGTGTCTTCACATGGCTGGAACAGTGGCCAAGCTCTCTCAAGCTTCTTTTATAGGGGTAATTATCCCATCCCTAAGGTTGAAGTCCTCATCCCCTAGTCGCCTTCCAAATCTTCTCTTCCTTATCATCCTATTGCATATTCCATTTCAACACACAAATTTGGGAGCAGGTAGAAAAATCTAGATCACAATAAGAGGTAAGTAATTTACCAGGAAATAAAAAGCCTTGCAGTTACAGAGTTGATGAGGGGTAGAACCAAGATACAGGAAAAAGAAACACTTCCATTTCTCTTCATCACTTTCCCATCCTAGGCACACGATACCTGACACCCACACTGTAAAAGAGGAAAGGATATATTTTATTTCACAGTTCAGATGATCTGTCTGCTCATGGCCAGGCAGCAATAGCTGAAGGGTTTACCAGCAAGAATGGTGATAGTAAAGAGGGAGAAGGACAGAGCCAGTGAGTGAGATATGTCCTTCCAAGTCACATTCCAGAGACCCATCCCTCTAACCAAGTCTGACCTCTTACAACACAAATCACCATTAATTAATTCAATTGATCTTATTAATCTTCATAATCCAATGGCCTTCCAAACACAACAGGCTTTTAGGGGATATTTCAGACTTAAATCATACTCCCTTCCCTTCCCTTCCCTATCATTGCTATTGTTCTTTTCTTTTTTTCTTTCCTTTTCCTTCTTCTGCCTTCTTTTTAGCCAAATGATGGCATCATAATCAACACATAGTCCCTGTGAAAACTGTCATTAGCTGTCATCTCTAGGACAGACTTTAGTGTGCTCATTCTTCAAACTTAACATGGGCATTGTTAATGTCCTACTCTGCCTGGGTAGCTTAGAGTGTGGACCTGTCTAAAGCTGCTGCATCCAACACCCGACATTCACTCACAAAGGAATGCACGACATGGATTGAGGAGGACTTCAGTGAGAAACGAACTCCATGTCCCTTTCTTTTCCGCCTCTCCTTCTCAGTGTTACTGCTAAGCACCTATACCTGGATGCCAGCCTGTCAATTTCTCACATTTGCTACAGCCAGGAAAACCTTATTCTATCTGACTAAAAAGCAGTACTTAGGTAATAATATCTTAGACTCATGTCTGTTTTTATGTGTTTTAAGATGAATAGCATAGGCAACTTTTTTCTATATTACAATTTTCAAGCCTCAAAATTTGAAATTTTCCCTCACAATTTCTGCAACTGTTCTCTTTATCCTGTTTCTCTGTAGCATCTTGCTGTAAAAACATGTGCCATAAAGAATGAGTCAGACTATCAAGACACTTAGTCAATGGGAAACTAAATGAGCACCCTAAATGTGTATGGCTGCACGTCATTGGTTTTATAGTCTGAAAGACTTCATGTGTTGTCTGCTCTATGTAACAACATGATCCTTCTTGAAAAAATAAACTAAACTTTGCCCTGGATTCCTCTCAGTGTTAATAGGAGTTGCACATGAGTAAATCAAAACAGAATTTGTGCCCCCTGGCACAAAAGAACATATGTATATATTTGCTCTTCAGTTCAGTAAGGACTCCAGAGTGCAGAACTACTGCCACACAGAATAGAAATGAACTTAAACATGGGGGTGATGAGGTTGGTTCATCAATAAAATAAAACTAACATAGATAATGCATGTTGTATTTTAAGTGAACAGAAATTAAAGGAGACTCTGAATGTTAGATTTTGGTAAATTAGCAAGTATGAGTAATTTACTGAAACAAAGACACTGCAATTTCTATACAAATAAGGTGACCTTTTAGTAATGATACCCATTTCAAGCTCCATTTAAGTGGCTATCTCATCATTGTCTAATTCAGTCATGGAACAAATCCTTATACAGAATCTCTATAAAACGAAAAGGACCACTTAGATAGTCTGAGGCATCTAACAATGAGCTAGACATGGATTTGATTTCATAGAATTTGAAAATCTAACAAACTTAGTGGAGATTCATCTGGAATTAAATGGCATTGTTATGATGTATGGCCATATGATTGGACGTCATTAAAATTATATAATTAATTGAATTCATGAGCACAAATTTTGTTGAAAAGTCTTTCTGGGAATTGATTTACAATTAACTTCCTATTTTTAGAAATGTATTCTCATTTCATTAGTTAAAAAGACTCAATTTTGTTTCTCTTATAAACAAGGAAATTTCAGACACTTAAAATTGGCTGATATCAGATGAAAAAAAATTTTCCCATTTTATTGATATGTACAAGTGCAAAATTTAAGGTTTACAATGGAGTTGAGCATTCAGATGAAAATTTTTTTTAAATGAAAGTAATGTTAGATACTTTTGATACAAAAATGTAAGAACATCTGAAATGTGTTAGTCTGAAACAAAAATAAAAGATACAAACCTAACTTATTGGTAAATACAGTTATGATGATAAGAAATATCCAAATCTATGTAACATATAGGTTCTGAGAGCATATTGTATCCTATTACCCTAGTTTAATATGAAGATCAATTATCTTTGCTCTATTTCTATTTTATTTCTCTGAATTACATTTTAGACCACAAGCCATATTTTTCAGAACTTGTGATACTTCTTCAATTGAATATTATTTCTACATTGTAAAATTTTATGATACTCAGTTATAAACAAAGACCTGAGTATTTGGTTTGTTGGAAACATGTTGATAATGTGTATTCATTCTTAGTTGTGGAATTGATGTGTGCATGAGACTAATTAGTTCGATTGGTAAAACCATCAATAATGAAATTAATGATGGGCATGGCATACGCATGGCATAAAAAGGTATGAACAAATTCCTAGCCAACTGTATTTCCTGCCGTTTATAACAATCAGAGGCTCTCTGCACTGTTTACTACTGGCCTCTTCCTCTCTTTTCAATGCCAGCAATGCAACATTGCCAAATTTTTTTCTGCCTCTTCTACTCTGCTTCCATGTTTAAGGATCCACACGGTTACTTGGGGCCTCCTCTGATGTTGAAAGATAACCTTAATTTTCAAATCAGCTGGTTAGCCACCTTACTTCCATCTGCAACTTTCATTTCCTCTTGCCATAGAAGACCGATTCAACCGAGTCCAGGGATCAAGACATAGACATCTTAGAGGAGTATAATTCCACTTACCACAAAGAAGACCACATTCTAAATGTAGTACAAATTTGTTGGTCTTAGATAACATTTTTTTTTCTGGTGATTCAGTTGTAGATTTGCTTTCCCACAGTAACTAACACCTTCCCATATAGTTATAAAGGACATTGTTGATTTTATCATCTTTAAGTTTCTATTCTTTTTCTCTGTGCACAATGAGTAGAGGTGTTAAATAACATTTATCTGTCTGTTTTGCCTTTGACAGAAATATTCTTTGCTTATTTTAGTTACTTTTTTGCTGCCGTGCTAAAGGACTGGACGTGCACAAAGTAGGGGAGGAGAAGCTCGTTCTAGCTCTCAGTGTCAGAAGGTCATAGTCCATTCATGGGTGGCCGGCAATGGTGGAAGCATATGGTGAAGGCAGAAGTGGAGGCAGCTCCTCATGACATTGCCAACAGGAAGCCAAATAAAGCAGGAAGCAGGCACTAGTGTACATCCTTCCAGGACCTGTCCAATGATCCACCGCGCTCAGTAAAAGCTCAGTGTTTGAACCCTTTCAGGTTAAGCCGGGCATCTGCCCCTTCCAACTAGCCCCCACATCCCAACTGCACACAGCTCCATATGTATCCCACCACACCCAAACATGTGAGGCCTTTGGGGGATACTACATATCAAAACCATAACATTACTCTTAATATTTTTGCAGGTTATCCCTAATAGCTTTTTAGGAAAGGGAATAAAAAGTCGTGACAAATACTGTTATGGATTTATTTATTGGCATACAGTTTTTATCAGGCTTTGTTCCACATTCTGTCTCATAAATAGAATGCATTAGTACTTAATAGGAATTTTATTTTATTACATTTTAATTTTAGGTTTAAATTTTATTCATGGCACTGACAGTCAACATAATGTCAATGCCTAAATCAACATATTCTCTACATATTTCTGGCTCTAAAAGTGCAGTAAATGCTTATTTCATATCAAAAATATTTAATTGATGCTTACCTTATAATCAATATAAATTTAAAATACATATTTGAGTCATGCTACACAATTTGCATTGGAAGGAGGACGAGAAGGGCAGAGCCAGATTGATATTTTCAATAGTGGTATGCCTTCGTTGCTGGAGTCGTTGATCATTGCTACTGTGGTTTGGGTCTGGATTGTCCCTGAAAAGCCTCACGTGTTTGAATGCAGTAGTAGCAAAACCACTGGAACTACGTGCTGTTGGGAGGTGAGGCATCCTGGATGGGGCAGACGCTTAGGGGTTGACCGGAGGGACTGTGTCAATTTATTTTGAGATTGGAGGGTGCCCTGAGCAGAGATTTGAGGTTTGTGTTATTGACTTGTAGGGCAGGAAGCAAGGGAAAAGCACCCACCCTGGGTGTGGGGGCCTAGCTGGCAGCTTGAAGTAATTAAACGAAGGAAGAAGAAACATTTCTGCAGCTTCTTCTTGGGAAAGGTCAGGCCTTGTGGAAGTCTCCAGAGATAAGCTCTTTCCTTCTTCACTTGGCTTCTGTCTACAATTCTGTGAGCAGCTCTCTACCTTCTGCCATCTTCCTTCACCCCTGCTGGCTTCCCAGGAATGGACTATGTGAGACCTTCTGAAAACTGTGAGCTAAAATAGAAATTTCCTGCCTTGAGTTGTGTATATCTGGTGTTTTGTGGCAGCAATGACTATTTAAGACAGAAATGCTGCACAATTTGTGTCTGAAGGATGTCAAAGAAGGCAGAACTAGACACGTAGTTTCGTCACTGGTATACACTCATTCACAATGTCACTATTCATCAGTTAATGCTAGACTTTTAGAGGTTAAAAGAAACCTAGAGAATTCAGCTACGAGTCTTTCATTTTACAAATAGATATTCTGAAACCCATTAAAAAATACTGCCAAATTCAGAGTTGGTCAGTGTAAGGTCGACAAATGGGATCACAGATGACCCTGCCTCAAGCTGTCGAGTGTCCAGTGCTATAAAGTTATTGTAATACAAAGCAGAAAATAAGGAATAAAGAAGCCCTGTAAGGCAGTCTTAGAAATCCCTAGCCCTTAATACATTCAGATATATTGGCAGACGAAGAAATCAGAATGTTTCCACGGTTGTATAAATATCAAATGTATGTCTCATTCTATTAGACCTATTTGATAGAAATTTTTTTCTCATTTTCTATCATTCAATGTAGAGATTTAGAAGAGCACCCATGAATATTTTTATAAATATATTCTGTTGTAAATGAAGGCAGAACTGATATTTAGTTTGAAATATAATTGGACAGAGATGGAATCAGTCCCAGAAAAACAATGTAACAGAAATGGGATTGGGATGGTGAACATCCAAGTTTTTGGTTTCTTTTTTGTTTGTTTGTTTGGGGAACCATGTCTGGTTCTGTAGTCCAGGCTGATTCTGAACCTGTAGGCCAGGCTATCCTGAATCTCCAGGTAACCATCCTGTTTCTTTCAAGTGCTGGTATTAGAGGTGGGCACCACCATGCCAGGTTAATTTTCATGTGGTGGAGGGGAATTTAACTCACAGCCTTATGCATGCAAAGGCAAGAGTTCTAATTGCTGAGCTACTCCCCACTCCCTTGAAATTTTTATATACAATCTCACTAGGGATATTAAAAAGTGATAAAGACAGTTTCAATGAACAAGTCATAATATGGAGATATACCTAAACCATTAAAATGGAAGTCCTTTGAAACAGCATTTCACTTTCACAGTTTCCTCAAACACCATGTATGAGTATCCTGGTTGAAATCAAGAGGTAGTGATTGGGAAAAAGTGTTAATATTTTTATTGAACACATTCCACATTGCTGAAGAAAAAGCATGAACATGCAATATCCGAACTCAATTGTGATTATGCAGAGGTTCATTATCTTTCAGATTATGATTTTAAAATGAAAAATGTATTACAACAGGCTCTATTTCAAAACAATATTGAAAGAATAAAAAGGATTTTCCAACTGACGATCAGAAATGTTGATCAGACAAGAAGTTATATGAGCGTGACATGTAACATGGGTTTAATTTGAATCATTTTACTAATATCTGACATTACAAGAAAAGGCATGTTCTTTTTCTGTGTTTTGCACATAACCTATTATGTAGAAAAGAAGACCTAAGCCCAGGGTTGTGCTATCAAGGGAGGTCGGTGACTCTCCTCGGGTGTCATAAATATAGTTTTCCATCTGCCTGAAACTGTTTAGGTGAAACATGCCTGAAGTCAGGGGAAGGATCACATGATCTCTGGAGGTCTCTTCCAGCCTTTTGAGTCTTTGAAAGAAATTTCTAATCAGCATGTTAATGAGTACTTTAAATTTGTATTCTGGTTTCCTCAAAGATAATTACCAGAAACAGTAAGTGGGGAACAGCATTTCTACATGCCCGTTTAAAAAGAAATTAAAAAAAAAACAAAAATGAAAGCAGGGTAAGATTCCATTTCAAAGATTTTTTTTTTAAAAGAAGGTAATAAAATGTGACCCAGTTGCTCTCAGAGAATGCAATTACCTGGGAAGGTAGCATGGTTCACCGGTCTTGGTAACGTCTGAGGAAGTCCAAGGCTACGATTCCCTGTTTTGTTATGATGTCTTGCTGTGTGACCCAGGGCAAGTCACTTGACCTTAGTTTCTTCATCTGAAAACACAGGAGACCAGGAGTTGTGCTTGATTACCTGACTAATATCAAGCTGCAGGAATTGAATGGAGAATGGAATTTCATTTTTGGGGCTCATCGTTGCAGCAGCGATGACAGATGGGAATCGTATGAATTAGGTCAGCCCCCGTGCTTCATTAGCTGTCAGAAGAAAAGCCTGAATGACACGGATGTTAGATTCAACTTTGAAAACTCTTTAGGAAATCTTAACTTCATGTACTTTACAAATAACAAATATGAGCAGAGTTATATTTTGATTTCTGCGTGATGTGCTCTCTGCTCTATTTATGTAGTTAGTCCAAAACTGGCCCTGGATGAAGAACAACGGAGACAGTACGTGTTTACTTAGGCCAATGTCTTTTCTTTGCCCACACTTTTAGGAAAAAAATCTTTTTTATTAACAATGTCGCACAGCTCATTTATAAATGTAAATGAGCACATCAGGTTATGCCACTTTTCTCTGTGTTCTCTTTACCACTCTTAAGACAAGTATAATTTGAATTTTCATGTGCTTCTTGGCACAAAGTGTGATTAACCGTGCGTGAGTGGGCTGGCAAGTTTCCAGTCCTGACACATAGGTTTAAATGCTCAGTCCTGTGCTATTTTCTGGAACTCATTTTATTTTCTTCCAGAGATCACTGCTTGCTTTAATAAAAATATACTAAACAAGAAATCAAGCAAAAAGGAATTAAACTTATAGATAATACAGAAGACAATTCCTTAGAAAATCAGCTAAGCATTATGCTTCTGATATCCACTTAGAGAGGGCAAAGAATACATTTTTTAAAAAGTGATATTAAAATAAACTGACATATTTGTGCCCATGCTCGGAAGTCTGAAATACCTTTATATGATAGAATCATTGAATAAAATTAATCGCTATTATATTTTATTTTAATAACCTGTATATTTTCATTAAAGCGAATGTCTAAAACTCATTCTTCAATTGGCACTTTGGCTTAAGATTGAAATTTTATGCAAGCTTTCTTTCATGAACGTTAAAGAGAGGGCAGGGATATCAGGAAATACAGCTCTACTTGAAGTTTGGGAATCATAAATTGTGGTTCAAACTCCACTATTCAGCTTTTAGATGGCATTATACCTTAGACTCACCATCTGTACAATTTGAATAATCACATATTACTAACTCACAAGTGTGTTGTAAAAATATGCAATAAAAAGTAACTCTGAACAAACATTCTTGGATCCAAGACAATAGGAAAACAAATTGTTAAGAGTTACAAAACAAATGGATTCACTTTCTAATGATTCTGTATGAGAATCACATTTAATCTGAAAACGAAAACATTTTTAACTTATACTTCCTGTCTGATTTCCTGTTATTCACTTCTAAATTTGGTGAGGGACAACAAAGGAGAAAAATCCATCTTGACTCTCTAATGTGTTTAATATATTCTTCATGTGGGAGTCAGCTATGGCCGATTTTTGATGTAGGTTTATGTAGTATTGAGTATTAAGTCCCAATTTTAATTAAAGTATACAATAATAGAGTTCATCTTAAGAATAACTCTGAAGATCTCAAGGGATTTCCTGGTATTGACACTTAATAACTTGGTGCAGGTTAAACATTCAGCACATCTTTGAGTCTCTCCCTTAAAGATTTGGATTCCAAGAATACCAATCATATCTACTTAGTATAGGCTAGCTATCTTCTACTCCTGGATATTCAGGTATCTACAGTTAGAAAATTTAGAGTAGATGGGATAACCAAGCATTCACTTTTACTTATTAATAGATTATTACCAGGTATAGAAAAAAATCTTGATTTCCAAGAGCATGTTATGTGATAGTAATTTTTTGGCCTATGAGAGAAAGAAAAGCTCATTTTTCTTCTTTTGTGCTTGAGAGAATATTTCCTATTCTTTATTACCTGATCAATACATTTTTGGTCCAATCTCTTGCCCTCCATGCACAAAATCAAAAATTGAAAATGGAGATGTGAAACATGATGTGTTTCTAAGGTTGTTTGTTTGCATAACTTTCTGAAAAGATTTTTAAAATCAAGATTATTACAGTATTTTATCAGACTCCTATTTAGCTTCTTCTCTTTTTTAATGTAAGCATCTTACAAAATAAACAACACACATAGGAGGTTTAAGCAGCCAGGTTTAGTGTTAGGAAAGTCAGAAGGAAAAAGGAATTTCAAGGATGGGTAGTTGAATCTGTAAAAGTCATTCACAGTGGATGAAAAGTACGAAGCAGAGAAAACACCAATTGCTTTTGTGATTACCATTTATGACATTCAGAATTGTAGTTTCATTTGTATAGGGGCAGAAGGTCAAAATATGTCGAGTTAAATAGCAACTGGTACTGAGAATAAAAGTGGAAACAGCAAATGTAGAATACACTGCAAAATTTGAGATTAAATGAAAATAAGCCTAAGACACTTGAGACGTGACCTCTCCATTATGCTTCATGGCTTGTAGCTGTGTGCATGGCTCTAGGAATACTCTTAATTAGGGCATCCAAATGTGCACAGCTCGTGGAGACAGGTAGGGAATTTCCCAAGGTTTTACCCAGGGTTTCCTCTAGTGCCCAGTAATGTTGCCAGGATGTGAAGAAATACTTTTACCTTTTATTATTTATTGGTTTTTGTTTTCATTTTTTGCTTGTTCTTGAATGTCAGCAGTGTACATCATAGTCTAGACAACTAGTAGTTTCAATTTGAAATTTCATCCTATCCTTAGTATGGAATAGTTTAAAGCATTTGTGTTCTTTGAAATGCAGCACCTAAAAAGTGAAATCTCTATATTAATATCTGTGACCTTAATAAAGTGAAAAGAGGATAGGTAAACACATATAGTAAATGTGTAGTGACAAAAGACAATTGCATCATTGCTTATTAAACACTGGTCTGAAATTTAACTACACGGTGTGCATCTGGGTCTTTATGTGTGTTCACAACTTTGCCATAGCAAGGAGCAAAAATGGGAGTTGATCTTTGCGAAGACAAGGAATACTTTTTTAAAAAAAAATTTTTTTTTGAGCCACTTCCAGCGATGTGGGCCTTTTCATTTTCTGTAGGTTGTCTGTGCCACCAAGTCCAATCTATGAGGTGCTGGGGAATCAAAACCAGGGACCCACACTTGCCAGGCCTGGGAAAGAAAAACTATTGTCTCTGAGATGTGATCAAAGGAAAGGGATCTGTAAAGAATCATCTTTGTGAAAAAATAGACAAGTGAGCTCTTAAGTAGCTCACTTACACTGGCTTAAATCTCAAAGTTATATAAGAACCAAAGTCACCACTGAGAAAGAAGTGAATGGGTAGAATTATGAGTCATAAAAAAGTTAAGAATTATCCATTGTGTTCGTTTCCTAAGAGTCAATATTTAACAGCTGATGGCAACTCAGTCAATACTGGCTGAATCTTAATATAATTGCTATTTCAAGTACATATGGGAACTCTGTCGTGCCTTTCCTATTGTCACTTACACTGAGTTATGTGCATTGCTGAAAATGTCATCCAAAAGATCACACTACGATTCAGAGTGGAAACAATAAGCATAAGCGATAAGAATATTGTTGTACCCAGAAGGCCATGGAAACAGAGCAGCGAGGCTCACATTTGCCATTTGGTATGAATGAAATAAATTCTTATCAGAAAAGAAATGACCACAATTTCACAATTTCATGTAAAGAACAACCAAAACTTTAATGATATTAAAAATGTAACATATGTATTTATTAGTGGGATGTCAAAGAAATACAACCATAGGCAAGTGATATTACTATATGCCTTAGAATAGCAATGAAAAGCTGGTGTTACTAATTCTATTATTGTACAGAATTATCTTAAAGTGTTTGACAGCCATTTGTTGGAATTTGCAGCTAAGAGAAGAGTAGTAATTTGAGTCCGGCAACCTGTGATTCAGTTGAATAAAGCCATAAATGTAATTTTGATCACATATAATAGACTTATGAATATTAAGGGTGTTTGTCATATGTAACAACGATCTCGTCAAGAGTAAGGGTGCTGGAAAGATGAAAATCGTCAACAGGAATGCAGAAAGACAATGCTTTCGCTGTGAGTCTGTACACAACTGCAAAAATCAGACATACTTTATATGCTGAAGTTTTAACCTCACAATGTTTATGAAGAATATTTCCTCCAAAATGTCATCCTATAGTGTGTAAAACATGCATGCACACACACACACTCCTATGGACACACACCAAAAATAATAATTAAGCTCATGAGCTGACTCATACAATATCTGAAATAGACTCACAGGATCTCTACTTAAGTGTCAATACTCAATACCTTAACTTTTTGATTTTAGTTCATGAATATGCATCAGCTGTGTTTAAAAACAAGTTTATCAAAAATTATGTAGTCTTTATTGTTATTAGTGTAAGTAGGGACATATAAATGCACAAATTTCTATCAACTAACATTTTAAGGTCTATTTAAAAAAAGGCATGAATCTTTTTTTTTTTAAGTTAATCTTTTGGCGTCTACTGGCCAAAGGTACCTGATAACAATGCCTGCAAGTGGATCGCAGAGTGTAAAACTAAAACAAAAATTAAAATGGGCGTTGGTCTTGTGCTATCTTTGCAACTTTTTGCAAATCAATAGTTACTACAGATAAAAGATTATTAAAAATAAGAAAATGTGAAAGAAAATAGTGAACTCATAAGATATAACTACATCAGTACCACATAATATCACTGAGGGAAAAACTGGTAGGAAAGTCACTGAGGAGAAAGTCAAAAATATATTCAAAATATTTGGATTCTGAAAGTGAACACACTGTGGGAATTCAAGCTATGCTGCCCAGGTAATAGAGTGTGCTTATATTTATCTTGATATAGTTGGTCCAAAGGTTGTGGGTTATTGTAAAGCTTATATTTATCTTGATAGGTATGCATTAAATTTATTTGAAAATTTTGCTACATCTAAATAAGTTCAACAGGGTTATTTCTGTAAGCATAATATTTTGTAAAATGTATGTATTAGGAAAGCATTACGTTATGGCCTACTAAGGAGAACTTTTTCCTCTTAGGTAAGACATAAAACAATAAAAATTCTAAGAATTGATGGCATCTTATCTTAAATTAAGCATTGTAATAAGAATTTTTGTATTTTTATTCACTTTCACAGATCTATCTACTTGTGTATCTTGTAGTAACAAGTAACAATATAGTCCTAAGAAGTCTGCTAAAAACTAGGAATATAAAATATTGAGCTAAAAATCTGAGTTGAAAGCGTTCTTAATCTAATTGGGAACAAAATTGAAAGTAAACCATCATGGTACAGCATGACAAGCATTGCGGTAAATGTATATGTAAAAATTATTAGAATACCCATAAGTATTTCACTGACTGCACAGGAAATCATGAAAAAATGTGAGAGAAAAGAGATTACCAGTTAATTCATGAATAAGAGTTCAGTAGACAAAGGAAAACCATTTCGAGAGGACAAAGCAACTTATGCAATGAGGTGATGAGGAGACTTGGAATATTTAAGTGTGAGGATCGGGGTGACAAACGCAAATGGCAGAGAGAATCAGAGAGGTAAGTTGGGCTCAGCACCTGAAGTGTCCTGCTTGTGGTAACAAGGAGGTAGTTTAACAGGAAAAGACTTTTTCTCAGTATTTGAAGTACTTATTTTTGCAACAAAATATTCATATCATGGGATTTATTACTCGTGGGTATATAGTTCAACAGCATTAAGTACATTGATTTTGTGATGCTAGCATTTAATTTCTAGAGAGGATAATTTTGTGGAAGAATTGAAAATGCAATAATGTTGGATAAAAAGTTATTGAATTTTTCAATTGATTATGATATGCCTGAAAAGCTATAACAGGAGAGTAGTACAAACAATTAGGAAAGTCTGAAGGAGGAGGGTTATTTGGGGGGGAATGCAAATGAACTGCCTTTTAGGCACGTTATGTTTGATATGTATATGAAACACCTGCATGAAATGCTCATGTACATAACTGAAAATATAGTTTGGAGCTCAGGGAAGATGTGGAGCTAGAGTCATTAGTTTGTGGAAGTGAACTCTCTTAGGGACATGCAAAAAAGTAAAGAATGAAGAGTAGAATCTTGATGAACCTAGCATTTAGGGTCCAATAGGTGCAAAAAGTCAACCAACACCACAACTGAGAAATATACTAAGAGCTAGGATAGGTAGATATTATAAACATTCAATGAATATTTCAAGTGGCAAGAACATGTAGAACCATCATATGTTAATATGAAAATGGGATAAAATCTTTACATGTAGCTTATTGGATTTGAAAATTGGGAATCATTGGTAACTTTTTCAAAGGTAACTCCGTAAGATTAAGGGGGTGAAGCTGTGAGTGGAAAGGATCATGGTGGTTGAAGGACCATAGTATAAAATATGAATATGAGTATGACAGAATGAGACTAACAGTAGGCACTGCTTATGGAGCACTTTTGGTAGGTCAGGCATTGTGTCAGTGTTTTGTAATATGATGTCACGGATTCAGCTGCTAATTCTGCATGATACCTATTCATATTTCATAAAGTAGAAAGTTCAGCTATAGAAAAGTTATACATAGCCTTCTAAATCTTCTATAAATGCTCAGACCAGGTTTCTATTATTCTATATTTATCCTTGACAAGGAGTGAGCATTCAAAATATGAATAAAAGTAAATCTAATGTATATTTTCAGGAATATCAAGCACAAATAAAGGAAGAGAAAGAAGGGAAATGAATCAGTAACCAGAGGAGGTAGTAACAGCGAGGTAAGCCTTGGGTTATGATGCTGTAGTCATTTGTGTGATAAAGGGCAGAGTTGTTTTTAGATTGAAAAAGACTTGAGGTATCCTGATTATATAGATAAAACATCTATAAAGCAAGAGAAAAAAGATAATTAGTAGAATATGCTTACAGGCAAGGAAAGTGATTTAAAATTTCCAGCTCATGGGTAAAATGTTTACTCTTGAAGACTAGGTGAAATCTGATCTCAGAGACTGAGAGAAGAAAAGGATTGTGGCATTTTGCATAGAAAAGTGATACTGGTAGAGAAGTTATGGAAGTTTTGATCAATGTGTATTTTTGACAGTGTGGGCTAAATTGGAGGATATGAAGAGTGCAGCAAACATTTAAAATGTTTTATAAAATTGGAAATAATGTTATAGGAAGCACTTTCATGGTACACTTTAGAGGCCAGAACTTTGAGTGAATGCCGGGGTGGGGGGGGGGGGCATTTTAATGTGATTCATCTTTCTGTATGAGACATTGATTATAAACAGGATTTAAAATGGTGCTTCTATTGTTCTCCACATAGCAATGTGTTCTAAGGGTATAGTATTACATTAATATAAAGATGAGGAATGGAGAAAATTCTGGAAAATATTCAAAATGTCATTGCATTAAATTTAGCACAGAGGTAATAGGTTAATCATTGAAACAATATCTGAGGTTAATGAAGGAAGCAATGTAGAGAAAAAGACAGAGAAATGTGAGACTATTGAGGTTGTGACAATGACAGAACATCCCAGTTGAAGCTTTCTGGGACATTCCTAAGAGGAGGTACTTTTGGACAGTGAATCTGATTAAAGTTCTTTAAAAAAGAAATGAGAATTTCTCAAGTTAAAATCACACCTAGTAAACAAAGTAGAGGTTTTCAATGATTCAAAATTTTACATTGAATATGCAATGAGGATATGTAGGATATTATACAATAAAAAATAAGTGACAGATACTTGTCTCACTCTCTAGGAACATAGGCTGTATATTTTTAACTATCCCAACAAATATGCAACTCCTAAATTAGAAACATAATGATCGTTAGGGAATGAATGCTTGCATTACCACCAGATTCACATATTGAAACCCCAACCTTCCGTGTGACAGGGACTTTCCGTATATTGGTATCTGTGGTTCTCAAGTTGTGGTACTCATAATGGAATTGATACTATTACAGTAATTTTTGACACAGAGAGTAATTCTAAGAGTACAATTTTCAGTGCAGCCTGGGCTACATAGTGAGTTCAGGACCAACCTGAACTCAGAGTGAAACTCTGTCTCAAAAAAATAAAAAATAAAAAATAAAATAAATAAAATTTCACAGAAACACAGAAATTTCCAAACCTATATTTTGATTTTACTAAGACTCTATCCTTCTTTTCACTACTCAGAAACTGACTCTCAGAGGAGTCCACAGGGCTAACGGCCATTCCTCTGAGATACTTTGGATACTGTACTGTTTCTAGAAGCCTCCATTTCCCTCAAAGTTAAGTCTTCAATCTTGTGAGAACACACTCGTCACTCTTCTCCGCAATAGTGTTCACGGTCAGTCAGTGATAATTGACTACCATTTTTGAGGAAAACTTTTTCATTCCTCATATTTCCTTATTACTGGGACCACGCTTACTCATTTGCATAGAGTATCAATTTGCATAGTGCGCTCCATCAGCATTTATGTGACATTTTAAAACTCTTCTGTTGGCTTCCTGACCTCTGCCTTTGAATGTAGCTTAAAGAAAACTATGTATTTAAATGAGGAAGGAGCCCATTCTTGGGAAATAAAAGCATATCCTGGCCTCTTGTTGCAGTTAGGTAAAGCTCTGGGTAATAATGAAATGAGTTTCTTATTTATTTGCAACTAATTCACAGTTCTGTGTGTCATTCAAGAAATAAAGAACTACCTGAACATTGAAATCTATACGCAATCATGTAAGTTACACCTGAAAGCTCCTTTCAGCGCTATGTCACTTGATGGCAATATAGACCTTTGGCATGCTTCCTGACTTAGTTCAAATGCTACTTATCATAAAACACAACCTTTTTTATCCAGGCACAGAAAATTACTTCCTTGTCTGTGTCAGTAAAGAACTCTGTTCATGTATATTATTTATCGCATGTTATATCATGTTGTGCAATCTGTTTACAAATCGTCCTCTTTCCTTAAACTTTGACTGGGATAAGGCTTGAGGCTGTCTTACTTACCTTTATTACAAATGCATAAATTTGTCACACAGTACATTTTATGTAATTAAAAACGGGTTTTCAAATTACAGAAAATATGTTAAGGAAAGTGCCCAAGTCCTAAATATGATCAATTGGTTAATAACTAAGTATACCAAACTTTTGTCAAGAAATGACCTTCAGAGCCCACCTCAGTCACTTCCTCCTCTGAGATATGGTTTAGACGCACCTTCGAATCCATCAGGGTCACTGCATCTTCTGCAAGCCTGAAAGGAATCATGTTTATACTTTCAACGTCATAAGTTTATTTCCTAGTAAATAGAAAAAATATGGTTTTTGAGTACTGTATATTTATTGGAAAAATGATCTTTTGTTTTTAATATTTTACTTTATTATATACATATATGAATAAAATATAAACTGATACTTTCCAGATCCAGCCTAATTTGAAATGAAGTATATTAATAAACACATGAAAATGAATTAGTTATGCTTATCTAATTTGAAGACACAATGAGGCTTTGTAGAGTGTTCTAAAAGTAAGTGACAGATATTTCTCTTACTGTTCAATAGCATAGACTATATTTTTAATTATCTCAGATTTCTAAACTAGAGATTTAATAATTGTTAAGGACTGAATGTTTGTGTCACCACCAGCTTCATTCATTGGAATCCTAACCCTCACTGTGCCAGGGCCTTTCCAGAGAAAGGTAACATGGTCGTCAACATGTGGCATTCATACTAGAGTTGATGCTGTATAAGAAATTTTAAAGTGTGTTCCGTCTCTCTCTCCCTCCTGTGCAAAGAAGTCACATGATCACACAATGAGAAGAGAAACTGTTAACAAGTCAGGAAAAGAATCCTCTGCAGACCTTAACAATGGTGAGAACTTGATCCTGGACTTCACTTTGGATGAATGAGAAAATAAATGCTTATCCATTAACCTAGCCATTCAATGGCAGAGTAAGATAATGCAACTAGATATTTTTAAGTGATGTTTGGACATTAAGTTTTTCATGTATTTGTCACAGTATTTCAATGTCCTGGAATATATGTAAGAAACAGATCTACCTTACTACAATTATTATATATGTTAATTTCCTAAAATGAGTCAACTTTTTTAACTGAGAGGTCAGTGATGTTTCCTTTTCCAAGCATTAATAATGTAATTATAAAATCATCTAATTAGATTTAATATTTTACTAAAAAGCAGCAGTTGTCAGCGAGGGTGGTTTTGCCTCCACTCCTTCCCAGGAGCAATTGATATATCACAGTTCATTGTGCACATGTGCGCGGGTGTGGACGCAGAAATGAAATCTAATGGAAAGAAGCCAGAGATGCTGCTGAGGACCTTACAGTGCAGGGGCAGCCCCTTACAACAGAGCACTATATAGTCAATGTTCTCTAATATTATTTGTTGGGTTTTGTGTTATGTAAGCTTTAAAAAACGTTGAATAGCGTGCATTCTTTTTTTATTTGTTTTGCTTTGGATTTTTCATTTTAAAGTGATTTATGTCAACTTCAGAGAAATTACAAGAAAAAGACCTGGAGAAATTCAGGAACTAAAAATGTTCACATATCACTTCTGGTACATCCTGTCTTCTAATTTTAAAGGAAAGTGTTACTTTGGTTTGAGAATATTTTGGCTATACTTAGTACCTGATACATACTATTTTTACAACAATAATTATGAATATTAATCACCACATACACTCTCTTACTAACAGTGCTAAATGCACTTCCTAAATTGTGATACTGTGATCTAGATTATATTTGCATCCCTTCCCTGTACAAATTAATAATATGTAAAAACACCTTTTGTAGTGGAAAGGATAAGAGACATATCTTTTGTGGTGACACGAGTTCAGAAATGTTTCTATGTTTGAGCACTGCGGTTGGCTTTTAAAAAATATCTACTTATACATAGTGATTCTTTATATCACGTTGCCTAAGGTAAAACTCCAACCAATAGTGTTTTAGTAGAAAAATATTATTTACTTACCATGATTTACAATAAGGCATGCATATCAGTGAAGAAGGGGGGGGGGGGGAAGGCACCAGAAGAGAGAGATTCCAAAGGGGTGGTACATATTATCGCTCCGAAGTCAGAGGGGACGGCCGCTGAATGCTCTTACAACCCTAATAGCATATCTCATGTTAATTCTAGCCTGAAGCTCTCTGATACTTCTTGTTCAGATCGGGCACAAAACTATTTCTTTTTCTGGTGGAACGGCAGATTTTTTTCTTCTCAAGGATGTCAAATAAATTAAGCAGTCTTTGCAAACAGCAAGACAAAAGCCTTTTGCTTTGTACGAATTCCCAGTAATAACATGCAAGAGTTATTACCCTCGATACTTAGTGGATTTTTTAATGGCTAGCAATAATCGTTTTGATTGAATATTGGCTTATAATAGGCTTGTAAAGGAATTTAAGCACCCTTAACTGCTTTCAACCTTAGCTTCATATGCCTAGGGAAAATTCTTGAAACAATAGATCTTGGAGTCATTAACATGAAAATGTTTCAGAAAAATGGAAGTTAGTACCTATTGACCTCAATAATAAAGCCAATTAAAACTGCCTTATTCTATTAATCTTTAATAATCCAATATTTTTTGATACACTTCTTAAAAGACAATGTTTATGACAATTCGCATCTTAGTTTCCTTGGACATTTGCCTCTGTGTTTGCAAAGATATTTCATGATATTCTTGATTCTTTCTTATACACACCGATGGAATATTGCAAACTGAATTCCTTATCTAAATATTTCAGATGTCTTCAACCAGAATATTTGGATGTCTATTAAAAGAAACCAATACTGTTTGAAATATTAGAAAGCAAGGTTGTTTAAACATTACTTTGTTTGATATTTATGTCTCCTCTGTGGGAATGCTCAGAGGCTGCACTCTGTTTTACTGTACCTTGTGAGTGAAGCAGAAATACTCCAGAGAGCAATCGAATGAAAAATATGGGAAGTGATGCTATTCTGAGGCAATAGAATCCTCAAAAACTCAGCTTCCACAGCACGAATGAACTGCTAGAAAAGCGAGTTTGAGGCCAGATTGGACTCTGAAGAATTATGAAATATGGTGTCTTATGTTGTTTTATCACTTCCTGTCTACTGGGGAAGGGTAGTATCAATAACTGAAAAATGTACTACTTGAAATCTTCCAGTCTTACGGTGTGTAAGATATTACAGCACAAACCCAGGAAGAAGATGCTCATAAATTGGGACATCCGTATACCTTATTCTTTTTCTCCTTTGAAGCTATTACAGGTAAAAATGACAGACTCTCATAGTTATCGAGATATTTTTTATTGTTACTGTTATTTCTGGACTACTCTTGTTATTTCTCATGCATATTCTAATATTTCTTTATTTTCTTTGGTTGGTCAATTCTGTTTTATATATGGAATACTGAAATGCTTATTGTTATGTATGATTATAACATGGAAAGAGCCCTGTGCCTCTTGTGTACACATGTAAAATCTAACTATTACATACCTTTTATTAGAACAGGAAATCACAAGTGGTCATTTATTTAATCATTCCTTACCTCAGTAAGAGATGCTCACATATCTGACTCATGTTAAAGAGACCACTTCCTAAAAACAATATTGGAAAACAAATTGACTGAATTCATCATAATAATATTAAGCTATACTCTTTGATGCTTATGTACAAGATTAGTAATGATGACTCAGTATCTATAGAATGTGTATGTTGAATGACACACACATTCAACATATTGAGTTGAATATGAGTTCTATAACTTCCTTTACTGACTACAAGGACATATTTGTAAGATCGGCTCTGAGGGCTGATGACAAGACAACCTCAAAATATAACAAATGGGGTAGGGCAATTTGCTCATGACATGAATCAAACATATCACTATCAACTACTTTCTTCATTATCCAAGCAGGGATCTGAGCCTAACAGTAAATTCCAGATATGTCTTAACATTTAAGTTCCCATCAGTCTTCCTTCTCCCACCCACATTGGGCATGTTTTCCTGCTACTCTTTAAACATCTTGGGAAGACTGATTCCCACCCCCCCCCACTTCCCCCACTACACACCTCCTGCAACAATGTCTCCGGCCAGACTCTTGCTGACACCTGCACTAATAGCAGGATAGATTATTGTTAATTATATTTCCCACAGCTCACCTCCATTAACTTGGATAATTGGCTGTCTACATAACATTCATAAGCAGAGCAACATGCTATAGAAAAAAGAGGAAAAATGAATGTGTAAGATGAGCTGTGTGTGGATTTAATCATTATGCAGTACCTGGAGTTTTGGGGGAAGAGCATCTGTTTTTTGGGGGGATCATTAAGAATTTGCAACAAGTTTTGTCAAAGGATAGAGGTGTTGCATGCATTTTTCATTGGAAAGGCATTTGAAAAAAAGTTTCAATGAGGGAAAGTTACTCTCTCAAGAGTGAACGTACTGGAAGCAACCAGTACTGATGGTAATTGATGAGGAGCAAAGCCCATGAGTTATAGGGCTGCCTGGAGCCCAAGGACATGAAATGAAGACCAACAAATCATCCACAGAACAATGTGAAAGAAGTGCACGATTTTCTCTGAATTTTTTGACACTCCTATAGGTTGCTTTTGTAGTCTTTCTCCTTCTAAGACAAGTGGTTACCGTTAGAATGCGGCTATCAAAATTATGTGCCTAGCTGACACACGATGAGACTAGGATTTAGACCAGGGAGCCAGGGTGGTTTGAATTGCAGTAGAATGCATCATGCTATTTGTGACCATTTGGACAACTTTTTAAAAATCATAACTTAAGGAGACAAATAACAAATATGTAAATACAAAGTTATCATTACAAATAATTTTACCTTAAATATGCTAATAGTGGATATAATGAATTAAGAAAATGAGAATGGAATAAATTTATGATATAGTTTCCAAAGCAGTCTTTAAGTGTGAGTGTGAGGCCATTTAAAGAATCCTTAGATTAAAAAGAACAAAAAAAAAATCAAGACTAAGGAATTGTTCCACCATAAAACAAAGATGCAGCATTTCTCCTTTCTGTATTATATTCAATTCACAACCTTTTAATTTTCCCATTTTCAAATTAATTTTCACTATAAAAATAACCACTCTTTTTAGATGATCACGAGAACTTTAGATTCTATATTAAGATGCTGTGGCATGTTATAACAGATTGTAGGAAAAATAAGGAGAAATTATTTGTTTTTCATGTTGCTAATGAGTTGGTCTCACAAATGAATGTACTGAAAAAAGTTCTATTTTGAACTGATTTATTCATTGAGATGGAGATTCACTGAGATTGTACAAAACAATTGCTTCTAGCATTTTAAAAATTCAGATTGCATCTTTGCTTCAATTATTTTGCTGGTGGAAGTGTTTATAGCAGAAAGGTTTTAATTTGTGCTTCTGCTGACTTGCACATTTTCCACAATAGGCCTTATTAGTAAGGGCCTGATCATGGTCAGTACAATTTGCAGTGTTAGCTAATTTTTGAAAGTGGTAGTGGATTTGAAATTAATTACAGACTATTTTGGGTTCATTAGTGTCCATGAAGGATTTTATGTCTGTTTGTTTGTTTTTAATTGAGTAGAGGAGACAAAACCAAAAATGCTGCTTTCTCTCCAGAGCAGAGACAAGGAAACAATCCTCAAATGGAACAGTCAGAGAGAAGCAAAGACACCAGAGTCCTACTCTTAGGATTTGGCAAAGAGAGAGCACAGGCATTTGTCCTATTTGCTGTTGACATGCCCCAATGCATGGAATTAGAGAAGCAAGGAAGGAAAGGAAATAGCATAATTTTGAATTTCGTGTGTATATACTACAAGGGGTCAAATTTCTAAGTGTTCTGTGTAATCAAATAATTCATTAGGTTTGTGAGGTTAACTGCTAAGCGCTAAGCAACTTGTAGCTTAATTGCTTCTCATACTACAGTAGAGTTAGAAATGTCTTTCTGGCCCCTATCCCCAAAGCAGGAAACCCAGCCCGAGGCACTGCAAGTGCTATGCAGGAAACAGTAGGTAGCATAATTCAGCCATGTCAAATTAATGTAGCTATCCTGGGAAAATAGATAGCATAATGAAGGAGGGATAAGGACGTTTAGGAGAAAGAGTCCTTCAGGAGGACATCCCTTCTGTTTCTATTTATGTGCAGGAAATAATAACTTGTTTCCCAATAAAATGATAACCTAGAAATGAATTCTGAAAAATTAGATATACATTTTACATATCGATTCTTTAAAAAACAATAAATCTGGCTGCTTCTCTATTACAGCTAATTTTCCAGAAGGAGTGGGGGCCTTATACAGAAAAAGCAAGGAAACATTGAATTGAATGCATTTCGGTGTGTGGCTTTCAGTGAATAAATCTCCCTGTAAGCCAAGTCCATGACTGCTCTTTGCTCCTGTGGGTGGGAACCATCCTCTCTCTTGTTAGATGATAGATTAGCAGCGCAGAAAAGCAGCAGGTTTGTGTTCACAGTGATAGATAATGGGGAGGATGGAAGTGTGTTTCTGAACTTGGTTGAACAACCAGCCTCACCTCTTGAGACATTTAAAAATATACTGGATAAAGAAAGAGAAAATGCCCTTCAGGGAAAAGTCACTTCCTCTATGCACAGATAATCTATCTTTTCAAGACTTTGCTTTGCATAAGAAGTGGAACTAATGGCCTACCAATAGAACTATGAGAAAATTTCTTTAAACTCACAAAAGAAGAACTGACAGCTATGATGTGAAGTGAAAGTAGATAAAAGAAAGTTTGCCCTGGAACTCTGGGCATGGGAGGCAAGCCAGAGGATCGGTTATACCCATCACCTATGGAACGAAGTGCTGTCTACTGTTTTTTTTTAAAGCATTTTTTATAACTGACAAAGAGCTGGAGGTAATAAATATCAATGGTTACAAAATGGTAAATAAAACAGATTTCACTTTTCTATAACTTAACAAGTCATATTTTAGCATCCTATAATGCTATGTGTGGAGAAAATGTTGTAAAGTCCTAATATGTGAGAGAGTTACAGAATCACCACTACAAAATACTCTAAGGAATACTCTCAGATTAAGTTTTATATGATTAATGTAATTTAGAAAATTTATCTATTCAAGTATTAATGTATTAGCTCTATTCCAAAAACAATCTTGGACACAAGAGCAGTGATGATTAAAACAAAATGAAAACCCATCTTGCCCCATTATTTATTTTAATCAGCAATAGCAAATGAGATATGTCCTGTTCCAGATATCTGGATTTCTTAATGTGTTATACTAAATAGATTGTTGTTCATATTCTAATACATCGGACTCATTGCCTGGGGAAGGGAGAAGCATTATAATTAAAATGTTGCCAGAAGGGCTAGCAGAGACATTTCCCCAGGTTATTGACTTCCTTTAGCCACAGAGTTCAGTTTGCTTTATAAACATTTATTTATTTCATTTAATAAACTTCTCATAAAGTTTGATGTTTTATTTCCCTTTCTGACAGAAACCCTTATTTGTTATATCTGTTCAAATGCATGGTATCTGTGACTAAGAATTTAGTTCTCTCCTTCAAAGAGCAAAATAACATAAGTGTATGGATTTTTATAAATATCAGATTTTGCACATAAAAGCCTGCTTTAGAAAACTTCTATTTTTCGGCCAAAGATTTTTTTATTTAAAAGTCTGTGGAAACATTTCTTCTGCTTTTTCTTCCCATCTTGTTTTACTTTTCACAATTCTAAATCGAGATTCCTTCCTGGGAGATACAAAGTTCGACCAGAACAAGGATTTCTTCACTATTCCACAGTCTTCCCAGCATGCATCCCTGAGTGGGCCCTGCCACATCCGACATAGAGGCTGCTGACTCTAACAATGGTGACATAAGAACAAGGTAATTGGCAGCACAGGTGTAATCCAGGGGCAGTGCTCTCTGAATGTGATTGCTTGTTGATACTCAGACTTCTTCCCGGATGATTTCCGGGGTTCCTCTGACATGTGCCTTGCTGGGCTTCTCCAACTCTAGTGCCTCTGAAGTGGTTAATATGTTCTTCAAACCCTCCATTCCACTTATGATTCTTCTTTCAGGCTGCTGGTCAACCAAAGACCCTCCTATGAGGGTCACATCATCTTATCTAAACTAACATTTCAAAGGGCATCAAGGTAAACATGATGGTGACATCTCACCTATAAGTCAGAGCATGGTATCCACCTTTGTTTGGCCTTTGGTGGAATCTGCTGCGATTGTATCCTCTCAACCTCTGACTTTTGTCTGTTCCCTGTGAACACGTTAAGGCATAATTCTGGAGCCATTTTCTATACTTAAGGTATTTTTGAGACGCAACAGTTTGCCTTAAAGACCCTGCCACTTAGCTAAGGTTGAGAGGGAGGAGCCACCCCTTTCCAATGTGTGTGTGTGTGTGTGTGTGTGTGTGTGTGTCCTCGGCTGTTGAAGGAGAGTATATCTAAAGTTTTCTAAAAATTTCTCCACAGCCTTAGTTAAGAGGTAGGCTAAGATAAGCTGAGAGTTGCAAATCTGGTTCTACCACCCTATTAGTAACGTGGATAGTGCACCACCTAGGTTTGGAATGCAGCAACAGAGAGCACTCACTGTTCTGTTTTAGACCTTGTAGGAACAGCTGGTTAACTTAATGCAGGAGGAGTTTTAAATTCATTTAACATGCTTATATGGGCTTGGATTTTGTCTTGAAAGCTCTGAAGAATCACTTTAGTTTTAAGCAGATGAATGAAGTAAATGGTATCATGTTTAACAGTGAAGGCAATGAGACAGAAGAAATCAGCCAAGCTTTAGGGAGACATGGAAAAATATAGTTGGAGACACCTTAACAGGGAATGAGGGAATTTAAGGATGAACAGGAAAGAAGTGTGAGGAGGGATGAAGTGAACTCAGGCTTCAGAGACATCAAATAATTAGGGTCTGTTTGACTTGGCTACTTTTATGTTGAAGGAATACATGAAAGGAGAAAGATTTCTAGATTGCTGCCTCAAGAAGCAAACAGAAAGTGGCAGAATTAATAGAGACAGAGAGCACAGGAGAAGGGGCATGCCAGGGTGAAAGATGATGGTCAGGGACTCTATTAGTTGTTTTAGCCCCCATTTTTATCTGTATGTATGTGCAATACACAGTGGCTACACAGACCTTGAGAATTTGTGCGCATATATGTTCCATCAGCTTTGCAGTCCCTTCCTCTCCCATTTTTCATCTTCTCATACCCTCTCTCACTTCTCCTGACCCTCAACATCGGACCCATTTGACTGTATTATTTATTTATGCTCTGGGTTTCTCATATTTAAGAATTCATCATATATTTACCCTTCTGAGTCTGATTCACTTCACTAAACATAATGGTCTCAAGTTGCATCCATTTACTGACAAGTGACTCAAATCTTTCTGTCTTTATGGCAAAGTAGAAACCCAATTTGAAGTTCTTCTTCTGAGAATTATCTATTCATTTACATTCTCATTTTAACTGTGTCTGATTTTAAGGGATCTATTTTTCTTTAGTTCTTTGTGTGCTTTACTTATTAGTTTCATTCCCAAAGTGTAGGTGGTAAAATTTATTTTTCCAATTCTATCGATTCTTTCTTCACTCTGTAGATCATTTCCTTTTCTGTGCAGAAACTCTTCAACTTGCTCTAGTCATTTGTTAATTTGGGGGTTATTTCTTGTGCGTCAGGTTTGCCATTGAGAAATTCCTTGGCTACACATGAATCTTCAAGAGTTACATCTATTTTCTCTTCCAGTAGTTTTAATGTTTCCATTTTAATATCTAGGCCTTTTATCCACTTTGATTTAATTTTGTACTGGTATAAATTCATTCTTCTGCACATGAACGACCAGTTTTTCCAGCTCCATTTGTTTAAGAGACTATCCCTTTTCCAGCTTAGATTTTGGCTTCCTTTGTCAAAGACCAGTTGCCTGAAGGTACTTAAGACATTCCCTGCATTCTCACTTGGGTTCCATGGCTCTTCCTGCTGATTATTTGCCAGTATCATGTGCTTTTTATCAGTATTGCTTTGTAACGTAATCTGATGTCTAGAATCGTAATATCACCCACTTTCGTCTTGTTGCTCGGGGTTGCCTTGGCCATTGTGAATCTCTTTTGGATCCATATTATTTTCAGGATTTTTTTTCTAGTTCTGTAGAAAATGTTGTGGGTATTTTTATGACGATTGCATTAAATTCGGGTACATCAATTTTGGCAGCATAGCCTTTTTGGTGATGCTAGTTCTGCCAGTCCAGGAACAGGGGAAGTCTTTTTCCATTTTCTAACATTCTATTCACTCTCTTTTTTCAGTATAATATTGTGTAGGTTTTTTACTGCCTTGGTTAGTTTTATTCCTAGATGTTTAATTTTTTGATAGTTATGAAAATGGGATTATTCTTCTCAGTTCTTTATTACTGGGTTCATTATTAGTGTAGAAGAGTGATATTGAGGTTTTTATAATAATTTTGCGCACTGCAACTTGACTGATATAGTTAACTAATTTCTATGTGTCTCTTGGTGAAGTTTTCTAGGGCCTTCTATGTAGAGAATCATGCTATCTGTAAATAAAGATAACTTTACTCCTTCCTTTCTCATATGTATTCCCTTTATTTTATTCTCTTTCCTGGTTGCTCTGGCTAGAGTTTCAAGTACGATATTGAAAAGAGGAGGTGAAACTGGGCAGCCTTTGTCCTGTTCCTGAATTAAGGGAAAATACTTGAATTTCTCCCCATTTAGTATAACATTGACATTAAGTTTTGCATAAATGATTCCTATCAGTTTGAAGTAACTTACTCCTATACCTATTTTCCTCAGGTTTTTAATTTTTTTAAATTATGAATAAATATTTGTTTTTGTCAAAGGCTTTTTGTGCATCTACTAAGATGATCATGTGATTTTTTTCTTCTTACTTTTATTTATATGATACATTGCATTAAGTGATTTACATATGTTGAACTATCCCTGAGTTCCTGGGAAGAAGCCAACTTGGCCACAGAGAATGATCTTTTTTAATTGTTTATTGAATTCTCTTCACCGGTATCTTATGGAGGATTAGACCCTATTAGTCATATAATAGACAGATATTTGTTTTATACATGTATGCATGTAACCTATCTTAATACTAACTGTATACTGTGTACATTTTTCTCAAGTGATTTTTTTTCCTGTACTTCTATAAAGATCTAAGCTAAAAGCATTTCAAAAAAGAAAGAAAGAAAGAAAGGAAGGAAGGAAGAAAGAAAGAAAGAAAAATACAGGAACAGGTGGACTTTCTTGGAATTTCAGGAAAGATTTTGGCCCTTAAGACAGGAAAAAGTGACAATGACTGACTTCTGGTTGAGCATTTCCATGGTGGAGACAAGAGACATCTACCTTACAGCACATAACTGAAATAGGAACCTTAGAATACACTGGCTGGAGTTGGAGAAGTCAACTCAACTGGGCAATCTATAAAGTAAGTCCTTTTAAAAGAATACACACTTGTTCACCATTAACATGGCTCTTCCTGTTCAATAGATTTTAAAGGGAAGAAAGAGTAAAGTTGTCTTGCTGATGGGGGAATAAGAATCTCTATGTATCTCGTGAATCGATCCTCAAATAGTTGTATTACAGTTGAAATATTTTAACTTTCTGAAACCAAGTTGAATGGCTTCTGCCTTAGTTATTTTCTTATTTCTGGTACTGAATGATCATCATCCACAAATTTAGGAAGCAAAAATATATTTTTGGCTCACAGTTTCAGAAGGTCACAGTTCATTCAAAAGTGGACAGCTAAAAATGGTGGAATCACATGGCAGGGCTAGAGCCTGAGGAAGAGCTCCTCATGGAGTGACAAAGAAGAGCCAAGTAAAAGAGGAAGGGTGGAGCTAACACTCACCCAACCAGATCAAGCCCCACACATCTGCCCCTCCCAGCCAGGCCCCACCTCTCAACAGTACACAGTATCCACACGTATATGAGGGCTTTTGGGGGATGCTCTAGATTCAAACCACAATAGCTGCGATTTTCATGCTTCTATTTCCTGGTTAATATTGCACAAAGTTTCAGAAATACAAACAAATCCATGAGTGTAAATAAGTCAGTTTCAAGGCACACACGTATATTATACTAAGATTAGGCCTCAGCCCAATTAAAAGATATGATAAATTTCTAAACTTTCCAAAGCAGCAAGAGTAGAATGCCTAAATGACTACAGGTATTAACTGCTACTTTTATCAAAGGTGGGATCTATTCCTTAATTTCTTGAATTGGGTCTGGGCTCGTAACTTCCCTTAGCCAATAGAATTTGGCAGAAATGGTATACTATTCCTTACCTCAAGCATCAAGAGACCTTGTGTTTATCAATCTAGGAGAGTTAATTTGGCAAATCTGCCTTCAGAGACATTTAAAATCTGACTGCATAATTTTAACTGTATTTGTCAGTGTCTTAATGTACATTTTATTACCAGAACAGAATTCCAAAGGCTACTAATAATCTATAAACAAAAAAGTTAGTATCTTATAGTTCTGGAGGCTAGGATTTCCAAGAGCTGGCATTTGGAGATGACCTCAGTGCTGGATCATTCCATGGTGGGAGGGGGAAGAGCACACACAGGAAAGAGCAGGGGGAGGGGCAAGGCAGGGAGAGAGAGACCACACACTGAGGCAGAGAGGGACAGGAGTAACAGTGAGAGAGAGCACAGATCTTCTCTTTTGTAACAAATGCACAATGTCATTAAACAAGCACTCTGCCTTCATAGTCTAACTATCTTTTATCAGGCCCAGTCTCTCAGTGCCCTTGCATTGTTGATCAAATCTCCAATACTGTAGTTGGGGCACGCACACTCAAATCTTAGCTGCCAATTATCAAAATAAGTACAAAATGCCAGTGATCGAGCAAACAAAACATCTAGGTTCTTTCTTACAAAAACTCTTTTCTTGCATTTTGTTTATGGCTTTAAAAGTTGTGTGGATACAACATAAAATATTTAGGATCTTAAATTATTTGACTACTAAAAAAATATTAGGGCTATTAATTTATTTAAACAGAAAACATGATTACTTTCTTCATTATTTTCTTTACACTTTAGAACTTTCTTTTTTTATTCTTTTGTTGGCATGTATTTGCAATACATAATAAAATAATCAGCTGGAGAATTTGGCGTGTTTACATATTGTATCTTGATAATTTTTATTTCCCTTCCCCCTTTAGAACTTATTTCAAAAAAGGAGAGAACAAAAAAGTACTGTGCTATATTTTATTGTTGATTACAATTATGTAGTAAAATCTTTCTATCTAAAATTAAATAATATTCATAAGAAAATTTAGAAAATGCTTTTTCTATCTCTTCCTCTTATGTATGCACACAAACACACACACACACACACACACACACACATATATATATATATATATATGAAATTTAAACATTTTTAAAAAGAATAGATCAGCACATAGGGAATAGTAAATCCATTATTTGCTCTTCTGTTCCACTGTCTATCATTAATGGTTGAAATTTCACTAATTTCTGTTGGGATCAGCACAGAGCACACTGTGACTAATTATCTACTTTATACCTCCAGGGTTTTGATTCTGCTCTCCTGTTCAATTAAAAATATTCATATGCAACACGATTTCTTCTGCAGCTTTCTTAATTTTTTTTTGGTACATTGACTTATAGGCACAGATAGTTATTCCATTAATTGTTGTGTCCCATCTGCAGAGTTTCTAAAAAAACAATGGTCAGTATTGACATGGATTTTCTTTTTGGCATAGAAAATTCATGTTCATTTATAGTCAAATTTTAGACAATTATCAAGTAAATTCATCATATGTCATTATTAACATTTAATAAAATCATTTTTGAAGGGATGGAATGACAGCAACAATGATTTTATGATTAAAATTACAAACACACCTTTGGGCATCTCACACTTTCAAGGCTAAAGTGAACAAAGATAAGCTAAACATAATGTGCATTTTTTTCTATATTTTTAATGAAACACATATAATTTGCTCTGCAAAGAAAATTGTTCTAAGTAACTTTGAATATTGACTTAATCTTCTCAGCAAAACCAGGTGTGCTAGTGTGAAGATACTATAAGTGCAAAATTGAGAGAAAAAGAAAAAACTAAAGCAAAGAGATCTAAATAGACTTGGATAGTTTGTACGGCCAGTAAATAGTAGAAAATGGAATTTAACCATAAAAGTCTGATTTATCAACCATTTGTTGAGGACTAGTTCATAAAGTTTGTTTTTTGAGTTCCATACATTATGGGTATTATTTCTTTCTTATTCAAGAAAAGACAATTTTTTCCTCAAACCATTAGAGGATTTTCCTAGAGTGTGCTGTTTTTATTTGCTTTTTCTATTCTTTATATGATAGTGCAATTATCATATTCAGATTTGATTTTGCCATATTTAAAGAGCAATAGGTATCAAGATACTAGATAAAAACCTGGAAATATCTTTGAAATATCTGTTTAACTAATCAAGGTACAGAAAAATTCTTCAGTACTGAGTCATTAATTTATTTTCTGTAACCTATATTGCACATGCATTCATGTATGTGTTTAAGGCTAAATTTCAAACATTCAAACTAAACTACAAACTAAATTACTAAATTCAAACTAAATTACAAACATTCCAGACACTCAATATTCCAGTTGCTCAAAACTCATACAGAAGCAACAGATGGAGAGGAACACAGGGAGAGTTGCCAGGGGTGTTTGCTAATTATCCCGTCCTTCTCTATGTACCAGGGCTGTATGTAAATCATCAGGTTTGTGTTCTATTTATCAGTAATGTCATCCATTTGCTTCAGGCTGTTTTCAGAAGCTAGGTACTTGCCCAAACTATTAACCACTTCATTTAGCCCAAAGTGGAAAGAGGGCTTTTATGTGTACAAATGTATGGACGTGGCAGTCAAAACCATAATTTAGTAATGCATCATGAATCCTTAACTTTCTCATTTAAATATTCTGTTTTGTGGGCAAATATAGCTTCTCTTTTAAAAGTATGGCCATAAAATATTATCTTTAGAAAATAAAAAATTACTCTAAGGTGGCATAGCACCAACATATTATTTCTCAGTCAACTTTTAGCTATATTTTTTCCTCAGGGCTATATTTCATGTTGTCATTATAAAATATTTTGACAGAACATAATTTCTGGAAACTAAATGCTGCAAGGGATTTTTTCAGATAAGTTCAACTTTGTTGTGAAAAAAGCAAATTGGCTCTCTTAAACACAGGAATTTATGCATGCTAGAAGAAAACATGAGTAATATCTAAACAAAATAATATAACCTGAGTTGTACCAAGATTCGTGCAATATTCTGTTACGAATGCATCCATGTGTTACATTTTAAGGAAGACACTGTAGTCAGAGGATGGCTAGAAGTAAAAATATAGGTATAATTTAGAAACTTTTAAATCAAGAGAATTAAATTAACTAACAAACAAACAAGGTAGTGTTATGGAATATCAGGTATTCTGACAAGGGTTTGAGAGCCAAGGTAAAAGTAAATATCAAAAAAGAAACTTGAGTGTCACAATGACGGAAAGCAGAGGAATACTTGTCCATTCAGCTGCGTGACAGAAACATCCTCCTATCCCTCATTCTTTCATTCTTTTTTTCTTACATGGACCACTGAAAAGAGAATGAGAAAGAAAGTGTGGAAATGTTTGCTTGGCTTTCTACACGTTGGAGCGTATGCCTTGCAAATGCTCACAAGAAGCTAAACAGATCATCAATGTTTCAAGACACTAATGTCTTTTTTTGAAATATTTGTAGGATCTGTGCAGATTAGCTGTGATATATGTAAAGTTGTAGGGAGGACTGAACTCTGAAAGTTTATGAGACTAAAGTCTTCCAGAGTCATCAATAACAGGATGTCTATATTTGTTACAGTATCCTAGAAAGAATATTCAAAGATAGCCAATTTATTGTCTACATTGCAAGTACCTGAAAAAAGGTACTAAATCAGACAAGGAGGACTTGAAAGACATAAATCAATGTGAGGAATAAACAGCATAAAATGAGAGATTAACTTGACTTAAACATTATGCAAGATGTACATATCTAAACATCACGTGTGGCTTGATAAAATGTATATTTTCAAAATTTTTATGTATCAGTAAAAAAAAGAAAATGAAGTCTCAAATTTTTGTGATCTAAACAAATGCAAATTAAAATATGAATGAGTCTTTATCCATCAAAATAGAAAGATTTCTAAATGGGAAACTGAGGTACTAAGTATGGCAAACACTGCAGTAGTTCTCAAAGCATGACTCATGGACTTCCTGGGGTTCCTCAAAACTTTGCAGAGAGATCACATGGCCAAAGTATTTGCATATGGCACCATGCATTTGCTGGGAGTTAAGGTTAATTGTGTCAGCTTATCTATATTGAGAACTATTCAGAAGATTAAGCGATACTTTTGGGCCATGAAATCATGACCTTGGAGTCTATAAAGGACCTTCACCCCTCCATTCTACTGCAGCTCCTGCTGCCATGAATCGAACACCCTGACCTCACCTCGGTCTTTCACCACAATATTCCAGCCTTGGAGCCTGCCAATCAAACACTGAATCCTCTGAAACCATGAGCTTAATTAAATTTCTGCTTCTGTAACTTGTAGATGTTAGATATCGTGTCCCATAAATAGGAAACCTCATTGACACATCACTTTTTTCCCTTTTGGATTTACTTCTTTTACAAACACACTGTTAAGCTTTATATCATCACTAGGATTACTAATAAAAACTCTTGGAAAAATCTAAAGGTAGAAAAGAATTAAACTTTCAAAGGAATGTTGTGAGGACTCAATAAATGTTTCAAAGTGTGTAGTATTGGCATTTAGAAAGTCCTTACAGAACTCATTTATTGTTAATTTTATAATTGGCTATAAAGTTTGCTTATAGTCCCACCAGCATAAAATTGAGTTTTAACATAGTTTTAATTATTGGCAAACTTTTTGGGTGTAATATTCAAATTATGCATTCCTCTTGTAAATTATTTGTAAAATTATATGTTGGTTATATCCAAAAAGCGGAACTTCACATTTTACTTGTTGAACTAAATATTTTTAAACAAGCATCTTTTGAGCTGATTTCTGTTAAGACCTACAGTGACACAGGGATATCTATTCTCGTCATTCTAATTCAACCTAGTGAAAAAAGTCTTAGCTAAAGGTGTTAGGGAAGAGAAAGAAAAGGCATACAATTAGGAAAAGAAATAAACAAATTTTCCTTGTCTGATAATGATATGATTTTATATGGAGAAAAGGGTAAACATTCCCTAAGATGACTAATAGAGGTAATAAACACATCCAAAAATCTTACAAGGTACAAAATCGACCCAGCAAAAACAGAATAGCTTTATATACACTGATAATGAGATTGGTGTGAAAGAAATCATGAGAGACAAGTTTATTCATGGCACTTTTTAAAAGTCTAGGAATGAATTTTAAAAAGGCAATGAAAATTGCAAACTGATAAAAGAACTTAAGACACACATACAAAAGACAAGACTGAGAAGTCTGCAATATTCATGGATTGGAAGAATTAGGATTACTACTATGTCCATTCTATGCAAAATGATCTACAGATCCAATATAATTCCCACAAAAAATGGCAATGATATTCTTCATAGAACCATAAATAAAATGCTAAAATTCATTTGAAAATAAAAATACTTTAAATAGCCAAAGCAATCTTGAGCAAAAAGAGCAAGTCTGAAGTCATATTTCTCGGCTTTAAAATGTGCTTCAACATTATAGCAATTAAAATAGCATTGTATTGCCCCCAACCCCCCATTTTATTGATATGTGTAAGTGCAAAATTTAAGGTTTACAATGAAGTTGAGGATTGTGTGCACATACGTATCTTGTCAAGGTGACAAGGACTTTCCCACTCTCCTTCTGTCCCTCCCCCTCGCCTCTCCTCCCTCCTCCCCTCCACCCAACCCCCGTTTCACTTTGTTTTTCGTTTAAGTTCCATAAGAGTTGTATTGGCCTTTTTAAAAAATATGCAGAAGCCAAAAGAACATAAGAAAATGTCCAGAAATAATTTCATGCATTTAATATGATTCTCCGCAAAGGCACAAAAAAGATAAGTCACAGAAAGGACAGCCTTTTAGCTTCAAACACAGTTCAGGGAAAATCGGATATTCTCATGCAGGAGATGGAAACCTGACCACTATTTCTTACTCAACACAAAAACAAATTCAGATGAGTAAACGCTAAATGTTAGAAGAGAAATACAATTTATAGAAGAAGTGAGAGGAGACTTTAAAGCTTCAGCATAAGCAACAATTTTTGGATAAGACTCCCAAATCATAGAAAGCAAAATAGAAATTAGACAATTGTGATCACATAAAACTAAGAGGGTTCTGCACAGCGAAGAAATTCACAGAGTGAAGAGACTGACTGTAGAACGAGATTTTTGGTTTTGTTTTTGCAAATTGTGCATCATGAGACAAGTTTATATCTGGAGTATATAAAGGACTTAGAAACTTCAAGTACAAAAATCCCCAAATAGTACAGAAATACTGACAAATAATATGAATCAACACTTCCCCCCCCAAAAAAATTAAAATGACCAACAAATTTATACAAAAAAATCCTTACCCTTATGGCCTTCAAGAAAAGGCAAGTCAAGATCACAGTGAGGTATTATCTCACGTAATTCTAATGTCTAGTATTAGACAAAAACTAACAATGGTGATGAGAAAGTAAGGAAAAAAGTCTCCCTTGAACACTGAACAAGAGTTAATGTATGGAATCAACATAGATGTTTATCAGCAGATGAAGAAATAAAGAAATTGTGGTAAATACATATAATGGATTCCTATTTTTTCATACAAAGAAAAGCGATGCCCTACTGTTTTCATCAAAGTAGAGGGAACTGGAGGAGGTTACGTTAAGTGGAGTGAGATACAAAAAGGAAAACAAGTATCAGGTGCTCTCCCCTGGATTAAAAAAAACAACAACAACTTGTTTACAATGTGTAACAGAGATTAGGAGAGGCTAAATGTTGAGGGTGGGGGTGTTGGATAATGACTATTAAAACATTGTTGGTTAGAAATAATGCTCTAGAGTTCTACAGCTTTTTTGTAGTATTCCATGGTACTCAATAATCTATTATTATCATATGAGTAACCAGAGGAGATGACCTCAAAAGTTTCAAATACAGAGCAATGATAAGAGGTGGAAGTTCTGATTGTTTTAATTTGATCCTCACACCCCTATATCAAATTATCGTGCTCTGTCTTCTAATATGCACAATTAAGTTAATGACAAATTAACTAAAGAATTCACCGTGTAATTTATATATATCGGATCTATGGCGTTAGGAGAAGACCTTCTCTTGTGGCCTCATTTCTGTATTTTAAAATTAAAATTTTAAATATGTAAAAGTAAAATCATATATAACACTACAAATATTTTAAATAGAGTAATACTTAGACAAATATAGACCAGGAAGACTAAGAAATGACGAAATGCCATCATGAGCACTTCACGTAAGTGAAAATGAATTAGTATGCATATGATAATCTCTCGAATTTGTAAGTGAAAAAATTTAAAATAATAATTTTAGTAAGATAATCTAAAATCACTATGCCTTCGTTACTTTTTCATCACTGTTGCTCAGTACTCCACATCTATAACTTTAGGTAGGAAAGATTTATTTTAGCTTACATTTCCAGAAAGTCACAGTCCATTCACTGGTGGGAGGCTGGAAAATGGAATCACCTGTGGGGCTGCAGCTGGGACCATGGACAGAGCCAGAGCTCCAGGGATCAGAAATCCTTACAGCATGGTGGAAGAGAGACCAGTCTGGGAGGATGTGTGGAACCAGAATATGCCCCATCTAGATCAAGCCCCAAGCACACCCTCCTTCAAGCCAGGCCCCACCTCCCAACCTTAAGCAGTATCCATAGGAATATGAGCCTTTTGGGCAACACTCCAGATCCAAACCATGACACACTAATACAATTTTAGTTTGTGAGACTGGGTAAGGGTTCTTAACTAATATATTTTCAATGGACAGACTTATTTGGAGAAACAATTTAATTTTGGGTTTGGAAAATAAAAGTTTGTGATGTAAAAAGGTGGAAAATGAAAGTATAATCACTTTACTTAATAATTTTCCTTAAAAATTTCCTTGCTTAAGAAGGAAACATCTCAACTTTTTAAATATCTCAAGGATGTTTAATTTGTAGAGTTTATGTATTTTGTATGTATGTATTTTGCCTTTTTAAGTAACAAAAATCCCTTTGTTTATATTGCTATTTTAATTTATTACAATTTCATTACTATTAAGTTACTTCATTTTCCTAATAAATCTTGGATTAAATATAATTATAATGTTTGTATATTTTAAAATTCTATATAAATTTTAGGATTAGGGCAATTTTATTATAGTGTGCATATTATATTTCTTTTTCTTTGCTTTTTTAATTCTCAAAATTACTTTTCTAGGTTATATGGGGAGCTTATTGTTATATGATTAGGGAAGAGAGTTTATCTTAATTATCATTAATTTTTTGTGCCAAGCCAGGTAGCTGGCTTGGAGAAAGCCCTTGACACGTTTGTTGAGCAGTGCATGAATAAACAACTTTTAAATATTATTCTCTTTAATTTGAAGATTATGCTTTTTATTTTCTTCAATGATGTCCTCTTTGTATTTTTAGATTGATAGTTTCTAGTTAAATATATTCAAACCCTAAGGGACTATTCCCACTTAATTTTGTTCAGATGGTTCCAATCTTAAAAACAAACACAATCTTTCAAGTCATCTACCGTTACTAATTTTTTACTTTTTTCCATATTTTCATTTCTTTGTTCCAACTTCTGGGATATTTAATGTCCTATTTTCAGTTTAAGTCAGAGTTTTGGTGACAGAGGAATTTGGAAAGTTTTAGAAACTCAGTAATATAAATTTATAGAGGCAATAATTGAGTATTAAAAATTTTGTTTACAGTTACAACAAAAAAAAAACTGTGGCAAGGCTAAGATTAGAACCCAGGTCTAAACTGCAGTGCATCAGCTTCTTCCCAATACAATCAGAAATTTTCAGTTCCTGTGAGTTTTGATTATTATTATTATTATTATTTTAACCATTTATTCAAGAGCATTATATTTGGAACACACTTCTTGCCAAGCACTGTGAGGGTCATCAATGTAAACTAAGAAAAAAAATGCAAAGGTCAGCATTCAGTTTGAATAGACCCCTTTGGAAGTTACAGATGTGGAAATGTTCCCTCCCTCATGTATAATATTTCTCAACTCTTTTCAGATTTGTTGCTTTATGTCTTAACGTGGTTGAGCCTAGCATTTAACACTGAGTTTCTGTACTGTTTTTTTAGTTTATAACCTTCCCTTGAGAAACTTGATTAATTCATATTGCTGAAATTATCACCTTAGTGCAAATGACATATGGTTTCATTCTGTTTCTACTCTCTCTGGTTTGGAACGTATTTTGGAGACACTAATAGATTTCTTATCTTGGAAGCCGCTTAATGCTTTGACATTAAACATAGGCATTAAAAAATGTAGCAATGTTAATTGAGAATGGTAATCAGGATGTCACCACTGGGTCCTATTTCGAAGGAGATAATGTAACTCAATTATGTCTGGCATCCTTAGAATGAAACCTTAACAATGAGCTATTGTTTTAATTTTATATTATTTCTATATTAAACTGTGCTCTTTGTAAAATAGCAGTATTCAATGTTTTCAAAATATAAAAAGTATTTGATTGCCATTGCAATTGATACTATTGTTTGCCAGCAACCTACATTCCCTATTTAAAGATCAATCATTATAAAGAAATATTTTGATTTTTAATACATATACTCCTTATAATATTAGCATTTTCTTTTAATTATTTAAAGACAGTCATGTGCACTTATGTTTGAGAATTCACTTCAATATTTTCAAAATAGACAATCAGAAGAAGCGATAGTTATAATTATTATTAATAATTTTCCCTAAAGTACTCATTCCAAAAATTGGTATTTTAAATCAAACTATTCTATACAAAATTTGTTTTCTCATGCCTTATCCCAACACCACATTATTGTTTATTTATCTGCAGTTTAAGACCAGAGCTAGAGGCAGAAATAGGAGAACGGTTGAAAGGCTATTCAAAAGCTGTAGTAAGCTAATTGCAATGAAAATCATCAAGGCCAACGCTGCCTGACTCTGGAAAAATATTTGATAGCTGTTATCTTTAGAATCAACGAGGGCAAATTGAATGGTGACTAGTAAAGCTGCTATTGAAATTCTAGATAATGTAAATTTGATCCTAGAAATTCATTTGGGAAGAAGAATTGCTGATGTGTCTTTGCAGTATTCAATCCTGGCTTCTCTTACGGCTTACCTCCCTCATTTTTGTTCTGTTTTGTTTTGATTTCTGAAGGGCATTTCAGTGTGCAGTACTCCACCCCTTCTCACCAGACCTCGCCTGTTAGCAGCACCAGATTTCAATGAATTGACTCCCATGTCTAAATCACCTGCCAGCGTGAGGTTTTGTTGAGGGGATATTCTAGATCCAACACAACAATGTATAGTATATTGCCTTAGACATCAAGTCGAACAAAATCACATCAAAATCAATAAATTACCTCACATATCCAGAACCTCAGATAGTGGAGCATTAGCACATGATCAGATGCTCAATTATATCATAAGTACTTGACAAGTGCTTAACACTGTCACCCTTCCTGCCAATTTCACACAGAGGCACATTTCCTTTGTGCTTGGGCAAGAGAGAGAAAGGGCTGTTTTTGTTTGTTTGTTTGTTTGTTTTGTTTTGTTTTTTGAGACAGGATTTTACTCTGTAGCCCAGGCTGGACCTGAGTTTACTTTATGCCCAGGTTAGGCTCGAATTCATAGCAATTCTCTTGCCTCAGCCTCTCAAGTGCTGGGATTACAGGCTTGTGCTATCCCACCCAGTTTATGTGGTGCTGGGGAATTGAACCTAGGGCCTTGGGTTTGCTAGGCAAGTATTTTAACCAGCCAGTTATGCCTCCATGCCCACAAAGAGAGTGGTTGCAATTTTTTTGTAGAAAAAATTTTGTTTCTCAAATGGTTTTATCTGCATTCTCATTTTTCACTTTGGACATTTGAGGTGGAATTTCTTTCTCTTTGTTTCTTTCTTTGTTTCTTTTTTTCTTTCTTTCTTTCTTTCCTTCCTCCCTTTCTTTTTTATTTTGGTGCTATTTGGGATTGAATCCAAAGCCTTCACACTAAGATCCCCAACCTTAAGATTCTCAAACTGCTTTTTTTTTTTTTTTGAGACAGGATCTCACTAATTTACTAATTCACTCACACTGGGCTGCGCTCAAATTTATGACTCTTCTGCCTTTGCCTCCCAGCGTTCTTTGATTACAGGCATGTGCTACCAGGCAGGGATATAGTGGGACTCTCATTTAGAAAGTTAGTTAGTTTAGAAAATTCAGTTGGGTATATGGACTCCCTGGACTCCTTGTAAACCACCCCAGTAATTGACTAGTCTATAACTATATTCCCAATGCTTAGGTATTTTTGTCACATAAGAGAGTTTCCCGACCTAATCTTGAAAAGACATTCATAACCTCATGACTCATAAGACTTACAGATGTTGATGTTCCTAGCAAGTCAGCTGCAACACTGCTGTCAATTACACCTCTGTGATTTTCTCAGCTCCTTGGAACCCAACACACAGACTCAATCCTGCCTTCCTTCCCAGACTACCTGGATTTAGTAGTGTAAACCAGCTTCCTTTTGTATGTAACTGTCTTATCAGCATAATAATACCAGCAATGACTAACCAGAGAGGGCATGTGAGCATTAGAATGTAGAGGATGCAAAGCACTGGACACACCAGCAGTACAGAAGAAACCTAAGAAGCGGTTGTGTTCTTCTCTAACTTCTACAGCAAGGAGGTCCCCAGCATCATGTCTCCCAGGGTCAGTCTTATGCCACTCATCATATTTGTGGCTGTTGTGGTTTGTGACTGTACCACAGGGTTAAGTTGTCAGCTTCACAACATTTGAAAAATTTTCCATTTTATTAACATGTATATATGTGATACATAATGTTTACACCGAACTTGAGTATTTTGTGTATGTATATTTCGTGTCAGAGTTTGAAATCCTTCCCCTCTCCCTTTCTGTAGTATTGTGTACATGTACCAAAATCTTTGTATCCATTGGTCTGCTGATGGGTATTTTGATGTCTTCCACATTTAGTTATTGTTAGTTGTGCTGCTATGAACATAGGTATACATATATCTCGTTTATATTGATGTTTTTAACTCTTTAAGGAAGAGTCACAGAAGAGGTATCATTGGATCAAAGGGGACAATTATTTCTAGTCTTTTGAGGAATTTCCATATTGTTCTCCATAGTGATTGATGTTTTTTGGCACCAGATTTTCTATAGCCAAAACCGTAATAGCTATACTTGTCAGTGTTTTGGCTTTTGATCTGGCTTAAATTTTAATCCACACTGTAATTTCCCAAATAATTCCTCAGTTTCTCAAGAAATGCAGTTTTACTTCACTCTTATTCTTTCCCTATGTGGGAGTTGGACACTTCCTCAAAACAAATTTGGTGCTATGAGCTTCTAAGTCCAAGGACTGTGTTCCTGGTAGGCTGAGTGTCTTTCTTGCAAATTGTATACACAACTGGTATCTACCCAAATTTACCATCATGATGCATACATAGTTTGTTGAAATATGTCTTTTGTAAACCTTTGAACCTCTAGCTCAGGTATTGACTGTAAACCAACATACTTCATAATTCTGGACCATATGCACGAAGGTTAGTAGCAGCCAAACTCACACAAAGCATCTGCCCTGCCCTCTAAGATCTTTCCCACATCAGCCTTCAGGTTTATCACTGTTTTCAGTTACTCATAACTCCGTTTTGTCCCTGACTTTGTGAGTCCAGTGTTACCCAGAATCCTTCCAAGCATGCATACATCTAAGAAGTTGTAGAAATTCCTTCTCGTGTATTATTTTTAGGGAAAGTTACAGGAGTGAGTGTGAAAGACAAACATATTGGAAGGAATGGAGAAGAGAAGAAAAAGAAAAGAAAGGCTTATTTAAAAACTTGTGGTTTTTATGTTAACAGCTGTAACTAGTAAGTTCTAACTCAAAACGTTTTTAGCTATTTTTTCATGAACGACTTTTTTATAAAAATATTTTTGTACAGAAAAACTGTCGTGCAATACAAACATCTGTTTGTCTCATTCAAATACTGAGTACAAAGAGCAACTATCACATACGGTCTGTGGGGGGCAGTTGATGACTTATGTATTACTAGTGACAATAGCTTTTGCAAGGAACATTCTGTCTAGTTTTGGTGATGAAAACATCTCCAGCCACGGTCTCTGGAGCACTGGTCTGGACAACTCTACCCCTTCCATTTTCTTTGGTTGTTTTTAGTCACCTTTTGAGGAATCATTTTCTTTACATCATGTATTATATTTAGGATTGATATGGGTTATAACAGTTAATTGAAAAGCTTTAGGTGTATTTCCTACACTCGTAATGATTGATTTTTGTGTATCATGTTCGTTCATAGCGATGGTAAGCAGATTCAATAGAATATGTAGTGATTCTTGTCTCAACAAGGTGCCTCAGTCTATACAGAGATCATGCATATTCTAACAACACAGCTGCGTGTGTTTGTATATACCAGTTGGCATACTATATTACACACATAAGTGTTATTTCTGTAATTAGATCTGTTTACATATGCACATCTATATTCGTGCATGTTTGTGTATAAAAGCAGGGAAGGTGCACCTGATACATTTGTGCACGTGGTGAATTGATAGTAATGTTTAGAGCTTTTTTTATTTTTTATTTTTTCCCAAGATACAGTTTCCCGCTGTATTCCAGGCTGGTCCTGAATCTGCTGGCCTCAAAGACATGGCAATTTTCCTTACTCAGTATCTGAGTGCCGTGGTTAGAGACAGTGTGTCACCACACCTGTCTTATGTGGTGCTGGGGAATCAAACCCAAGGCCTTATGCTTGCTAGGCAAGCATTCCAACCTCTGGGGTATTTCTCCAGTCCCTTGATTGGTGTAATTCTCCTATTCCTCCAGCCATATAGTATAATCCACAGGAGGTTAGTGATAGGTTTAAGGCAAATTTTATTGTTGTGGGCCTCCAGTGTCCTTTGAATCCTACAGGATCTGGTGACCAATAATTTCTGCAGAGTGATTGACTTATATTTTCAAATAGAAGACCGAAAGCAATATGTGGCAAGTTGACAGTAAATAATCTCTAATGGTATAAAATTTATTTAAAAATCCTTATATGCAAAAATGTTTTCTCTTTTCCAATGAGACATGGTGCATTTGAATCTTTCTTAGTAATGAATATGAACTTCAGAATATTTTAGATCTAATTATATGAAAAAATAAATGTCTGAGATACCTGGGCTTCTGCTATCAGCTGAAGAGTAAACAAAGATGTCGGCAAATACAGGACTGGTAAATTCAACTCCTTCTTACTTGACTTTTAACTGTAATGTGCAAATGTTATTCTGATTAGAATACCAGCTTCAGAGTTTGATTTTGTAGCAGTCACAATGCAGGTACCTTTACGAGTGGGAATGAAATTGATAACCTCATATCTAACCATTTACATTTAATTGAAAAATCCAGATTACATAAATAGCTCTATTTCTTTCTCACATATGACTTGGCTTTTAGTGTTAGTTGCAGAGATCAACCACTCTTGCTTCTACAGATAGCAAACGCGGCCAGCATTCCTGATACACAGTAACCGCACTGTCCTGGTTTTATGACTGAGGACACTTCTCAACAAAATCCAACTGGAACCAATCTACAATTGGCTCTCTGCAGGAACACACGCTGATTCGAAAGAAATGCTGACGTTTCTGTTGTAGATTAGCAAGAAGGTGAGAGGGAGGGAAGGAATCCAGCCAGTAATCCCTAAACTTTCTGTGTGCTGAATATTTCATGGCTAACTGCATATGGGACTGTGTGTGTGTGTGCGTGCGTGTGTGTGTGTGTGTGTGTGTGTGTGTGTGTGTGTGTGTGTGTTTTAAGTATGTGCAACATCTGGTTCTTTTTTCACTGAAATCATGCACAGTGGTTTTTTTCCTACTTAAGAGCAGATTTTCTATTGTTTCATAAATAATTTTGCATTTGTACCAAAGGCATTTCTATTAAATCAATATGGTGCAATAAACATATTCTGTGGAATGGATGTTGCCATATTGTTTATTGATCTCTCCGTTTACTGGCTTTGTGTTCATCTTTTGCCAATTATCACATCAATTTTTGGGCATCTGGACACAGATATCTGATATTGAAGGAACTGCTACATTTATGAATTTTCTCCCATAGCTTTTGAAAGGTACTAGGTAAGAGAGGAGAAACAGATTTTTAAAAGGCCATTTCATTTTTTGCAAGGTAGGAACAATATATATGCAAATGTTCCTGCTGCTTTCCTTCACTTAACAAAGCAACAATATCGCGTAAAGTATGATACCCAACAGCACATAGTACACTAGCCGAAAGACTTGGTGGAGTTTCATTTTGTCATTCACATGAACATAAAAGGAACCTTCACCTTCTGTGACTGTGAGAAGAAAAAAAAAGATTTGAAGTTTGTCAGTTTTTTAAATAGATTAACTTAAGATAACTCAAAATCACTGTGCTTGAAACTGAAAGCAACACCAATTGTAGAAAACTAGCATTTTTAGCATTTTCAGCTTTCCTTAATTCTAATATTGGAGCCATTGACTCGTTGCCTCTGGTGCCACCAAGCTTTATCGCATCCTCATCACTTTGTGGTTTGACAGACTTCCTGTTTTCCTCATTGATGTGTTGACTCTGGGGTCTTTTAATTGGGTCAAAAAGTAATGAGTTGATAAATGTTATGATTACTCACTCATGTATATATACTTAAAAAGAAAAAAAAATTGAGGCATGGTCTTGCTCTGTAGTCCAGGCTGGTCCTGAACTCACTTTGGAGCCCAGGCTAACCTTGGCCTCAGGCAATTCTCTGGCCACAGTCTCCTTAGTGCTGGGATTACAGGCATGCACCACCATGCCCAATTTATGTGGTGCTGGGTAGTGGAACCCAGGGCACTGTATTTGCTAGGCAAGCACTTTCACCACTGTGCCATTCTTCCAGCCCCTCATTCATGTATATACCTTAATAATATTTTGCCTACTCAGATACTTTTAATGACTCTTTGCTTCCTTGTGATCCATAAATTTTACACGAATGGCTTACCACAGTCCAGCAAAATGTACCTAATCGTGTGTCCTTTTGCACTATGAAATCCTTTTATAGAGGCTTTATAGTTTGAGAAGCAGATGCTACCCTTGAGCAAGGAGATAAACTATATATTCCTTCCAAATTTATAACATTTCATTGCTCATCTAACCTCATGCCCTCCATTATATTTGTTAAATTAATCTTCATAATAATCACATAATATTTGGGATGTACTTTCTATGTACCCGAGACCAGCTTAACAAAGTCCATTTTAAATTACTTAGCATTATTATTTATGTGTACAAGTTCTTATCTTACTTTTCTCTCAATTTCCACCTTTTTAAGATTGTAAGACACTGACTCTGTCTCCCCACATTATTGAACAATCACATTTCCCTACTCATATCCCCGACGGTCACTACACATGTGAGTCCTTGTCAGGTTTCAGTATCTTACAAATTTACTTGCTACACCAAACCTTGCCTGCCTATGAAACCTAAGGGATGTCTCTATTATCTGAAATTTCCAAAATTTGAGCCAAATGCTATCTTTTATTCTCACTACTATTAGTTTATAAATGAAGTCTCTCTGACTCTCCCTTACTCTTTGTCCTTTAAAACTTCTGGATTGGTAGGAAGTACTCATATTAAGTATATCAAATTAATTTCTCTGAAGATATATGAATTTTTCCAGCTCTCGAGCTTGTACATAAGCTAAAATGATGTGTTGTGATCTGAGAAGGATCATCAGTAGATATGAAATTAATGAGTGTGTACACAACTGTAGAATACACTCTATTATTCGAAGGAAGTATGTCCACATAATATTCAAAATAAAAGGCTGTGTAGATAGTGAAATGACAGTTTGCCAACTACATGGAAGTCAAGTGACTTCTGCCCACTACTGTATATCACTCTATAGATTCTGCCATTGCTAGATGCTTCATGGATTCTGCACTGCTCCTAGAGAGATAAAGCTTGACACACACTTGCCAAACTTGCCAGAAGCCCAAATTGTGATAAGATAATCCAGAAACTACGAGACACACTGCCAAGCAAGCAGACTCCACCATCATCGTCTCAGGCATCCAATGACTTGATACACATTTTTGCATGATTTCATCCACTAGTTTGTGCCAAAGAAGAGACAACAGAAGGAAAGATCCTGTGTGGCAGCTCTGCCAATGGACATGGCGCCACCACTACCAGGAGTGTCAGTCCTTGTGTGCCAGGACCATGGCGACAGCCCAGGGGTGCGCTGGTCCAACATGAATATAGATAATATTTGTGGTTTAACTCCCACACAGTTATACACAAGGCAGCGAGCATAGGCTTACAATTTGATCTGGTATTTTTAAAATTACTGAGGCATAAATAAAAAAATACGACCTAAATGCATAAATAGAGGTCTCTGTCCACCATGTGTTAGAAAAATATCTCAGGGTCTTAGGACTAAAATAAACAGGATTTCTACCATGTGTTAAAACATCAAATTTTGTCCAATTGAAAATTGGACAAAGCACAAAAGTTTACTGTTAAAATGAACTTCCTTTCTTCACTCTTCTCATTATAGCTACAGAACAAAGGAAGAGAACGTGAGCGATTCCATGGTGGTTTCCATTGATGCAAAACGCGAGTCCAGGTAAGGAACTGCACCAACCCAGCTTCCGTCATCTCCCAAGGGCAGAGAGAATGTGCGTAGTGGAGATAAGTAGCTGCTCCCTTGTTTTCATTTTACTGCTGTGAACATGCTATTCTTTTTGTTTTGAAGAGAAAAAAAATGTTTAAGTAGAGAGAAAAACAGTGTAGGAACTGAAATTTTCATGTAGCCATAGACTTTAAATGTTTAAGTAATAAATACTACTGGAGATTTGAAGGCTAATTTACCTTGGTTTAATTGTTGCACAATGTCTATATACATATACTATTTGCTACTTCATACATAGGTACATGTGCATCGATTTAAAACTAGATAAAATTTAGAAAAGCATAATATAAAATTAATTATGGTGCAATTTTAAATGATTATTATAATTTTTAAGAAAAAATAAGAATAGAAAATAGAATAAACTAATAACTGAATTGTAGATATGAGTTATGTTTTCTTAATGAATTAAAGATGTGTATTTGTTGATTTTTATGTTACCTTTGTTCTATTGGAGTCATTAACTTCTTTTCACACACACATTATGTACACAGTTTATCATCAGGCCATGCTACACACCTGCACAACCATTGTCTATCAGTTCTCATGTTTAGATCTGTGCTACTTTAAGGAGATTCTACTTTTTATTCAGTGGCATGTAGTCCTTATTCCATGTCCTTTCTAGAGCCCAAAATAGCCCAAAGTTATTTTTACATACTATATTAGAAAAATAATAGCTGCTCCACTGATATAGTGAAAAAGTATAGCTTTTGTACCACATGTTTTATATAAATGTGACTTTTAACATTTCATTTTAGTTTGCTGAATTCCAGATTTAAGAGAATTCAAATTTTCAGAAAGTCCGCAAAGTTTGCGCACATACTAGTCAAGTCCTGTACTTATCAGTCATGGTCCTAGCTTCCCTGTCCTGTTTTTCAAGTCAAAATAAACAAGGAAAGAAACAGAATATGAGCTCCAAAATATATAAGAAACATGAGAAATATTTCCTTTAAGAACTGAGGCAAAAATGTTCATTGCTACTAAGAAAAGCTGAAGTACCTTAAAGTATGTCTATCGACACAGGAAATGGGCTCGGAAAATATGCTGCGTGTGCACAGTGAAGTACTACTGTGCTGTAAAGAAAGATAAATTTCAGTTACTTGTAGAATAACAGGTGCATCTTGAGATTATTATCCTTAGTGAAATACATTGGAAACAAAAGAAAAACATTGTGTGGTTTCTTCAAGATGAGAAATCCAAAGTATAAATAAATAAAAGTGGAAAATAAAAGAGGGAGAAAGTGGGGAGTGGCAGGAATGTAGGGAGGAAGAAAGGCTGGAGGGTGGGAAGGGGAGAGGGGCTGGAGATGATTAAGGTACAATATATACATGTATCAACCTCCCCCAAATTTAATGCAATCATTGTGTATCAGAAATAAACACTAACAAAAAGAATAATTTAGGGAAACACCATCTCTACTGAAAGAAGTTTGGTTCTGCAATATGTCTCATCTAAATAAATTTAAGAAAGATCTTTACTTGCAATTTCAGAATCAAAACTTCTTTGGCAACACACTGTAAATAAATGCTTCTCTTTGGAGATGAATAAAGTCAATTTGAATAATTTTTCTTCCCACTTTTCATCACCTAAAAAGCTGAAAGTACTTCTATATATTTATGTTTTGAAAATAGTATTACATTGGTGCACACATTAAATGACACAGGAAAACGATATTCTTCCACTATTCAAATTATACAGGGAAGAATAATATCAAAATATAGAAAGTTATTTCTAGATATAGAGAAAAACTCATTGGAAGAAAGAGATCTGTGCATTTACTTAGCATGATACCACATGTAAAAAATGAACATCTTCTGGTCTCCTGAGCATCCCTGTGGGAATTCATTCTGCTCAGAACTCAGTCAAGCTTTCATACAAATTAAGATGATAGACTCTATATTTAATATTTTTTCAATTGTAAAGGAAAATATGTATTTGAAACAACAAGCCTCTAAGGTATACTTTTATTATCGTATAAAACCTTTAAAACACTTAGTGCCAACAGGACATGGGGTTTTGCCATAATAATTTTTAAAATTATGTTGATTTTATTTTGCTCATTTGGTACCCTGTAGTGTTTGTAGCCACACAACTTAACCTGTCGGCAATTCATCAGCAGAAGGAGGCTTACCCAGCAGGGAAGGTGACCTTTAATGGGGAGATATTATTAATATTGTTCTTAGTAATATTTATAAACCATAATAAATATGCTTATTTCTAAGCTTATGCCAGCAAAAAGAATCCCAGATTAAGAATGTCAGAGTAGGAATTACACTTGCACTTGGTTTGGGATAATTCATATCAGTGCTTCTTTCTGATTAGAGTATTTGGTTGTCAGTTGTTTCCTTGAGGTGCCCATAAAGTAACCTATGTAGAACTTATTTCTAAGTTGCCCAGAGTTCCCAGGAATACGGTTTACTTCCGCTTGTTCATGAATTATCGCGGTCAGCTCATTCTTTGCAGATTGACTTCATATATTATTGTCCATGCCAAGACAACTGTAAGAGTTTACGGCAACCTCTTCAGAATGAATCTGACAGGAGGACCAGAACCCAGACCATGGAAACAGCTCTTGTTCACCATTGTTTTCTGTGAAGCAACTCCAATGACACCTTTTTGTTCATCTTTCTACCCACTGAATCATTCAAATTCAAATTAGGAACTTTGAGCATCATTATTTCCTGGTTGTGCAACATTGTGGCCACAAGTCCTTTAGATTCCTTTTCCACATCTTTAAAACTGATAGGAAAACATGGTGTTGCTTGTGTGTATAGGGGCTGGTCACAGTGTCTGAGAAATAGAATGTGCTCAGTTATTGGTAGCAACCATTATTATCCTGATTTTTCCAGAGTTCTCCAACTAGAGATATTAGGAATCTCCTCAAGCACTCTAGTTTAGGAAGTTTACTGTCCATGACGACTGTCTGAAAGGGAGGAGGTAAAATTTGGATTGTGGTACTTTGTTTTCTTGGTCTGACATTAAAGAAATGGATAAGTAACAGATAAAATCCTGTCAGCTTCAGATACGATAGAGGAGAATCACCATTGCTTTTCTTTTCTCAACACATGTGGTTTCCAACACCTGCAGGGAGCTGGTGCTCGATATTAGTAACATACCAAGCTCAGGTAAGCAAGCACAGGTGTTCTTCAATGTCAAGGCCAACACGGCTAGGAGTCCTCCCAGGGCTCAGCTCATGGCCTTTGACTACTTCTTCTGCTCTTCATATGGGGAGTTTTGAAAATTGTTCCTACCTAGGCAGATATGGATATGATCTTTGATATTTTTAGCCCTGAGAATCACCTGTTTTTAGGCCGTGTACCCAAATAGATCCCTTTATTTGGTCCCACATGGTTTCCACTTCACATTCTTTCCCATTGCTAGCTTTTCTCAATATGTCTTTTGCACTAATAAAATATCAGAAGTAAAGATTTGTTGTTAAGGGCATGACCTCCAGAGCCAGATGTAGCGCTGCGTCCAGTATTTACAATCTATATCATGACATGAGAAGCTTTTAAACTGGAGTTAGCTTTTCTCTATAAAACAGAGGAGATTATAGAGCCTTTAAAGATTAAGCATAACAATGTGTTTATGTGGCATAATGAGTGGGGTTAGTAACACTTAGGAAGCATTGGTTATTTTATTACTACTTTCATGTTGTATTCCATTATATTTCTGCTTATCAAAATGGTGCTTAACAAATTTCACATAATAAAAGATCCTATCAATTCTGGGATGCATTATTGTGCTATGCATCCCTAAAATTAAAAATATTTACTGTTACAATACACATTCCAATGATAAAGATGCTAAGTATGAATCAAAAATATGCATTTTAGAATCAATACACATAACAGGAAATCCTGTCAGTATGTTCAATAGGACCAAACTACGACATCCTCTCTTAAACTTTGCAATGTATCCAGTCATCTCAGGATATTTTTTAAAGATATAGATTACAGTTCCAAAGACTCAATTTTCAATTTAGGTTTTAGCTGTGGAATTGAGCCAGATATTCTGAGTTTGCACTAAGCAGAGGGTAATGATGATGCAATTGGTTTGGAGTCTATTGATTAAACAAAAGAAACATAAGTTTAGCTGTTTATCTCATTATTTGAATGATGAATGTATTTTTGTTTGTGCTTTGTACCGTAATATGTCGTAGACTGTCTTCTTGCCTTCCCTTCATTCCAACACTCATCTCTCTTCCTGCTGCTGTGTGTCTGTCTCTCCCCTAACGGTCCTTTCACACACACGGACACAAAGAACACATGCATGAATGTATACCCAAAACACACTTAGTCACAGCTGCTGTTGTTTTAAGCCACACATTTTGCAGCTGTCTTGGTTTGTATCAGGATGCCAATATTCCCTTTTTCTTAAACAGAAAGCATCAGGAATCACAAATGACTGGGAAAAATAAGCTTATTTGAACAAGTGTCTTGTTTGATATTCAAGCAGAATATGAGATTTATTCAGAAATAACTCAGTTGTGTTTGCACTTTTTTGTTTAGCTTCTGCCTGGCAGGAAGGCAACGTGACTTCTGAAACTGATGGTGTGTTTTTGACCAACAGATGGCAGTAGCAGTCTCTTTTTTCACTGTTGAAGTAATCAGGACACCGATGCTTAATCTGCTCTTAAGATTCTTGTCAGAGAGCTCATCAGCTTTTCCCAGGTTCTTTGAGTTATTAGATTATTTTACAATGCTCTTTGATTACTGCATTACTTAGTCATTCTTATGGAATGCAAAAATATTTTCAGTAGCCACACTACCTACCAAACCCACATTTGACCAATTCAGATGAAAAGTAGGTAACTATCTCATTTCCAAAATGCTTATTTTTATTTTATACATCTGGATAACTTTTCCAAATTAAAATATATTTTTAAAATTAAAGAACCCTCACATTTAAAATATTATATTTATTGGCAAATAAGCCATAATAAATCACTTCACTCACCTGCATCGGGATTCACTATGTCTACCTGTTCCGATCTACATGGTTTCTGAGAATATTTATTACTGTTTATAGTAAAGACTGACGTGCTCTACGTGTACTGAAACTGACGTTGCTTTCAGCATATCTTCTGTGTGATAGTCGGCCAAGCTATGTTTGAATAACTTTTTATAGACTGTCAGATAAAATATATGGAGAAACACCTCTTGGTTTTTTTATAGGATGTTACATTCATTTGAGACTATCATGCTTAGTGAAATGAGTCAGAAGCAGAAGGTGAAATATCGAGTGGTTTCTCTGATATGAGAATTATCACAATTGTCTCACAGACCTTAATGTGGAAAGTAATGGGAACGGGGTGGAGGGAGTAGGTATATATATAATTTGCCTTACTTTGTAATTACATTATATTTTTACATGTAATTTGTATTAACATTCTAGAATTATAAAAATTTATGCTGTGCAAATTAAAATTAAAATAATAAAAATTTCACTTAAGTGTTTATGGTTCTAGAATTCTTTTCTCTTTTTTTTTTTTTTTTTTGACACAGAGTCTCACTCTGAAGCCCAAGCTAGTCCTGAACTCACTAAGAATCCCAGGTTGGCCTGGGACTCATGGCAATGCTCCTGTTTCATCCTCCCAACTGCTGGAATTACAGACACGTGCCACCAATCCTGGTGCTGAGGAATTGAACTTGGGTATTTAGCACTTGACTTAGTGCTTGCTTACTTTAACTGCTGAGCTATTCTTTCAGCCCTTAGAATTCTTAAGTAAATCATGCAAGTGTATATATAGAAAGATATTATTCCGAGTTATAAACATTTATACGTGTAAAAATGGTTTTGATTTAATTACTACTAATCAACTATGAAATCTATGCACCATGACCTATCTAAACTTTGAATTTATATTTAGAGAATCACTAATACTTATAAATGCATTAGTATTTTCTTTCGTAAGTAATAAAAATGAATCTTTATACTTCATGTTGATATCATTTTCTTTGACAAAGTTGCTTTGATAACATGATCCTGATAAAGAAGCCATAATTGTCTACATAGATAAATCTAAAAAATGTCGAAAAATAGTCCTAGTATTACAAGGTGAATCCACCAAAGTCACAGAATAAATAATGGAGATGTATTCCTCTGTGTAATAACTTCTTGGAAATAGTTATTAAAAATTCATTGTTTCAAAGAAATAAAAGTTGATATGAATACAAAGATTATAAAATTTTGCAATTATATTTTATGTGCAAGAAACACACAAACATCACAAGCTGTGGTAAAAAAATTAATGAATGTCTAAAAAAATGAGGAGATACGCTACTTTCATGGATTGGGTGACTGAACACAGTGCCTATGCTACTATATCTAATTTAATTAATAATTTCAATGTAGTTCCTGTAATAGTCTCATCAAGGCTTGTAGATATAGATAAGCTTATTGCAGAGTGCATATTGAAGGCACAGGTGTAATACAGACTAACAAAATTATCTCTAATAGCTGATATTAAACATATCACAAAGCTATGGGAATCAAGATTGTGTGGTGTTCTGAGAGAGATACATGAATAAAAGTGAATTGATATATGAAAATACTAGGAGGCCTAGAAACGTATCCAAAAAATACACAAAATATGCCAAATTGATTTTTGAGAAAGATAAATGCTGGAGTAGTCAGATACGGGCAAGCAGAGAAATGAACCTCTAACTACAATTTGTACTGTATACCAACATTAAACTAAAATATCTATGGACTTAAAACTGACAACTGTAATTAAAAATGCATAATAGATTTTGTGATCTAAGTTAGAGAGGTCTTAGATAATATACAATAGAAATCAAAAAGGGAAAAAACTGGCATGTTGGAGCATATTAAAACTTAAAATTCTTGCTCTGCATAAGAGAGTACAGACAGGATAAATGAGCAATATGCCAGAAAAATCTGTACATGTGTATGAAAGAAGGGCTGGGGTGTGGAGTATGTAAAAACAATGAGGACTCAACAGTGAAGATTAAATAAATAATACACATATAGAACACACAACAGCAAGGGGTCAACTCTTCAATGTCTTATTCAAGTAAACTTGCAATTATTATAAAGTGCAGGCCACAAACTCTTTAGGATTTTTCCAGAAAAATGAAAATTTATATTCACATCAATCTTGCACAAAGCTGTTTTTATAGCTTTTTATTAGTAACAGTCCCATTGGGCTTCCTTTTATACATTCTGATCATGGAATTTTACATTACTTTTTTTTTTTTTTTTTGAGACAGACACTCACTCTGTAGTCCAAGCTGGTCATGGACTCACTATGTAGATTCTGTAAGCTCGCCTCAAACTCAGGGCATTTCTCCTATCTCAGCCTCCTGAGTGTTGAGATTACAAGAGTGTCCTACCACACCCAGTTTATGTGGCCATGGGGAATTGAACTCAGAGGGTGATCCTTATCGGCAAGGTCTCTAAAAGCTAAGTTACATCCTCTACCCCTACTCAGTCATAGAAAAGAATGATGTAATGATAACACAACAGCTTGAATGAGTTTCCCACAATAATGCTCAGAGACGAAATGAAAAAAATCTCAAGAGATTACATAAGGTGTAGTTCCATTTACATTAAGATTCTTGAAACAACAACTTTTAGAAATAGACAAACTATGATTGACACCAGAAAGAATGAAGAGAGTGGCTTCTATGAGATAGATCTGGTTATAATGTGAAAATAAGGGACATACCTATAGTCATGGAACTATTCTGTGTCTTCTATGAGGGGATGAATATGTGGTTACAGCTGTGACAAAAACACGTAGACTATGGCATACTCACAGGTACCATAAGTAAAATGAGCAACCTCAATTAGATTAGCCATCGTATCAAAGTCAACGAACTGGTTGCAGCCTTACACATTACCATTTCTAGATGCTACTATTGAGAGGAACTGAATAAACAGTACTCAGTAAAATTACATAATTACCTCATTATGTCTTGCATTTTCATTTTACTCTACAATTACGTTAAAATAAATATTTAACAAAATGGTACAGAAAGAAAAGAAGGACTCTGTAAAGGAAAGTAATGCATATTTTTAATGAAGTCACAAAAAATAACAAAGAAGTTAATAATAGGTTAGGCATAATACTGAAATCTTGAATATAAAGATAAAAATAATACATTTCATGGTCTTTGACATATATGTTTGTACTCATGTACAAAATCTCATTTTAATTTTTACAAGTGTGTAGATTCTTTTTACATTGAAACGTTACGTTGGAAAAATTGTGGTTAAAATATTTGAGAGCCTCTTGGATCCAGGAAGCCAGCAGACAACACAAATTTATAAAATTCTCTGAGAAAAAGAATGCTTCATAGGTAAAAAGATGAGCATGTCTACAAAGAAAGGCTTGTTGTGACAAACAGGATGAAATTGAAATTGAATACGCATATTTAAATTGTCATGATTTTTTCATTTTTAAAAAAGTTTATTTTTCTCATTTTATTGATATGTATAAGTGCAAAGTCTGAAGTTTACAGTGATCTTGAGCATTTTGTGCACATACATATCGTGGCAAGGTTACAAGACCTTTCCCGCTCTCCTTTGGACCCTCACCCCCTCCCAGTTCCCATTATTTTCCACATTAAGTTCCATGGGATAACTGTGATGTGGCTTTCTTATATCAGAGAGACCATTCAATATTTCATTTTCTGCTTATATAACTCAGCTGCTTGGCTTTTACTTAACATTAGGCTGATGTGTTGGCTCATGGGATAGTTCATGGATGGAGGGAAAGTATAGTTACAGTCCAGCTTAGAAAATCTAAAATAACTTATAGTGGAAGACACAATGTTTCACAATACATTTAGAATTAAAAGTGACTACTGTGACAGTATTAGAAAAAATCTGCAGAAAAGGTTTATCTATATTTGCATAAGCCAAAAAGAAAGAAGTTGGTGAGTCTTTAATTGCTCTTTTTGGAAGTGTTGAATATTCTCTCATTTTCACAAAAGCAAACTGAGAGCAGGAAGTGCATCAGCAAATTTCCAGTTGATGCAATCAAATCAAGTACAACATCCCTCCAAGTCATGAAGGGAGTTTGGTGTCAAGCCCGTTGCTGTATAGTTTAATTTCCACAAGTTGTAAACCTTCATGGCTAAGGATAGGGAGAGGAAAGGTGCATGAGTGGAGCAACAATGTTTTACATACAATACCTATTTTGTCAAAGATGTTAATAGCTCCACGTGTTGTAAGATTTGCCTGGTTTTAGAAACTATTTCCACAGATCTTCCACATTAGCATTTCTTTTGTATCTACTGAATGACAATATAAGACCTACTAATTTGATGAGCAAAAGTCAAACAGTACAGTTTTTAAAGAAATAGTGCTTATGGTGTATAGAAGTTGTTTGTTACTAGTGAATTCATTTTTGAAGGTTTCTACATCAATCAGAAGTTTCTCATGTGTAGTGTGCTTTATTGAAGATGTGAAAATTCAACTGCAATGTCAACTTACCAGCTATAATGATAATTAGAAAAATAAAATTGAGGATAATCACAAGAAAATAAAGCAACGCAAAGAAGTGATTATGTTGTGGTAAAATTACATCTTCTCTTGCAAATTTTATTTTTTTTTCTTCCAGTCGGGGTAGGGAAAATGCTAGAAAGTAGTCAAGAAAAATTCTAACTCCTTCTTGGGCAGCTAATAGGGGCTTTTATTCTAACTTCATACATGCCTAATTAATCTGAAACTATTAAGAAAACTATCATTCACTTTGTTAAGAGAAAGTTAAAAACTAAACAATTACAGAAAAGCAGATGGCCTTGTGTCATGTAGTTAAGGTCACCTTTTAGGAAGGAAAAGGGGAGAACGGAGGAAAGGAGAAAAGGCAGAAAGATGGAGAAGGGAGGAAAGAGGAAGACAAGAAGAAACAGGGGGAAGGAAAAAATGATGGAAAGTAAGTAAGGGAGGGAGAGAACAGGAGGACAGGAATGGATGGAGAAAGCGAGGAAGGGAGGAAAGGGGATGGGAGGAAAGGAGCAGTCCACAGAAGGCAGGCATGGTAGATCTCCCTGAAGTATGGTTTCTCCTCATTGTCAGAACCAGCAGTGACATCTTAAATTGCTTTAATTATGCTATTGAAAAATTTTACTTACATTATGAAATTGTCAAATCTTAAAGAGTGGCTGAGAGGATTGTGGCATGGTGTTACCTTATGTACACCATGTTAACACTGACTTGACTTAAGGACTTGACTTGGGAGAGAATTCTTGTCAAAGAATCCTGTCAAGGGGAGTTCTATCAGAATGTAATTGATTTTCCCTTCTTTAGGCAAAGAACGGGGTGCTGTGAGTGCAGTTCAGTAGTTAAAGTACTTGCCTAGCACAAGCAAGGCCCTGAGGTTGATCCCCAGCACCATGTAAGAACTAGCAGAGTACGGTGGTGGTAACGAGTCTGCAATCTCAGCACTCGGGAGACTGAGGCAGGGGCCAGCCTGAGCTGCGTGGGAAGTTCAGGGCCTGTCTGGAACAGAGAGCAAGACTCTGTCTCAGCAACAGCCAACGACAGCCACCAGGGAAGAGCCTAGCCCGCAGGACAGGTCGCCACCCTGGATTGCAATTTGGATCCCAGCCTGCAATTTAGTGACCTAGCAAGATGCTGGCTCAAAACAAACAAACAAATAAACAAAAAGAAAGAAAGAAAGAAAGAAAGAAAGAAAGAAAGAAAGAAAGAAAGATAATGGGCTGAGAATGTAGTTCATTCTAAAGGTCCTGGGGTTGATCCCCAGTATAAATCAAAATGAAACGACAGGTAACAATAACAACAACAACAACAAAAACCTCCCACAAAAACAGAACAACAACCCGATATAAAACACAGGGAAGGAAGCTGCTCTTGGCAGAGTCTTGACGGTCCTTTATCTGCAGTAGACTGTTCTAGCCTTCGGTAAGGTAATTGTGCTCATCCAGACAGGAAAAATTGCCCGAAAATGAATGTGTAAAATAATCTTTTGTTTGCCTTTAGTTTGCAAAACAGCCTAGAGGCATGGGATTCAAAGCCTTGACGATGAAAACATTTTATTTATAAGATTAGCCTCATTGTCGGTCCTCAGAGATAAAAGGGAAAACGCTGCTGGAATCATCTCCCGTTCTTCACAGACACACACAGCCACTGAGGAAGGCTGAAGATGAGGCTTGCTTGATTCCAGTGTGGACTCAGAAGAGGGGCAAGAAGTGTGTTCTGTCTGTGTTCAGACTTCACTTGCTTGAGTCGGTGCGTCGACCAGCAGTGGTGGGGCAGGAATCAAATGTGTCCATTGTACATAGGAAGTTACAGAAATGTGACTCAGGACCCGAGTAACACTCACGCGCGTGCACGGAACGCACGCTAGCTTCTGTTAACTGCTCCTGCTTGACTGTGCAAGTTTAAGCAGCGGAGTGAAAGGACTCCGTGACCCGTCTGCGTGACAGCTCTTCCCAGAAAGCGAACACGGAGCAGGTAGGTTCACTCCGGATGGTGAGCTATGAAGCAGCGCAGGAGGGAATAGGTCGTGGAGGACAGCACCGTTTCTGAAATACTTCAGAAACCAAATTTAGATAAATTTGTATTGAGACAAACACTAATATTTATTTGCCTGGATACGGCTTCCATAGCTGTGCGACAGAATTCACAAGCAGTTATGATTCATAAGCGAGAAGCGCTGGATCCTAACTGTGATCAGTGAAACCAGAAATTGGATGGAAGCGCCCGTGCCTCTGGCATTTTTCTAGCTTGACTTCTCTGCCTGACGGCTTCGGCTTCACTCCCTGCTGCCTCCGGAAAACTACAGAAGCAGAGCCCGTTCTCTAAACTGTATCACACATGGAAATCACTGTGTCCTCTCCCCTTTAAAATTAAATAAGAGGAAGGGCCTGTGGACCAAATCATTAACGCTAGCACTGGGGCTGAGACGTGAGGATAGAGGGTCGCAAGTCCACGCCCAGCCCGGGCAGTTTAGCCACATAGCTGAAGACATAGCTAAGGTCTGGAGATACAGGCTGGAGACTGAGGTGGGCTGGAGGTGGGCTGGAGAGGTGTGAAGGCCTCGGGCTCAATCCCCAGTACCGTAAATAACAAGTAAATAAAAACAAAACAATAAGAACAAAAACTCCAACACAGTCTTAAGAAAGAACTTTAATTGCCTTTGCCTCATTGTCCTTAGACCTAGGTTTCTCTCCTGGAGATCACTGACACTGTGGGTCAACTGTGGGCACTGGAGAGTATTTGGCAGGTCCCGGCCTCTACCCACTGTTGCCAGAGACACCAGTCTTACCTCAATTTGAAAAAACAAAAATTGTCAAATGTCCCCAAGTTGACAGATTTGTCCCAGAAATGAGAATTTTTACCTTATCTTTATTATATGTGCTCAGAAATATAGGATCAAATGGTGTCAGGGCAGAGCCATGAGGAGGCTTGGGAGGAAAGATTAAATCCTTAATTTCTTGTGAGCTAAGCACATGTTTCTATTTGAATCTAGTGCATATCTCAAGATTTCCAGGCTTATTTTTCTCAGGGTGGTACTCTTAAAGTTTCCGCAAAAACATATTTTGGTTCTTTTCTGTCACACACTTATTTTACCATGAAGGCTATTTACAAGGTTAAGATAAATTAAAGAACAAGAATTAGCACAAAAATACAATTTTTATAATAACTACCCTAATTGAAAAATGCTAAATGTGCATGCTGAGGCAACGTATCTCAAATGAAATATTAGAAAAATGATTATCCATAATTAGATTTGTATATTAGCATATTTTTGATAACATGGAAAACAAATCATTCACTATTTTCTATTTTTCTTATATAAGAAAAGTCAAATATTCAGTGCTTTAAAAGGAGATCCTTAAACCTGCTTTTAAAATAAACTTTTTTCTTGTAGTTCAAGCTTACATAAAATAATTTTGTAATATATCAAAGAATAAATACCTATATGATTTTCTGTAGCCAGGCAAATCGTCTTGCATGTTGTTTGCATATTATTTTTTATATTAAGGTCTACTCATTAAGTAAAATTGCAAGAGGCTAATTGGTTTGTTGTTTACTAATTTGCAATTTAATCTTAGGAGTCCAAAGCATTCTATCATACTGTGTCTCTTCATTAGGCTGTGTGAATAAGTTATAATGAAGAATGGAAAATGTGGGATCTAGAACTTTGCTTTATCGACTTTATGAAAAAAAATACTGTCCCTCTGAAAATGAGCATGAGTTTTGTCCTTGAGACTTTTGTTATTGATATGATTTATAAGCAATCCAAAGAAGATCCTATAAATTAAAACATATACTTGCACATCTTCATTTTCATACAGACCCCAGCGGTGGATTTACGGTCATTCAAGACCTACTCCATCATAATTAAATTGTACTTGTCAGCTTTTTATAGCTATTCCTGCAGATAAATCCTTATCTTGAGGTTCCCACAGTGATTACTATCATGGCCTCCTGCTTTTATCATGGATGGGGGACTTTGACAAGGCTATATAATTCCCACAGATTACTAGCTTTATCTCCAGCTTCTTCTTTTCATCATAAAATTATGATTATTGAATTGTATAAAATTATTTCAATCCTTGTCTGGCAAAACAAACAAACAACTCCTCCAAAACCTGATTGCTTTTATTTAGAGTTTTTCAGAGCATTCCTTCTTTTTCCTTTTCTTTCTCTCCCTCTCTTCTTCTTCGAACCTGGGTGTTGATTTTTATTGACCTTGGTTTTAACTTTGTATTCTGATGCTGTTAAAAAAATTTTGCTCCCATATTACTCATTAATTGTAATATATATTCTACCTTTAGATGTTCTAGGGTGGGAAGAGCCTGCTACCTAAAGGCGAAACAATGTGTAAACAGCCTGAAGAGAGAGTGATGAAGACTCTGTACTACCTGCCTTCTCTAAACTGTTCTGGACAGCTCCAGGTAGTAACAGAACTGCAGTCTACCATGAGAGTTCTGGCCTTTTACTAACTCAGCACTCAACACAGTACTAATACCTGTACACTAATGATATACGTGATGCTCTTGCCTTCTGATTGGATTACACTGAGCCACTCTTGTTTGGTAATTTTTAATATAACTGCACCAGGTAGCATGCCTAATGTTGCAGAGGCAGAAAAAAGAGGAAAGCATGAATTTACTTCTGGCCACTCTCTGTGCTGTCTTTCAATGTGCAACAATACCGGAGTGCCTAAGCCTGATAGAGAACTCAGTCGGATCCAGAGATGTGACAGCCTGTGATGAAGAAAACATCCTCTATTCCTAATTTGCCCTTCATAAGACAAAAAGTACATATGCAACCTTTTAATTTCCTATTTATTTATGTGTTTATTTATTTATTTTTTTGAGGCAGGGTCTTGCTCTTCAGTTTAGGCTGGTCCTGAACTCACCATGTAGCCCAGGTTGGCCTCAAACACAAAGTAATCCTCCTGCTTCAGCCTCCCAAGTGCTAGGATTACAGGCATACACGATTATGCCCAGATTACGTGGTAGTAGGGAACTGAACCCAGGGCCCTGAACTTCCTAGGCAATCACCATAACCACTGAGTTATTCTTCCAGCTCCATTTATTTGTTTTTAGACAAGGTCTCACTCTGTAGCCTAGGCTGGCCCTGAAACCACTATGTAACCCAAGTTGGCCTCAAACTCAAGGCAATTCACCTGCCTCAACCTATTGAGTGCTGTGATTACAGGTGGGCACCACTGCACCCAGCTTTTGTGGTAGTGGGAATTGAATTCAGGGCCTTGTGCTTCCTAGGCAACTGCTATAATGGTTGTGCTATTCTTCTAGCCCATTTTTACCTTTATAAAGAACTTTGATATATTTCATACATATTTTCAAGAAAATCTTATGCCAGAATAGCAAATAAGGAAAACTAAGAAATAATTACTGGCCTTGCTAATTGTGGTCATAATTTGACAGTCTACATTTATTAAGCAAAAATTTTGTGAACATTAGAAATGATTTCTGGGTCTTTATTTTTTGACATTTAAGTAATGTGTTGTTATAGCAATATTAGAGAAAGAATTTAGAATAAGTATGACCGATAGCAAGTGATCTTCTTAACATACAGACTAATAGGAATTGCGGTGTTACAATAAGTAGGAATATGTGATGAAAATATTTAAAGATAATTCAAATTTATCTGTAGAAATCCTTGTACTTATCACCACAGAGGACTAGTCCTTTATTGTGTCTTTATCTTCTGCCTCAGGTTTTCCTTGGCTTGTGGAAGAAAAACTCTAGTCTCTGTCCCCATCTTCCCACGGCCACACGCCTTTGTGTCTCTCTCCTCATAAGGACACATGCCATATAGGACTATAATTTTAATTTGGCTAGTATCTGCAAAGATCTTTTCCCAAATGAGATCACATTTGGGGCTGGAGGAATAGCTCAGCGATCAAAGTATTTGCCTAGCAATTGCTAAGTACCTGAGTTCGATTCCCCAGCACCACATAAAATCTGGGTGTGGTGGTGCATGCCTGTAATCCCAGCGCTTGGAAAGCTGAGGCAGGCAGATTGTCCGGAGTCCAAGGCCTGCCTGGGTTATAGAGAGTGACCCTGTTTCAAAAACAAACCGACAAAAAAAAACAAGCAAATGAAAGTAAGATTACATTCATAAATCTCAGTAAGATTTCAACATGTCTTGTTGGGAATACAATTCAACCCATAACTAATAGAAACTTTTTGATAAATCAGTGAAACTTTCCCCAAAAGCAATTTAGCAATACTCTTTTTCCTTATAACTTCCCTTATGGACCTGAAAGTGACAAAAGTGTAAAATTGAATTTTGATGATATACAAACATTTGCTGAGTCGTAAAATGAATTATTTGGGAGTAATCTGAAGATAAAATGAGGGATAATTATGTAATGTTGAGCATCCTTATATACAATGTTATGAAGGCATTAAAACTAAAGTTTAAGTGCCTATTAGCAAGAATAATCTAAGAGACCATGTTGCAATTAGACTACATTTCTATTCATAAACTAGTAAAATTTTAATTTTGTCTAAAAATTAAACAAAATAACAATTTAACCTAAATAACAAAACACTGATAGGTACATAGTTGGGAATGGACCTTTTATTATACTGCTACTGAGAAACTAAAGGGTTAAAAATCTTCTTGAAATGTCAACAGAAATAGATGCCAATATTTTATCCATGTTTCTGCTTCTTGTCTCTCTATTCCACTTCTAGAAATTTATTTTTACAAAATCATCTTGGATATACACAAAAGTGTATCTGTGAGAATGTTTCTAGAGTTTATTGCATGAAAAAATTACAATCAACTTCATGGTCTTGAGTAACGGCTAGGTTAAAGAAATACATCTAGATAACGAGAATTCCATATGGCTAATGATGGGAATAGATGTGAAATGTATGTGTGGAATAAAGTGCAAAACCCTAAAATAATATTTGCACCGTTGCCTCTTGTGGTTTACACTGAAAGCCAATCCACAAGTGTGAAAAAGACCATGAGCTTAAAAGCCACCTCTGAAGGGTGACGCTGTCCTGGGTGCCATGGGCTGCCCTTCCGGGTCATGTATGTTAAGCTGTATCAGAAGCATTCCATGTGAAGTTGCTCAATGATTCCAAAAAGTTTCCTGCCACAGTTCACTTAGTTTACATTAGTGGCTATTAATGGTATTGAAGTAGAGGAACTGATGTGTCTTAATTTACAAAAATAAGGATGACTTGAAAGTTTTTGTTTGTTTGTTCTTTGAGACAAAGTATTGCTAATTCATCAAGTTGCCAGAAGGTGGGTCTAGCCTTCCAGGATGCTGAAAGTGCCAACATGCACAGCTCTTCTGGAAAGAATTTTTACCATGTTCAACTTTCAAGAAGATGCGTGTGAATTAACTAGGAAATGGAAAAAATGAGTTTAGTCACACAGAAAAAAAATGTAATAATATAATTCTGTCTGATATTATGAAAAGAATTAATTGCTCAATTGCTAGTTATCTGAAAGGCAGAAAAAATTTTAAAAATAAATCTGTAATAAAGTTAAAAATTAAAAATGTTAACTACTCTGTTTACATTAGTACAAAAATAGAATGTTTTGGGAGTATACTGATTACATGACTGAAAAGATGGTTGCACATGCAAAATATTAGATATTTTTCTCAGAAATTGCCACAAGTTGGGTTCTGTGCAATATCATTATAAATTTGGAAATTCTTCCCTGCTCTAGTAAATGTGTGACTCAATTATTATAATGTGCAGTATGCTATACTTTATTTTTATGCTACAGTCTTTTCTGTGTGGTCATGGTTACAATATTGTTTTCTTGTTCCAAAATATTTGAGTGCCAAACACACTTCAATAGCTTCCTAAGAGACAATGTTCCCCTATTCTTTGTCCCTTGCCATTAAATAATGAGTCCTTTAATATAAAGTCAGGAAGTTGGCAATACGTATTTCAGAGCAAGCCAGACGAGGTCTCAGCAGTTGCACATATTTTTATGCTCTAGAAAGTTTTCCTGTTTTTTTCCAACATTTTGCTTTGTGAATAGTTGCAATAAGTTTAATATGTTTTTTGTTCTCTTGAACATCTCCACAAAAAAATGAAAATTAAAGGTAAGCATTTATCATCGAGCCTGTTAACCTGACTTCAGGTTTATAAGACCCAATGGGATTTTTATGCTTGCATATGACTTGTTTTGTTTTTCCAGCACCTTATTTCATGGTAGCTGGTCTTTCATTAAGTGGACAATTCAACACACTTCTCTTAGGGCACAGGAGTGAATGTTTCCAGGGCGGGCAATCCATGAGACTACGGAGATGAGTTAGCAAGACAAAAAGCCAATCTCTTCACAGATTCATTTCAAAAGCGACCTTCCATCACTTCTGCCAATTTCTCCTCACTAGAAGTGACTCAATAAGTTCACCCTACTCTCAAGATGAAGAAATTGTAAGGTGAATAAATTCTATAGCATTAAGGCCATACTAACAGTGGCCTACTCTAACAACCAAAGTTTGAGAATACTTTTAACATAAATGGCAGTCAAAGGTCAAGTGAGCAAGTCAGACTGCTCAAAAGGTATGTTTGTGGAAATGAATCATGGTGGATCTATTTCATGATTCAAGCCAAGAGAAATGGTGAGAAAAAAGTAGCACTTTAGTAAAAGAACTGGTATTGTAAATATGACCCTATATATCAGGATAGCTGACAGAAACATGAAGGAAATAACCTCAACTCTGACCTGGGAGTGAAGTGGAGAGACAGAGAGACATTGTGACTCACAAGTGAGAACTGAGATCATTTTTATCTATGAAAATAACTCCTGTTTCATGTCAGGATCTGAGTAGATAAGAGAGATTTGAGTCTTATGTCTCAGCTCAATTTCTGTTGCTGTAAGAGAACATCCAAAACTAGATACTTTAAAAAGTTAGCAAGTTTTTGACTCATAATTTTCCTGGCTGGGGCCAGCCTCTTGGTAAGGGATATCTCAGTGCTCAAATGCATGACAAGATAGGCAAAAAGAAGGGTTGCAGCATGAACATGGAGCCATGGCAAGGCAGGAACCTGGTAGGAAACTGGAGTATTCAGAGGCAGTGTGGTGCTTATTATAATAATTTACCTTTGAAAAAACTGATCTAGGGATTAACTGCATTAAACCACTCATGGGTAGTGCTTTAAATAATTTCATTATTTCACACTACACTCTATTTCTTAAAGTTCCACCATCTCTCTTCGTTATCCACAACGCTGGAGCAGAGTTCCCCACCTCCAGGTCATGGGCTGGTCCGTAGCCTGTTAGGAATGGGCAGGACAACAGAAGTAAGCTGTGGGCAGCTCCGTAAAGCTTCACATGAATTTACAGCCTTTCTCAACTCCCGATTGCTGGCATTACCTCCTGAGCTCAGCCTCTTGCCAGGTCAGCGGTGGCATTAGATTCCTACAGGAGCACAACCCCTGCTGTGAACTGCACCAGGGCAGGTGAGACATTTTCATTCCATGAGATCCAAGAGATCCCAGTGCCATCTCTTTCTCGCTCCATCCTTGGCCTGTGGAAAAATAATCTTTCATGAAATTAGTCCTGTTATGCCAAAAGGTTGGGGACCAATGCTTAGGGGACACATCTAAACATACCAAACCAAGTTACATTTGGGAAACCTCATTGCCTCAGCTTTGAGAGAAAGCTGGAAAAAGGCAGGGCTGAAATCACCCTTAGGACAGTGGTTCTCAAACTTTGCTTAGTATCAGAATTACTTCATAACTTGATAAAATCACAAAATCAATCCCCTCTTTACTTCAACAATCCTACCTCTCTGTTCTTCACTAATATTGCAGGTGCTTAAATATCGACCAAGTTTGAGAACTATTGCCTTGGAAGGACTGTGTCCCCAAGGATTATGCAGCTTATGTGCTATGATGATTAATTCACTAAGTGAATAGATGATCATTGTACTCCGACACAGTTCATGGTGGAAGTATAAATCTGCACACTTGCAGACAGAAATAGAGAAGAGATAAGTGTAACAGAGCGTTCCAAGGAGAAGGCTTGTGCTTTTATGTTGGAAGAACAAGTCATGGCTGGCACTGATTAGCAGACTCTGCTTTCTCAGGCTGGCAAAATGTACTAGCTTTCTTTGCCAGAAATAACAAAACAGACACCCCTGCCAGCATCTGGAAGTTATTCTTGAAGAAATATGGCATTAGCTAAAATTAGAGCGGTGGGTCAATTTCTCTTTATCCGTTTCACTAGGCTGTGATGACTAAAGGTTAATGCAACTTAAACCAGAATCTTCATTCTGTTTTTAATTCTCTTCCTTCTTGTTAGATCATGTTTATTTGTACATATGCATAATAAATATATATTAGAGACCCTTTGCTAAGACTTTGATGGAATATAGATCCTAATTATTCTTTTATAAAATAGTCATAAATGAGAGAGATTTTACATAAAATATGTATGTATCATATGTGATATGCAATATATATGTACATATGTGATAGGTGATATAGATACATATTATCTTTGAATCTAGAGATTTGGTGTTGAATGCAAATGACGTCACTTTCAATGAAACCTTATGCAAGTGACTCAACTTCTTTAAAGTTTCTTTATGTGTACATGCAGAGGTCACATAACTACTTTGAAAAACTAGTGTTAGAATTTTAAACAATGCATACAGAGCTGTCAACTTGTTCAATAGTTCAACTGTTATTATTGTGAATCAATGGTAATTTCCAGTTCTTTAAAGACCACACACATTTGAATCACAGTTTGTCAGAATTACTTGCCACTATGATATTAGGCTTATTTCTACTTTTGTGTGTCCAAAGAAGAATTATGGCGAGGTATTCAAAAATATAGATTCTAGATCTGGCTAAGTTCAAGTGTAACTTTTGCTTTTGAGGTACTAAAGATCAAATTCAGGATCTTGAATATGCCCACCAATTTTTTTTAACCATTTAAATACACCTCTACATCCTCAGGCCTCACTTTGCCATTTACTTGTAATCTATTCTTGAATGAGTTAATAATCAACCTCACTCAACCTCATTCTCCTGCATTAACCTACAGAAAATTTGTAAATACCAAATTAATATTTGGAAACATTTATAAGAAAATAACCTCATATGTGTTAGTTTTTGTTGACTATAATCCTTATTTGAAAAGTCTACCCCTTACATCTGCCTTTAATATTATTCTCCAATTTTGAATGTTGGTTACAAAAGAAATCAATAGGTTAAATTTTCTTCCTGGATATACTTCAGATTTTGGTGAGAGATATTGTCATAATACCTCAATTATTTTACAGACTTTGCCATGATTATACAACCCAGTTCTTTAAAGGTTATGAACTACTCATTGGAGTGGTGGACATTTTTGAAAACTGAAGTTATTTGAGGTGAGGGAACCCTATTTGTAAGAAGACTCACCTCTCAGTTGTTTGATTAGCACATGATCTGCATATGTGAAGGTACCACCGAGTGTGCTTGACTGGCTCTCAGATTAATATTCCTTATGAGGTTGTTACTCAGAATTGAAATAACGGAACACAGTAACTCAAGTTTTTCCTTCTCTAACAGCTGGTGAGGGTAAAATGCCTAGTGGATTGTCAAGAAACACGAATGGTGATAGGAAGCATGGAACAATGTTGTCCTACATTTTGAGAGAGAGTATCATATAATCACACTTATTCACCTTTTTCACATGGTTCAGTGAAGTACATACATTTAAGTGTTATTCCCCCCCATCTCTCTTTCTCACTCTCACTCTCGCTCTCTCTGAGACAGGGTCTTCCTTTGTAGTCTAGGCTAGTCTTGAACTCACTGTGTACTCTAGGCTGGCCTAGAATTCATGGCAATCCTCCTGCTTCAGCCTCCTGATTACTGGGATTATAAGCATGTGGCACACTCATCTGATGTGATTTCGAGGAATTGAACTCAGGGCCTTGAGCTAACTGCTGAGCATACCCCTAGTTAAAAGCTACCATACCTGAATTGATGGATAGAAAAGCTTCTGAGATCATGAAATTTGTTGTCACAGTTATTTTTTTTGGGGGGGGGGTGCTTATTTTTATTTTTGGGGAGTACTTAGATGGCTTTTATTTACTTTTTACTTTTTTTTCTTGCGATAGAGTCTTCCTGTGTAACCTGGGCTGATCTTGAACTCACTATGTAGCCCAGGCTGGCCTTGGGATCATGCCAGTTCTCATGACACAGCCCCCAGGTGCTGAGATTAAAGGCATGCATCACCACACCCAGCTTTATGCAGTGCTGGGGAATCAAATTCAGAGCCTTATGCTTTCTAGACAAGTGTTCTAACCACTGTGCCACTCCTCCAGCCCCTTGAGATGAAAATCGTGCCATGTTTCCCAGGCCAGTCTTGAACTCAAGGTCCTCCCCTCTCAGCATTCTGTGCAGGCTGGGATTTCAGCCAGGTACCAATGTCCTGCTAGAAGTGTGAGTTTTCCTGAGTCTGCAGTTGCAGGTGTGAACTATTTCTTTAGGTGTGTGGGCATAAATCTGCTGTCTTGGAGGCTTCCGTAGACCACTTGTCTTCCCTCTGGGTACTTATGAAAATATGCTTCTTGAACTAAAAAAGATGTATATGTACCACACATTGAGTCAAAGCGAGACACGAACGTCTTTCTAATGTCTATGGAGCGTTGGAGACAGAGAGCGCCTGCGATTTTAACACATAACCATGACATGGGCACTTCAAACAAACGGAGGAGCAAAGTGTCATGTATAAAATGTTGCTTGCTTCCCGAAGAAGAATGCGTATTCCTTTATGAGGCTCTCAATACAACGTCAGAGGCTTCATTATGTGAATTGAATTTCCAGGTTGGGAGCATCCTGCGAGATACCACAGGGGGGAAAACATAGGGACAGGGAAGATGGAAAAACATGAAGGAAAATTCCGTTCTTGAGTGGTCACAGAGCCTTGACACTGACAGTGCGGAGGCATCCGACCATGGGGAGTTACATACTAAGACAAAGGCACCAAAGGAATCGGAAATGCAGTCACAGAGTGAGGGGGAGCTAATAAGCAGAAGGAGAAGCTCAAAAGAGAGAAACGCACTCCTTCACAGTCTCGTGCTATCCAGACTGTATAACTGCAGCAACCACACAGTACTAAAGCAAGGTAAAGAGCGAGAGAGAAGAAGTACAGGGACTGCAGAGGCAGCCAGTGTCTATTCACCTTCGAAGCCGATGACCCTGGACGCAGCACATCTGGACGGCGGATATGGACAGTGTGTTCTTAATCTTCAAGGGACTCAGATTAAATGAAAATTGGGAGGAGAAGAAAAATTTTCAAGCGCAGGAATGACGTGCTGACCTAGTCGTTCATGGAACAGAAATATTTGCATACTCTTTTTGTGACATAGATTAAAGATGCAAAGCTAAAGCCACACTTCTCTGATGTGCCTGTTTTCAAGGGTGAGGTTTGATTTAACTATCCAATAGACTCAGTCGGGATTTATCCCTGTATATAATCATGCCACTTTCATAAAAAATCCCATTTTGCTTACAAGTTTAAGGTAAGTACTATGAAAAATCTGTATCTGCCAAAATATACTTCCTCTTAAGAGCTTTTGCCATTTAAAATGGTTGTTAGGCAAGCCCGGGTGGAACCAACCTGTAATTCCAGCACTCTGGAAAGCTGAGGCAGGAGGATTGCAAATTTGAGCTCAGCCTGGGTTGAGCCAGGGCACAACTTTGTGAGTCCCTGTCCCACTTAAAAATAGAAAACTGGGCTGCAAATGGAACTCAGAGTGAAGGTCTTAGGCTTGATCCAGAGTGGCAAAAAATATGCAAAGCAAACATGCACAAAAGATTGTTATACTTGCTCACTCTGTGACAATATGTTGCACCAAAGAACATGAATAAATGCATTTTGAAAATGTCTCAAGGGGTGCTTTTGAAGTAGGACTATTCAATCATGCTAAAAGCTCCACGTTAAAAATACACTGCCTAGTGTATTCAGCATATTTTACTAAATTGGCTAGGAAAACCACTTATTTAGATGTTTTTCGATTTCCTTATAAAAATTTATTACATCATTAGCATATTGTAAGAAACAGCCCTGTAAAATGTCTTATATTACTAACGAGGTCTGCCTTTGAGAGAACATTCTATGTGACTTTCGCAAAGTACTATTTATGGGAACTATTTTTCTCAGCACTCTGTACTTGGACAAGTACCCAGCAACTAGTTTGATTTCATCTTGTGAACAGCTGATTCGTAAAATTTATTGTCTTTCTTCTTTGTTTTTGCTTCTAGCAAGCTTTTAGAGGCACAATTGTGGTCCAACTACATCAAATTCATCAGATCTTGTTGCATGAATTTCACGTGTTGACTTTAGCCTTTTTTTCTACCTTAACTTTTCCTTCTAATTTCCTCTATTTTTCTTTAAACCGTTGGGAGCTCTAATTCTTTGAAAGCAACTAGGCACCAGGTGGAACGGACATGCCCATGGGTGTGTGGGTGGGTCCTAGCATGTCATGTGTAGATTTCTTTGTGTAGAGTAGAAAGTTTGAGGCTAGCCCTTCAATCAAATCAGTTCCACGTGCCTTACTCTTGTACTCATTGACATTTCTTCTTTCTTATTGTTTCCCTCCCCTAAAACTCCTCCCCCTATACTTGTGGCTGTATGTTTGCTTACTATCTTACTTGCATTTTTAGGGAATATTTTGTTGCCTTCAAGACGTGCTTGTGCTTCTTTCAAAAATACAATTTTTGTATTTGTTTTGATAAACATTTGCCTTTGTTAAGAGTTAGGAAACAAAGAATGCTTCTCTACTTCCTCTCGCATTATATTAGAATATTACTTATACAAAATAATGTAATGGACAAACTTCATCATGAAGATTCACCTAAATAATAAATGAATTATCTATATCTTATGAAAGGAAAGGATTCCCAGACTTAACAATGAGCGGCCAAAGTAAGAGAGGAACAGACTCCTTCACAGAGTCTCGTGCCATCCAGGGTGTATAATTGCGGAAACCAGAAAGTGGATTTCTATGAGGTGGATTTCTCCACAGTACATTAAAATGAAGAGCATCAAGTTGAGAATAGAAAAATGTTCACTTAATTATAATACTACCCAATGGCAGAATTATTTAAACACTGCATAAAACTAGTTTGCGAAAACATTTCCTTAATAGAAACAGAATCCCAAAGTTTTGCCTTACTGAATACTTTCAGAAAACATGCACGGATGTATTCTGTGTTCTGATTAGACCTTCCCTACATTTAGCTTGATTTTTTTCCCTATGTATATGATTTTATCATTGACACAATACAATTAAATCCAAGTCCCTATACTTGGGAAGTGTGTGTGTGTGTGTGTGTGTGTGTGTGTGTGTGTGTGTGTGTGTGTGAGTTTGGTCATTTTCAATAATCCTTCCTTGTTCTCCCTTCATTTTTTCTCTCCCTTTCTCCTGCTGTCTTTCCCCATCTCCAAGAAGCCCATCTCCCTCTTTTCTACCTTTCTCTCTTTTTGACTCTTTATTGTTACTATAGTGTTCTCATATTAGGGACAGCAAACATAATTAACCTTCTGCATCTAATTTGTTTCTCTTCACATTATTCTTATCCTTCTTTAAAGGTGAGTAATACTCCATTGTATAAATACTATGGGGTTTTTTTTACCTTTTTTTTTCTGTTGTTGGGCACATAGCCCAATTTTACAGTTTGGTAGTTCTGAATTGTGCTGCTTTGATTATGAGTATCCATGCATCTTTGTATTATACTGCCTTTTACTCTTCTGGGCAAATGCCAAGGAGACTTATAGCTGGGCCAGGTGGATTTTTTATTTTTAGGGTTCCTAAAATCTCTATACTATTTTTACAATGGTAGAGATCTGTAAAATAAACAATATTGAAGAGACAGTCTTCAGAACAGAAAAAGAAATTGCTTGCTACTCTTCTGATAGAGGGCTAGTATCTACAATATATAAAGAACTTAGAAAACAGAACTCAAAAAGTAAAGAACCCAATCAAAAATACTCAGAAGAAATGAAGAAGCACAAATGGTAAATAAGTATATTAAAATTTTTTAACATCTTGCAACATCTTTAACCGTTAGGAAATTCAAATCAAAACAACATTGAGATTTTACCTTACTCAAATGAAATTAGGAAACAAACACATAAGTAAGTGCACTACTGAATTCTTGAGTGGAGGGACATTTCCTTAAAGTTCAATGTGAAAGGTTTTTTACTTTTGCCTCCTTCTGTGGGCAATTGAAAAAGCTGAATTGCTCATATATTCAGAATTGGAATAATATTTTCTATGGATTCAATGACAAATTTTAATGTGTTCTTCTCGTTTAAATTCTTGAAGACAGAAAATTTTAGAGTACAGAGGCATTTCTTTAGGAAAGAAACCTGGAATCGAAGGACTTATCTGGTTATGGAGGAGCAGATAGTTGCCGTAGGGTTTGTCAGGAGATTTAAGAGAGAATTTGACAACTGCACTCAAAGACACACCAAGTTGTATTTTTAAAGATTAATACCACAGATAGAAAAATGCCAGAAAAAAATGGGTATGGGAACACCAATTCAGGAGGAGGTTTGTTAATGTAAGTTTTATATTTAACAATAGTTTTAAAAGCTATATAGAAGAAATCTTAAGAGCACAGACATCTTGTGATTTAAAATGTCACGGAAAGAGGCAATCTGAGCACGTAGGGAAAGAAGCTCTCTCCTCTCTTAACATCCCGCTCTCACCAAGTGTTGCAGCGCAGCTACAGGACGTGTAAACCAAGGATCTGGGGGAACCGTCCTGAGCAAGACTTCTCAGACTGCATTCCAGGATCAGGAGCAGAGCACAGATTCATAGGAAAATTCTCACCTTTTCTCAAATATATGCCCAGGAATAAATGCACGCTTATCCTTACAGCACTTGTCTTCTCCCCATAGGAGAGGCAGTGATATTTGAGAAAAAAATCTGAAACCATGATTAAATATTAGCATTTCTTTGGTCTCATTGAATATAAAACCAAAGAAAACAAGCAGAGTAAAGTCCCAAGGGCAAAAGTGTGTGTGAGGCAGCCTGGGCGTATCGTGTTTCATTGCTTTCCCTAGAGCCAATTAATTTTTACTCATTCAATAACTAGTCAATGAGCAAAGTTGAATGCCAAGCACTGGTTTAGATACTGGTGTGTAACAGAGAACAAAAATGATAAGATATCCTCTCTGCCATCATTTTTTTTCAGAAAGAGATTGACAAGCAAATCTGATCTGAAGAGTGATGTTATTACATTTAAGCGAAGAAGTGGGAAAGAGTAAAAATTGAGAGAGAAAAATATTCTGTTTAGGCTTCTTGACGAAAAACTTGAACAAGAGGAAGCCCAGACCTAGGGGATATGTGGGGGAAGAAAATTCCAGACTTTGAGTACACAGTTGCAATGCAAGGCGCCTACTGCGGGTTCTCCAGGGAAAGCTGAGCGGAACTGATTTCCTGCTGTGGAGTCCTGTACGGTTATGTGCGGCTGTGCAGGTGGTAAGAGAGAAAGTGTGAGCAACCTTGTGTTCACACACATTTATACAGATTGACAACTGGGAAGACGGGTTAAAAAGGTGTGGTTTCTGAAAAGATAGTTCAGTACAAGAGATATCCTTGGATCTCTCTAATTGGGCATTTAAGCCATTTATAAAGGGAAAACACAAGTTACAGGGGGAAGAGGCTATAGGAATAGAAAGAAGTGTAGCATTGTTTGTACTTGTGCAAGAACATCACCAGTTTCCTTAACTTCTCATTCAAAACAGAGCATATATCACAAGTATCGTTAAATTACTTTTTCATGAATAAGTGTCCTTTTTAGTTGATCCTTGGAGAACAAAGCTAGGGATTCAGATATATTTCAGTGACAGAGAACTTGCAGAGCTAAGTCATGTTGGATAAGTTACCGAAAGTGATTTAAAATGCAATTAACCCTCCATTTATACAATTCATCTACTCCTGCCACATTGAAGCTTCACTAACATAACTGGATTATCTGCTGGGCCCGTGCATGTATTAATGTTTGCACAGTGTCTGTCTGGGGGGCAGAGAAAGAACCCAGCTATATCTGTCCTCCTATCCCAACTTATATTGTATTTCTGTCTCCAAGAAGGCTGGTCATATTTGGCCATATTTGTTTTAATTCTGAGTTGAAAGGGCCCCTTCGTTTCTACAATTGCATATCCATCTGTCAGAATGAGTTGAACCAGATTTCCTTGATGTAGGAAAAAAAATACTCAGGAGAGTTGTAGATAAAGTCATCAAAATGGTGTTCCACCTGTGGCCAGAGCAACACAAAACCAGCCAGTTTAATTCCGTGGCAGATCTACTGACAGCTTTCATCACATGGATCAACCTTTTTTTTTCCCCCATCCTCTTAAATTTCACTTCAAGCTGGATTTTCCTCAAGACCCCATAGGCTCAAACATCAGGTGTATCCAAACGACAGGAAATTCACTGAAAGGAATGCGAACCTATTTCACATGCATAATTCACATTAGTAACGGTTTCATTCAGGTGGCTTATTGAATTCTTTTAAATACTTTAGTGTGGTTTGTGTGTGTGGATGTGTGTGTGTGTGTGCGCGTGTGTGTGTACTGTGTGTTTGTGTAGCAGAAATGGACTTATCTTACAGTATATACATAGTCTAGATAACCATTCCAAAATGATTTCAAGTTAACAAAAATAACTTCTAAAAAATACAATGCAACATGTGAGGGAGGATACAAAGTTTATAATTTATGAATGTAATTTTGCACTTTAAATTTTATCTTTCTTGAGTAAATTTAGAGGATTTTTAATTGCCTACTCCTTTCATCAATACCATATAAATCATTTGCCAAATGAGAAAAACACTAAGAAAAAACTAATATAGCTATTCTGAAAGACACAAGAATCCAAAATTCTTTGAAGATAGAATTTTTCAAATGTAAACATTTTGTTTCTAAAAGTGTGTTATTTAACACACACGCACACACACACACACACACACACACACACACATGTATATGTATTACCAGGACAGTTGGTAAAAAGTAGACAAATATTTTAACAACGCGTAATTCTAAACTTGTTTTCAGCACTGAACTTGTTATAGGCACATGCTAACTGCTCATCCCTTACACTCCTATTGTGTAAGGAACAAAAACCTCAGAGTTGAAAAAAGATACAGGAGAACAGTAATTTTCTATAAGCATTGACAGATATTCACAGGGTATTATAGAGTACACTGCTATGTGCAAGGGGCTGTTTATTAGCCTACTACTTACTATGAAACTCAATCTTACAACTCTAAAGGTAAAATAATACAAATATTATCTTCTAATGTCTTCAGGTAAACTTTTGTTCTTGAATAATGACAGATGCCTTCTTAAAAATCTCTGTTAGAACAAAGAAGAAAATAAACAAACACATCCACAGACGCACATCTTACTGAACTTAAAAGAATTTCAGACAAGTGGCCAATTTGGGAATTGGCTGGAAATTCACAAGATGTCCATGATAATATTAGCAGCTAACATTTATTGAGTTCTTACTATGTGCCAGACACTGTTCTAAATGCTGCATGGTGTTATCCTGCTGCTGGTGTTATTCACACACACACACACACACACACACACACACACACACACACACACACACACAAATAAATAAATAAATAAATAAACCACTATCTCTATGTTATAAATGAAAAAAAAAATTTCCTGGTGGAGTTTTATAAACTAACCAAGTTTGCCTATTGACATAGCAGAGCCCGTCTTCAGACTCCTGCAGCCCAACTCCCAGCCTTGGTCCCAGAAAGACTAGGAACAGTCATCACCTACTACCAAATTTAAATCTGCATATTTCTTTGCACTTACCAGATTGTATCGTTTTGGTCAAGCAATCTGAAACCTAACTTAACTAGATTGGGCCTAAAATCTCAGTGCAATATTGCTGAGGAAAGGGATTTAGGTGCACAATAGATGTGAAATAAATCTATGTTTATAAGCATGATCTGTAGTGTGGGCTTTGATCCTGACTCCAATTATTGGGATATGTAGCATTGAAGAAATCATTTCATCTTCCTACACCTCATTTTTCTTGGGAACACAAGAATCTTTCTTCCCAATTTTGTTCTGAGGATAAATGAGATAATACTTATAATTAATATAGCACAAGGAACAAAAATTCCATTTTTATGTCTCTACCTCAGAGAAGTGAAATATGTATCACCACAAAATATATACATAGTCTAATATATAACCACTAAAAACTAGAAATAACCTAACATACATTGATATGGAAGTGAATAAAGAAATTGTGTTATACCAATACAGTATTATATTTTTGAACAACTAAGAGAAAATTATTGCACGTGCAACAGTATAGATAACTCTTTAAAAACCTATTGCCTAAGAGAAAGAGATCAGACACGAAGGCTTCAAATTGTATGATTTCACTTATTTGAAATTTTGGGAAAAAAACATACTATAAGAAACAAAAATTAGGTCAGCTGCTGCCAGTGTCCAGCAATAGAGAGGTGGAAAGAATCAAATATAAACCCTCAAAGAAACATTTTGGCATAATGAAAATAGCCTAATTTTGGTAGGGGTAGTATGCCTATATATGTACTTGTACAAACTTGGAACTGTGCATGTAAGCATTGCAAATAGTACAGTATAGAACCTAAGTTAGCAAATCTGATATGGAGAAAGACTATTAGTAAATTCCATTTAATAAGTATACTATAGACATATTTTTCTTTTATATTTCATGTCTCTTATTAAAAATTGATATATAACAGCTGAATCTAAACTAGAGTAGAACTTTATTAAATGAACACTATAAAATGTCTTGATAGAATACGCTTCTTGTCTATTGTTTTTTGAACAGTAGATATTATGGTTTGGTCCTGGAATGTGCTGAAAACCGCGTTTGGAAGGTGGTTCTATAGCGGGGCGTTAACTTAGTGATTTCCTGTGCTGTTAAGAGGCGGGACCTGGTTAGGAGAGGCGAAACACTGGAACATGATCTCGAAAGCTTAGGCTAGCACCACCCTTCCTGTCTCACTGGCTTCCCGTCTGCCTCGGAATGAATAGCTTTTCTCCTGCTAGGACTTCTGCCAGACCCAGCTGCCACTGCCATTCATTGTGAATAAAGTGATAACCCCTGAGACTATGAGCTAAAATGACTCTTCTCCCTCAAGTTGTGTGTGTGTGTGTGTGTGTGTGTGTGTGTGTGTGTGTGTTGGGTGTTGTGTCCCAGCAACAAGAAAGTAACTAACACAAAAATTGGTACCAAAAAGTGGGGTCATTTCTGTCACTTTGCTTGACACTTTGATTTCAGAAGCCCCCAGAGCTGGTTCAAGTTTGGAAAGATTTGTGATGTTGGCTAAATAAGTTTTAGCATGTTATGAGCCAAGCAGGATGGGAGAATCTGGCTGGTCAGACCTCAGAAGACCAGAATGCTCATAGAAGTATAGAGTGTAAAGACCGTACTCAAGAGATTTCAGATGGAAAGGACGACCTTAATTGGCAATGGATCTGGAAAGCATGTGTGCTACACACTGTCAAAAAGTGCTTAAATGTCACTGCATTGTGGACATTTGTTTATCTTTTAATTGTATATATAATTTAATTATATTCTTTCCTTATATATTCTAGATATTAACCTCTTAAAAGTTAAAAATATATTCTCCCATTCTGTAAATTGCTCAATTACTGCTTCCCCCCCCCCCTTTGGAAGGATGAGAAATCTTTTTTTACTTTATTGAAATTCCATTTGTCTTCCATTTTTGCTTTTACTCTTTTTGTTTGTGATTTTTGTCTAAAAAGTCTTGCCCTTTCCAGGGTTTTAAGACACTGCCATTTGTTTTTCCTAGTGGTTTCATAGCTTCAGGCCTTATGTTCTTAGCACCTTTGTTGAATCTACAGATGTGTGGGTTGAGTACTAAGCTCTGTTACATGCACGATATCCTCATCTTGTGCCTTCAAACCTACAGTGATGACAGCATTTTTGTTTTGTTCATCTATGTGTTTGTTTTTCTGCCAACACCATGACTTTTTGATGACTACGGGTTTGTTGTCAAGTCAGGTAATACAACATTTTCTGTTTTGTTCTTTTTGCTCAAGTTTGTTTTTTGTTAGTGGTGGGGAAAGAATTCCATACTAATTATATATTTTTTTTTCCTAGATCTGTGAAGAATAGGGATTCTATTGAGTATATAAATTGTTTTAATCATTTTAATCATATTGCTTCTTTCAATTCATAAGCATAAGATGTCTTTGTTTTGAATGTAATTTTTAATATTTTTCATTACAATTTTGTTATTTTCATTGTTAGGAACTTATAACATTGGTTAAAGTTAGTCCTTGATTTTTAAAAAAATATTACAAATAGAATTGCTTTCTTTGATTTCTCTGTCAGATGCTTTATTATTAGCATATAATATAGCTACCAAGTTTTGTTTCCTGAAACTTTGCTGAATTTGCTTGTTAGTTTTAAATGTTTCTGATGTAGTCTCTGGAGTTTTCTACATGTGATACCATCTGATGAAGTTTTGATGACTAATTCTCACCTATATTCCAGGAAGTCTGTGTTAGTTGGTGAGTTTGGGAAAGCACTGAGAGCCTGGGGCTAATAACAGTACAGAGCCATCGTCACTGGCAGATTTAACGTGGCAGAGTGAGGAGGTAGTTAGCCGACTCAGAAGGGTATTTTGAGGAATTTTGTAGTCAAATCACAAAGACACAATAGGAAGACCAGGAGAATATATACATGACTCCTCTTTCTTTCCAAAACCTGCTGATGATTTCCGTTGATCAAGAAAACCTCCATTGGTACAATTCATAAAAATCAACATCTCACGATGTAGGGTAAACAATACATATATGGATTTGGAAACTGTTGTAGTTCCCTTTGATCGCTACAATAAAAATAAGAGACTGATACCAAAAATTATTAATATTTTTAAACTTCTGGATGCCAATGAGAGTCTACCTCCTAGCGACTAGACAATAAGATTTCACCTGTATTTTCACATGAACTAGAGGTAAGAAAGAAGCCATCTCTTCTCTCTTCTTCATAAGAGCATTAGTCCCACCATGAGCGTTCTACCCTTATGACGGTCAGAGATCACTATGTGAACTTGATTGGCTTAAGAGCTGCCCAGGGTATTGGCAGTCACACTTCTGTGTGTGTCTCAGGGTTATTGAACTATGACCTTCGATCCTATATCTGGCCTTTCACTTAGTAGCACTTGCTTTACTTCTTGACTTCCATAAGCTAAGCACCTTCACTCCACCATGCCTTTTCACGTTGGTGTTTCCATCCTAATAACAGACAACCAGGAAGTGAATCCCCCCAAACCATGAGTCAAATTAAGTGCCTGCTCCTTAATGTTGTGAGTCCTGGGCATTATGTCTCAGCAAATAGAAAATAGGCTAATAGAGCCTTTATCTCCCAAAGATTCTACATATTCATGTGCCATCACATGTGAATTAATGTTTTAATGCATGAACTGGTGGTGACACATATTCATTCAGTCATAACAGAGAGATAAGTAGAGGGCAGCCAATATATCAATTTTGAACTATGCAAAACTAGAAAAATTTCTCAGTTTTCAAATAATTTCCATTGGATAGATTATGCTTTCTCATTCTTTTATGATGCATTTGCAAGATTTCTTCCTCTTCTCGCTATTTCTTTTGCAAATTATTTTATTGATCTAAACAAGTTAACCTAGTCAATTACTTTCCCACTTTGGCCAACTCCAAGTCCAGATAGACTTGGAAACCTGTACAAATTGGCCACTAGGTGAACCAAATATGTGTAGATGGATTCTTGGGGAAAGATACACATCTTACAAGGGAATGATTAGAACAAGCAAAGCAGAAATCTGATATCGAGAGAAAAATACCTTGGCACAAATTACTTTAATCCAGTGGCCATCAATCTCATCTATAATACAATAAGTTATGAGATGGGTTATTGCTTGGAACAGTACAGTACATGTTTGGCAGACAAGCCTAGTTTTAGCAAAACTAGTTTTAGTTGTGTATAAAACTAGTCTGCCTGGACCTGTATTCTGATTCTTCCTTTTATGGCTTTCTGCAAATTATTTAACTTCTTTGAATCTAAAGCTTTTTTTTTCCCCCTATAAAGTTACATTTGGCCTATAGAAAAAAAAACCTAAGACTTTTTGAATATTTTCTTCTATGTTTAATTTATAACCATCTTAATCTTATCAATAATCACCAGCAAGCAACATAATTTACTTTACATATGCTGATTTAATAAGTATTTTGTAACTGACTAATATGGCTTAGAATATGAATTATTACCTGCTATCTTCTTTTTCTGACAAACAAGATGAAAGTCTTCAAATACTTAGGTGCTCAGCAATGGAAATTTTTGACTACCTGTGGGGTTTAAATATAAAAATTCTTCAACTTTTTGTGTTTAAGTGTTATTTTGTGATTTTTTTGAAATTTCCAATAGCAATGAATCATTTCACTTTTATAATTGCATAAGATACTTCTAACCAATTCGTCATGTGTCTCCTATATAATATGTATATTTAAAACTTCATTTTGGAAATTTGTCTTGGTCTCAGAAATATAATTCCACACAAACACATAAATTATGTTTTCAGTTTATTTACTTTGGACTTTATTTAATTAAATTATTTACTTTGCAGTGCTAACAAACAACCCAGGACCTTCCCTGTGTTAGACAAGCTCTCTATCACTGAACTAGCCCTGTTGTCCCATAAAATATGTTTTTAATTTTGATGTTCATTGCATAAACTTTGAATTTCATCTTCACATGAGTTATGCAGCAATAACTTTGATACTAATTATTACATGATTTTTATTAACTAATTATTGAAAATCCAGATAGAAATGATTATATTTATCAGAAAGTACTGATAAAATATTTCTAAATTTTTCTTTTAAAGAAAAATATGCCTTTTCTTGTTGTCTTTTTATGTTTTGCTCAAAGCATTTAGGAAACATATGAAGGCCTGCTTCACTTTGAACCTAAAATGTGGTTATAAGAGACATGATAGCATAATTAATATGACAATGATAGAACTATTGTTATTTGATACAACTTGATTTGTTGGCAATAATTTGTTGTTATGGTTTTTGCTGTTTCGGGCTGAATAAAAATGGGAGCATTAACAAAACAAAATAAATTCACAATTTTTCACCTACCAATTTATGAAACAAAATTACTCATTCCTAGTGAAATTTCAAAGGAACATAATACATTTGAATAATTATAGCGGCATTATTTAATGAGTTATCTATGGTTATAAATATCTGTGAATTACAAGTTTTTTATTTTTTAGTAATACAGGCTTTGAGTTCAGTTTTTCAAGTTCTGAAATTAATTTAGAGGCTTTTCATGTGGTATTTATAAATATCAATATTTGCTTTATTTGCATTGGAAATTATGCTAACTTTGCATGTGCTTTCTTAAATATACACTCAAAAATTCAATTTTAAGTTTCCTTAAATGGTTACATATGATCCACACCTGTTTTACATTTTCTAAAATAAATCCCAAAACCAAAACAACAAAAAAAGTCTTTAGAAAACATCTTGTCTTCTGGGTACAGCGAAAACAACTTTAAAATCAAAGATTAATAACTCAGATCCTGCATAATTTTTTTAAAATTGCTTCATTTATGAATTGTTTTTACTGTATGTTTGCACATATTTGGGATAACATTTTATTCACTATAGTGTGATAATTCAATAATTATGAAGACCATTCTTAAGCCACTTTACCTGTGAACTGAAAATATAAACTATTATGTCTTTATTCATTTAGGTACTCTCTAAATGATTTCTTTTAATCACCCATCAGATTCCAGACAGTGCTAAGCACTGAGGAAAATCCAGTTCTCAAAACCTCACAGTGTAGTACGTGAAGATACACACAATTTTGATAGAATTATTAAAAGCCTTTTGTTGACTGCAAAAGCCTATATTTAACTCAGGAATGGAAGAGAGACCTAAAATGATTTTTGAAAAACTGAGAGGAATGTGGTCATCCAGGGAATGACATTTTGAGAACTACAGAAACTAGGAAGATGTGCTTGTTTTGTTTGTTTGTTTGTTTTGTTTTGTTTTGTGGTTTCTTTATGAATGACCTTCCAACATTCTTTAGTCTAAATCTGTATTTTTAGCAAATACTGAACAAATTTTTAATATGATTTTTTCTGGACTCTTTTATGTATTTTAATGACACTTAACTCTATCAACCAAAATTCTGAGTGGGTGAAAAGCAATTTTTTATTTGGTTGCAGTATGTTGCTAACAATATGAAATAGGATGTCTATGAACTTTGTATGTCCTATCAATCTTTAAGCATATGTAATTTCAAGTTTTCATCTTTTTTTCTTTGTAAATGTTACAGGAAGTGTTGCCTGTGAAATTAAATATAAAAGTAGCTGTACACATAAAAATATAACATTTTCTTGATTAACATAAAATCAATCATTACTGTAACTGTATGAAATTTTTTATGTAACTCGACTAAAATTAGAAATTTGTTATTTTTGGAAAATTTTCTTCCTAAATACAATAAGTTACAAATGAGTCATTTTTTGACTTAGTGTCTTAAATATTAAAGGAAATTTAATGATGTGGAAAATATATACAGCCTATTGAATTCACCAAAAAAATCTCCTTCTTCAAAATAATCTCTCCAAAGCAACCCCTGACATTCAGAAATTGATCTAACATTCACAGGTCGGCCATATTCTTCCTGCTGTTGGACGTAGCTATCTCAGAGAGTATCAGTGTCGGGTAAGATCACTCTGAGTTTGTGATAAAGAGATATTTTTTCTTAAGCGCAAAAACAAAAACCACTGTGCAAATCACTAAATTGAACAGTTCCCTCTCCTGGATAACGTGAGTTACTCCAATTTCTTTAACATTAACAGCTGCATCCTTTCTCGGAGATAAAGATACCTGATTGTACAGTTGTCTGCAGTTCCTGACAGATCTAGAAGTAAGAGAAAATGCTGCTTCCTTAAATCTTCTCCCGAGACATTTCACAAAAGCTCGAATCGTAGTAGAGGATCTTTCCAAAATGCCCTTACTGAGGGACCTCATGTTTCCACATCCTATGTTCCATGCTACAAAGAATAAAAAATCCAACTTGCCTATTATCCTGGTAATTTTTGGCTAGGAAAAGCACAGTACTTTAAATTTTGTGTCAGATTCCATTATGGGATAATTTGATCACAATACTAGCTACTGAAATATCTACTTAAAAAAGAGTTTGTAGGAGCTCTTGATTATGAGGTCTGGATTTAGATTGCTCAAAGGCAGTTGTAGCTCTGCTGCTCAACATCTGTGTAATTATACCTAAATTCCTAAATTTTGTGCCTCCTTTTTTTCATCTTTAAAGTGGGGATAATAATAATACTTCCTTTAAAGACAGATTATAATATTCTTTCAATACAAAAATCATGAATGCTTTACTTAGTTTTTTGTTGATGTGACAAAATATATCAAAATTCAGTTTTTAGTGGAAGAGCTAACTTTGGCTCAGAGTTTCAGAGATTTCAATTCCTGGTGAGTTGGTTTCATGGCTTTGGGGCCCATGGGAAAACAGAATGTCATTTGGGAGGGGAAAGTTCAGAAAAGAGCATGATTGTTTACCTCAGGACATCTGGGAAGTGAAGAGAGGAAGGACTGAAGCTCCCTGTATCACTTTTAAATGTACTTCCTACAGGCCCTTTCACTAAGTACCTACCACCAGTAGTACCTGGTGACTGGTACTACAACCTTCCAAAAGCACCACAGGCTGGTGACCAAGCCTCTGGCATATGCATCTTTCAGACACATTTAAGATTGAACCATAACAATGCAATTTCTATAACATTATTAGTGTTCAAAAGTGCTATCTTCCATGGTTTCAAATGAATGACACTCAAAGAATGAAGTTATTCCTTAGGTACAAATATTGTGATAGCAATAATAATATAAAACCTCACTCACAAAACATACTTACATTGACACATAATTAGGAGGATAAAATTAAATGTAGTCATGTATTATGTAAAATAACCTTAGGCATACACTAAATAAAATTAGACAATTTATATCAAATGAGGACCTGAACCTGTAATTCTTTGTGTGAATATTATATACAATGATAGTTTTTCTTTGCATATAATAATTACAAGCTCACATATAAGATTATAATTTGATGTCTAGTATTTAGCCTTCAAGGATACGCACCTTCCCCCTCGAGGAGACATATTTCCTGTGTTCAGACTCCACCCCTGAGTTTGAGTTGACACTGCTCATCACTTCTTGATAGCAGATTATAACAAAGGTGATGATCCTCCATGACTTCTGAGTCTGATTCATAAGGAATTTTGTTGTTTTTTGCCTGGGTATCCTTGAACCTTTGCTCCTGGGACACTCCTTCATACCCAGCTATCACATCTTGAAAGCCCAAGTCAAAAAGGGATGCTAGTCTAAGGGACCAAATTCACAGCCACCACTAAGTTTTAAGTCAACAGTCTTTGTCAACAATAGTCATATGAGTGGAGCCATAGTAGTTATCTAGTATAGTCATATCTTCAGATGGATGTGTTTCCAGCCAGTATCTCACAACAATTCACAGGAGACTCCAGCCAAGACCACCCAGCTGAGCTCAGTGAAGCCATTGTCTGTTTAGGAAACAAAATAGATTTATCTACAAGCTTGGGGGTGTTTTGTTATGCAGCAGTGAATAACTGATACAACTATGGTATTAACATGGTATCCATTTGAGTTTTTGAATAGGGTAGCAAATATTGTCATTTTTAATGTTTGATTTAGAAGCAAAAACATGACACTTAGCTTAATTTAAAAACAAAAATAAGAAATTTTTGATGTTTCACTTAAAAACAAAAACGGGAACACTCCAACACCTTTGAAAGTACCTTGTATACTTCTTTTTTGTCAGTGTTTAGAATTTTATTCTCATTTCTCTCTTATCCTGATATTCAGGACTCTTCTGGTATTTATCTTTTCCATATGGAAGAAAAAAATGCACATTAGTTGTTGGAGAATAAGGGAAAATCCATGACTTAAGCAACACAAGAAGCTGCTTATCGTTCTTGATAGTTCTACAAGAAACAGATGTCTTCATGCAGACTTCCTGCCAGAAAGAAAGAGGTGAGAGGAATTCTGGGAAAATGAATTAGATAGCAAATATGTTGTATTCTCACAAGTGTGCTAATGAATCAAGTTATAAGTTTCATATTAATGAATGGAGCAATTCCTCTTATGGAGTAACTTCGAGTAAAATAATTTGTTTAATGGTGTCAACCAATTTCATTGTGTGCCTTCTAGACGCTGAGGGGAGAAGTATTTTGCAAAAATTTTAAAACACAACTGGACTTTCTTTGAAAGCTACCTCTTAAGTTGCTGATCTTCATTTCTACCAAATTGTATAAGGTTCATTTTGGCAACAGAAACTTTCTAAGGTTACATAGATGAAAATTTGGCTAAGACCAATGCAATATTAAAGAATCTGTAAAACATTAGTATTTAGATAAGCAGAAATTAGTAAAACATGATGAAGACACAATAATAGTTATATTATATTCTAGGATAAGTCTGTCTCTGTCTCAGGAATTTTAGAAATGTGAAGTTATTCCTTAAAGTTATAATTTTTAAAAAGCTTTTTCCCTTCATTTTATGTTCTAATTGTTTCTGTTGATCAAAATTGACAATCTGTCAGCCACAAAGCTTTCCTACACAAGTAGCCTTTTGAATATGATTCTATCATTGCTACTCTTTATCTGAAATATTTCTCTCTCTTAGTAAGTCATGTTGATTCAATCTAGTTTGGTTTGGCCCAACCATATATTTATTTTGTTTCTTTGGCTCACCTCTTGGATTCTTTACATCTGTGAAACACTTTCTTGTTTACAAGCCCCAGGTATAATTAAAGGAACCATGGGTACTTGAAAGGAATGCAGGAACTTGCATAGCTTCAGTTTCCAAGCATAGGTTCACTTCCCAGTCACACTTATTTGCTGTATATCTGGAATTCTCTGTGTGAGGTGATATGTTGTTTTAAAAGGATCTTGGATTGAGAAGCTTATCTATGTGAAAATTGCCAAGGTAAGGAAAATGACACAAACTACTACCTTTGCCAAGCAGTACACCAGTGCTTTCTCAAATGATTGACAGTTTTCATGAAATCTGACAGCAATGACCTCTCTCATCCTTTCTCCCTTTCTTCTACCACACAGATGAACTTGCTCACCATGTTTCCGTTCTCAGGCAATGGTCCTAAAGACTAGGATATGATACTATATTTTTTCTCTGGTGTGCATTACTATTATTTTCTGTGATGAGAAAAATTCAAACCCACACACCACTGACAATTTGGCCAAATTTATTAAGGTCTGGTCTTTTTGAGAGCTTTGGACCACATGAGGCATTAATAAAAAAGCAATTCTTGGCGTGATCCCTGATTGCAAAGATTAAAGATTCAGTCTCACTATGATACATCCCATTCTCAACCTTTCTTCTCTTGATTTAAGTCCCCAAATGCCCATTGAATCTTTCAAAGCACATATTTACACTATTATAAATATGGAAATTATAAACTTTTACAAAATTGCATCATCCAATTCTGAGGTTTTTTTTAAAACATCCATTTTATTATTTTCTTCTATCATTAGGACACCCTTAGCTCAAAGTCAATTGATGATTCTCACTCTAAGCTCGTTCCCAGGGCTATTGCAACAATGATACGTAATTGTTGCAGTAGATCTTCCGTGCATTTTAGAAGGACAGATTTAAGAATACAGCAGAGCTAGAGATATGTACCTCAGTGGTAGATTGCTTATCTAGCACACATGAGTTCCTGGGTTTGATCTGCAGCACTAGATATGTGGAGAAAGAGTGGGTAAAGAGAGAGAGAGAGAGAGAGAGAGAGAGAGAGAGAGAGAGAGCGTTAAGCAAGTATTCTGGATTATTACAACAAAACAATTTTAAATTTGGAATTGTGGTCATGTTAATTGTAAGGATTACTGTGCAGCCTATCACATAGTACACATTGAGCTCCTCACTATTTTAAATCAGATATTTTAACTATTCAACAATCCCCACTGATAATATTAAAGAATGAATTCATCATGTCTTCCAACTCAGTAGAATAAATGCTTTAGAATTCTAGTGTTATATATGATGAAATTGAGGCAGAGGGAAAGCAGGTCACTCGGCTGACGAGTGGTAGAAACAGGATGTGAATAGGCATTTGTTTGGACCCTGAGGTTTTGATTGTGCACTGCTGGCTGTTGTGTGTTATATTGCTTCCCTGTAATGCAGTAATATCAGTCTACTTCCCAAATCCCCAATGATTAGGAAAAATAAAATAGCATTTGAGGCAATAACCCTGGATATTTAGATTTCCTAAGTTCTGATTTGGTATCTAAGATCCACATAGCTTGTACAAATTACTTAAATTTTTATGACCCTTTTACTCAGTAGTAAGAAAGGTAATTTCTTCCCTGTTTCAAAGGTTGTTTAATAATTAAGCTAACTCATGTAAAGTGTTTGCCTTACAGTAAGCTCATAATGATAATTTTCTGTTAAATATTAAATGCTAACTCTTCTCCCAAAGTTTTTTTTAACCTCTTTGCCCTAGAACTTTGTTTTGTTCTATGAGAATACACATCAAAACAGTGCTTCTTGACCCTGAAGGCGAAGGCATATCGGAATTGGTCGATTGGGTAGGACTTGAAAAATTCTAGCATTGTCCAAGTTTAATATGAGCATCTCTTGGAGTAGGGCTGGCCACTGGCATTTTTTTAGGTCTCCCAGGTGATTTTCATATACAGCCTGCTTTGATAAAGCTGCATCAAATCCTGTCTGATATTAAAATCTTTGCTTTTTTTCGATAAATGTCAAACTCTTGATTGAGAGCCTTCTACTTGTCAGATAATTTTTAGTGGTTTATCTAAATTAAAGCATCTAATGAAATACTTGAAGCTGGATAACGCTTGTTTGTAAAGGAAGATAATCATTACATGATGTGTCTAGTGAAAATAAATAAATACAAGTGAAAGAGAATTTACAATTAACTTTCCAAAGTCATCTACAGTATTCTAAACATAAAGCCACTGCTTCTGCTGATCATTTTTGGTGTGTGTCCCAAAGAATTTTGCACTGTTTTTGCTCTTATTTAAATGCATTTAAGTGTTTTACTAAATTATTGAATTTTAAAAATCCTTGCATAAAGAGATAATATCTTAGTCATTGCTGAAGTTTGTACTATTCCTCACAGGGTGATTTGTATATACTCTGTGCCCACAAAATATGTTGTTGAATTAAAGTCTAAACATTTAAAAACACTGCCATATTCTGACTCAGTATTAAGTAGTATAATTAAAAATGTGATAGAGATCGAGTAGCTGTGAGCTTGTTACAAACACATGTTCTCTGGGCTTGTTCAGATCCCACATATTGGAATCTTTGTGGAAAGGCTTAGGATTCTATTTTTAACTACCTTTCCAGATGATCTTTTGCCCTCTAAAATTAGAACAGAATTATCTTACAATATACTTCATATCAATGACTTACAAGAGTAGGTGACATGTAGTGAATTTACAGATGACACAACAGCAGCAGATGATAAGAGATTCAGCAATAATTTAGAATTAAAATAATCAAAACTCTGCAAGCTAGAACAATTTAGATATGTGTACATATCTCATAGAATAGAATAACAATATGCAAGAATATAAACCTGTTATACATTAGCCATACATTTTTTTTCTGACTACACATCAAGTACTATGGTGGATAATGGAATGGATACAAATTGTTTCGTGCCTTCAAGGAGGAATTTTTAAGCTAAAAAGACAGTTATCTATACAAATAATTAAAAACACAACAAGTCTCTTAGTTTCATCACCCATCCCCATATGCTTCCTCGTAAAGTGCTAGCTGGGCTCTGCAAACCACAGTTCTGCTTTGGCAGTGGTCTACTTGTTAGGCTTGGTGGGTTTGGCTGCTCAGTAAAGACGGAAAGGTTGGAAAAATTAAAACGGACTTGTTACTTCCTCTTTACCCCTATTGGCTTTCTACCGATGCAAGTATCTGCCCAGCTTCAGCCTTCTTACGGGTTCGAAGTTTTGCTGAATTATTAAAAGCCTCATGTATTTAAAGGTGGCTCTCTCCTAGATGTTTGAATTGTAGATGATTTAATCTGTTCATGAACTCATGGCTGAACATACCTTGGGGAGGTGAGCTCGGTGGGCAGAGGTGTGCCATTGGTGTGTGACTGTATTCCCGTCCCTGTCTTCTTTCTGTCTCTGTTTTGCTCCCCAGTGGTGCATAGCCCTCTACTACCAAGCCCTTCCACCATGCTGTTGTTTCTTCCACAGAGCTGGTTAGCAATGGAAAGAACTTACTGAAACTGTGAGCCCAAGCAAGCTTCTCTTCCTTGAAGTTGCAGGTGCCAGGTTTTTGGTCTCAGCAAAGGGAAGGTAATTATTAAAAGTCTAAACTGATGGTTTGTTCAAATAGTAGCAGTTGAATTCAGATTGAACTTTGCCTAGTACTTAAGAAGCATTCTTTCCTTACCCTTTAAAAAAAAAAAGTATCAGTGTTTCCTTCCTCAATGTCTGAATTCTAGCCCTGCCCTAGCTAAGAATTAGCAGCTGAACATTAGATTCTTCTTGTAGCTTTTTAATTTTAATGATTCCACCCTCTCCTAATTGTTTCTTCATCTGACCCCCACAGGTGGGCGGTGGCTGCTTCTGCAATTAGCACCTCCGTGATGACTGTGATGACTTGGTGTTCCACGTTTGCTTGATATCCTCGTCGGATTTTTGAGTACTTACAATTCTTTGTATTATATGCCCTCTTTTAAAATAACTGGTGAGTGTTCTTTACTAGAAAACGACCAAAAAAAATAAGTGATAGTATTTAGCGAATAAATAAGTGATAGTAGCTAGAGAAGTGGTTAAATAGCAAGCAAATCTCTGAATTGCCTTAATCAAGGAAGGTATTTAGTTGAATCAGACTCTGAGACTCTGGACTCTTCACGTTCAGCCATAAGAGACACCGCTTTCCATTGTGATGTCAACATGAAAGTGACTTTCTCTAACATTGTAGAAAATCTTAGAGGTGAAAAAAAGTTATCATAAGTGAAAATATCTGCTGTTATAATACCAAAAGAGAGTAAAATAAATGAATTTATATTGTGTTTCCTCAAAAAGCAAAGGATTGCTGGGCCTAACGACACATGCCTGTAATCCCTGCAATCTGGGTGGCTGAGGCAAGAGGACTCTAAATTTGAGCCACGCTTGAGTATTTTAGAAACTCAGCAGAGATCTTGTATATAAATTAAAATAATAATAATAATAATAATAATAATAATAGGACTGGGCTGTGGTACAACTCAGTGTAAAAACCCTCGGTTTAATCCCTGGTACAACAACAGATCAAACCAAGTAACAACAGGAAGAAAAAAAAACATTAAAATATGAAGCAAAACAAAAGGTAAAAGTTGAACTAATGTGTTTAATTTAGGAAAAAAATAAAGACTTAACCCTGAGTAAAGATCAAATTGGCTTCTAAGGTAGGCACGAATTCCACTGTAAGATGTACTCAGGTACGGACTGGGAAATTACTGTTTAATAGTATTGTAGGAGATATTTCTTCGGTTGGAAAGGTCATCGAATCAGATGTACAAGGCAGTTTACACTGTGGTCCTGTAATACGGCATCTGTGTATGTCTCTTATTGTGCTCCTTTGTAACAAAAGAATTTACAAAAGGAAAACACAAGGTGAGAGAGGAGGGCAATGCACCATAGGGTACCGAAGCCATCATAGGAGCAAAGCATGTAGCAGGGCTATGGATTAGAAAAGTAATTATAAAGAACTTGGGCAAGCAGGCTTGAAGAAATCGTTCCTATCCCTGGTCCCTTCGATCCCAGTAATGAGCAAGGTCAAAAGCTGCCACAGCTGAGGCTTCGTCCTTGCCTTGGGTTTCACAGACCACGTTTGAAATGCTCTGTTCCAGAACAGCATGTTACATGGGCAGTGCTTATCTATGAGATAGTTACTTTTTTCAATCTTATTTCTTAAAGTTTACTGAGATATTTGCAATGAATTTGAAACTTTATGTTACGTTGGAACATGATATAAAATGTTATTTGGATTTATAACACAAATATTAAAAATCTTTATATCACTTTTAGTCATAACAACAGTACAGCTCATTGGAATACAGCCTTTCACATTTATCCAAATAAAATAAATAGACAATACAAGAATTCTTGGTGTTTATGAGCTATTAGAAACACATTTCTAAAGAAGATGTCAAAAGATCAACCTTATACAAAATTGGCAAGTATGCTGAGATAAATTAGAAAAATATGCAAAGTTTTAGACATAGTAAATTTAAGAAGTCATATGTAAGCATCTTAAAAGGAATATACTAATATCATGGGATCCGTACTATTTTGCTCTGGCTTTGATTTAAAAGACGAATATTGAAAGGAGGTAAACAATAATCACAATCGTTTAGTATATACTAAGTATACTATTATCAATAAATACATAAATGCATAATGTCAGGCTAGGGGCATAGTTCAGCAGTTAAAGTGCTTGCCTAGTAAGTGTAAGGCCCTGGGTTTGATTCCCCAGCACTGCATAAACTTTGATGACCAGTTTATCTGATTTCAGCCAGCAGTATTTTTATTGTAGACATCTTGTGCTACTGTGGTATTGCTGATTCTAGGTGGAGATCTAGGTTTCATTCTCAACCAGAGGTAGAATATTATGACTTTTCCCAATGTCCATAGCGTACTAAGCCATTACACTAGACCTTTTAAAATCTCAGTGTCAGTGGCTAAAGGGAGGTAGAACTTGATAAAGTGTGGTAGAAGTGGAAGTGTATTTCCATGACTTTGACTTGGCATAATGACATTAAGACAATACAAATACAACAAAGATAGATTGCTTTCCAGTTTTTGATGGGATTTGATTACAAAAGTACCAAATCTGTTTACTTCTCAATGGGAGATCTGGTTTCCATGGGGACCAAACCACCCTCATCTGCTGTTTTGCAGACCGTCCTTCATGCACCACCTCCACGTTGGCAGGCCTGAGGAGGGGCTGAGCACAGCGACTCTGGCAAGGGTGCCCAGCATCTATGCAGTCTCTCTCCATTTCCCACCCCCTTCCAGTAACAGAGCCCAGGAGGGGGCTTCCAGGATACTCAGCCTTCCTCCCACTTTCAAGTTGCATCACTTAGGATGCTCTTTGAAACTGGAACATTGTACACTATTGTGATAAACATCCTCCATGTGTCACGATGTTTCTTCAAGTTAAGTGTCAAATTATCTGGCAATATCAGTAGGTACATAATTTTATTGTTTTAATGCCTGGTTGCAGATTTTCTGCACATGGATGGTATTTCCTGCACACATTGACCAAAATCTATTGCATATTGACAATTTTCTACTTTTAATATACACTTCTTTATGTGTTCAGCATAAATTATTATAAAGGGCCTTCTATATCCTAAACATTGTGCTTGGCATGTGGGATACGTACATGAGGAAGACAGAGTTCTTATTGTTAAGTAGCTCAATAGCTAGCATGGATGATTTTGCAAGAAGCAGCATTTGTTAATTACTGTGCTAAATGGAATGGCATATTTGGATAATATGAGACCATAAAAAGAGAATTTAATCCCATGTGGAGGCATTAAGGAAGACACAGGAGGCCTCTTGTAGGGTGAAGTTTTGGTTATAGCTTCCACAGTGAAACTAAATAATCTCGTGCAAAGCAGCAGCTTGAACTAGTCATTGAAGTGAAAAACAGCAACTTTGTGCCAAGGAGCCAGAGGCGATTCAGTGCCAGATCAAACACTAGGAAGTAGAGAGAAGGCAGAGCAGTAGACCAGCATCAGGTCATCAGTTTGCCTGTGAAATATTAGAAACTATGAATTTTATTCAACACTATCAAAGCAGTGTAAATAGAATATATGAAAAGGAAGATTGGATAGTTGTGCGTTTTCAGGTAAATTATTCTACAGCTGAATGGAATCTAAATTTGAAGAAGATGGGATGTTTGAGTAAATATGTAAGTGGTGTTATGTTTTTCTCTGGATGAAAACATAACCCCAGTAAAACCTCCAACATCTAAAATTCAGTATTTCACCAAATGCGACCCATGCGTTGCTAAGAAAATAGACGTGTTACATTCTTATTGTTTTCTTTTTAACTCATAAAGGAGAATAAGGGTAAGAAAAGAACATACTAAAATGTCTGAAGGTGAACAAAAGCCTCTTGGAGAAAGAATCAATGTACCATCACCTATATGACTGACACAAAATGAACCAGTGGACAAACTTGAGTCAAGAATATTCTCAAAATTAGCTTTCTGCATACTCAAAAATGTTGCTTCCCAATATTAGGAGTAAAATCTAGACAACAGGCAGAAACCTAGAGACCAGAAGAAATTGAAATTGTTGGCTCGGATGTGTTTTCTTTCTCAGTCTCGGCATGTGTGTTTGTGTGTCTGTGTGTGTCTCTGGGTGTAGGTCTGTTTCTTCTATCTATATGGGCTGAATTTGCTGTCCTCCATCTCGCAGAGTGCTCAGATTAAGCAGTTCTGGGTCTGTCTTATTTTAGAGAGATGCAATAAAAGGTCAAAAAGGTGAAATGACATAATTGACATCAGCACCGAACTCACTTGCCATGTGCAGTGTTCTTTGCATTCTCCCAGGCAATGCACAGGATCAGCAACTCTTGGTATCCAAAGATTTGTGAACTGACTATCCCTTCTGCGGTTTTTTCCTAGTCTAAAAGTCTATCATTCTTTTAAAGAAGACTTTCCATCTTAATAGACTTAGGTAACATTTTAGCAAATGAGTTTGGAACATTCTGCATCTTCCCAGTGAGAATATACTGAAAAGAACTTCACATTTCCATTGGTTTTCGTTCTGTTCCCTTTCGTAAGCCATTTGCTAAGTTTATTGAAAGTTTAGAGCTTTGTTTGGTAAACATGTATTAAGAGCTTACTTTGAGAGGAAGCCATAATCTAGTAACATAATCATAAATCATTAACCCAATGTAAATTTTACTGTTTAGGAAATTGACTTTGGATCACTCAGCTAATCACTTAACTTCATGTTTTATAATAATGCAAAGAATGCAAGTAGAAACATCATTTAAAATATCAGAAAATTGTGAATAGTTTAACACTGAATCTGAAAAAAGAGGTTTCCTGGCTATGCTGCTAGAATATTAAATGCAATGAAAAGGTGGAGCATTTGTCTTTCATCCGGAATAGTAATAACTATTTAATTTTTCTAGTTACAAAATGTGTGGACATTTGTGTGCATGTGGGTGCCATTCAGTTCGGTCTTGGGCAATGGAAATGGCTAAATAACACCCATATGGTAAACAGCTTGGTACGCCCAGCATAAAGGAAAAGGTGTTGGCAGTGATTCTGCGCAGGAGGCATTGTGATTTTCACTCTGGGAGGTGTCATAAATGTCTAGCATCTAAGACATTCTTTCTTTCCTTCTCTCATATTTTTCTTCCTATCTCTTCTTTCTTTTACTAATACATTAGTAGCTTGGTAAATTTTTCAGAAAATTGAACTTTTTTTAAATATTGGAGACCTCCCAGGGAATGATTACATGTAATTTGTTGTATGGAGATGTGGAAGACAATCTAAGTATTTAGCTTCATAAATCAAGAATTAGTTGCATGACTGAGGAGATAAAAATTGTGAAATGTGATTTGCGCCTGACAGAAGTGCCCATTTTTAAACTGTGAAATATGATGTTTGTAAAGTAGATTATGCAGTAAAAATAGTAGTAAATTCTACATATCAGTGCAGAGTTTTAGGTCCAAAGCCATAATAAATCTATGCAATTTGTATTATGGCAAACCTGATTTAAAAGTATAGAAATTGATGAATTGAGACTATAGGTATTTAGGTCATTAGTGGCAGAGTCAGAAACCAAACACACATGCCTTGTTCCGTAACTCCACTTGTCACTATATATAGTGGTATACAGTCAAATTTAATAAAATTCCCAGTTTTTTATTACAGTTTTTGCAACATCCCAGAAGTTGTAGGAGGAGCAAATTTATTTAAGACTAAGATTGTAATAGTTACAAGAAGAACAGGTCAGAATGTGGAATCAGGAAGATTGCACCCCAAATCTGCTTTCCACTGGTTGTAGAAAGCAGATTAACTTCTGGAAGACTCGCCTCCTTTATATGTGAAATGACAACAGAAAGCCCCTCACGGTGCCATTGGGCCACTAAATAGGAAGGCGCAAGTCATACACTTAACTAACCTTTGCCATATAGCATGGTTTCAATCTATGTGAAATGTTTGATTTTAAGTCTAACATCTGAGAATAATGCACTATGTAGGATTGTTGGTCTTTAACCAGATTTAGGAGGCTGTAAGCATCAAAATATTTTTGAGGTTGATGTATCAGGTAGTGCAGTGGATGCTTTACAAATTACATGAATTCAAAGGGATTTCCAAGCCTTGCATGGCAGTATCACTACTCTAGAACAAGACAAACGTTGTAAACACGGTCTCATTTTTAATTTTATTTTGGAATTCATTGAAACACAAATCTATCTATCAATCTATCATCTATCCATAATCCTGATGTACTATAAAAATTATGACACTATATTTGTGAGTTCCAAGACTTCAAGTTAAAAATTTATCTTAAGAATAAAAGATGGGTTCTTTGCCTCTGTAAAATAAGCTAATTTTTGATTATATACTCTAAAATTCTTGAAATAAGAGAATTAAGTATACCTATTAAATATAACTTTTCAAGCTTTCAGATGGAATTAGAAGTAATGAGTTTTTTCATTTAAATATTAAGTCTTACAAAATTTTCTTAATGATTTCCATGGTAATCTAGGTTGATTTCTAAATGGTAATCTAGAAGGCAACTTTCATGTATGATTTTATATGCTGGGACTCAATACTTCAAAATCTCTCCAAAACTTGAACCAAACTGCCCATTTTCAACATGTTTAAAGATTAATATTATCATTATTGAGGTTTAAATCACTGTCACAATAACATCATGAAACTATTTTCCTGTTGAAATAGTTTTGCGTATTTTAAGAAAGCACATTCATGCTGCATCAGAGAACACTGAGTTCTCAGGTTTCTAAATATGTAAGTAAAAGAGATTATGTATTTTATTTGGTGAGACTTGTTTGTTATATGCAATTTTAACATGAATTAACTCCAAAAAGAGATTGCATTAAATATATTTCAGAAATAAAAATGTTAACAGAGCTGATGCACTGCCTAAATAGAAAAAAAAAAGTTTATTTTTTGTTTTAAGGGACGATAGACTTTTTATTACGCTTGCACAAACTAATCATTAAAGATTTAAAATCTTTACCGATCAATAGTCAAGTATCACAGGGTTCTCGGGATTATCCTTTGACACAGATTTAGATACGTCGAATGACTTGCAGTTGACGTCCATGGAAACAAGAGAATCATTCCCATGAGCAGCAATATCAGCATCATTTGGCTAATCTTTTGGACACACTGAAGCAGGCTATGATTTGGTTTGAGACCGCGAGATCCCTCGTGGCTTGTTTTCACGGTTTATCACTGGGTTAGGCTTTCCCTCAGAAAGCTGGCAGATGTGGCAGGACTGGAATCAGTATCTACATGAAATCAATATCTACACATGCCTGGGAAGCCAAGTTAATTAAAAGTTTTTCCTTTGTAATTTTTACAATGATAAAGGATGATTTAGCAAGCTCCATAACTTCTTGGATTTCACAGACTTCAAATGAAAATATGTATCTGTCCTACCAAGCAGGTGTATCTTTGGATTGCTATGGGATTCTCAATCTGGATTCTATTGATAGCCTTCAGTGATAGGGAAGTCTGGGGCTACTATGAGCTTGTAGCTCATATTCTGTGTGTGTGTGTGTGTGTGTGTGTGTGTGTGTGTGTGTGTGTGTGTGTTTGTGTGTGGGCATGTGCACACACATTTTGCTAGGCAATTGTTCTTGACTTTTATTACTTCATTATATTTTTTAAAGAGTTCCACAAAAAGTATAGATTCACTACACCGAGAAACTCCAACCAAGCCACTATGTGTTTTAAAGAAGTTTAGAAGCCACAAGTACCAAAATTTATTTACTTATTTGATTTTTGTCAAAATTATTTTGTAAGAGATGTAGACATTGTTCAGAAGTGTTCAGGTAGAGAGATCTGAGAACTAATCTTATTTTGGTGAATAATGAATATGAAAGGACTCTTATGAATATGAAATATATACTAGAAGTGTCAGAAAGTGAAAAAATCATAAATATTCATTTAGTATTATGTATCAGGTACTGGAGTAGGTATGTTACAAATTACATGAATTTAAAGAGATTTCCAAACATTGCATGGGGGTACCATTACTCACAACTACAGGTCAGAAACAGAATTCAAGAAAGTTATCTGACTGTAAGCTTTCACCAGGTATCACTGGACTGTGCTTTTTGTTTTATTTTTATACTTTTAAAGTAACTGTAACATTTTGCAGAAAGCTATCGTCAGAGATGGTAGCTAATGTGAATTCCATGAGAGCCAGAGGTTTGCTTACCAGAGCTTTGGAATTTTGAAGGAGAGCAACATAAAAATTCAGCAAATATTTATAAAATAAATATACCTCGCTAAATTAGCATTCAGTACAGAGATGAGGACAAGAAGAGTGAAGTATGAAGTATTTTGTAAAATGTCACTTAACCAAGTTAAGGACAGAAGTTATAAAAGCCCCAAATATTTCTTAACAAAAAGATAGGCAAGGTTTCTTCCAGAATTCTCTCTGCATCCCTGACAAGTACTGGAATTCTAATTCAACGACATTTCCTTCTCCCTGCACCTCATGGCACATTGGAGTTCTACATACTTCCACCGTATATCAGACTAATGTCCTGCCTTTCTTGTTGTTGGGACAGAATACCTGGCATTCACAACTTTAAAGAGGAAAGATTTATTTCTTCTTACAGTTTCAGAAAGTCTCAGTCCATTCATAAGTGGAAGGGTGGAACGGTGAAAAAAGAACGGAGTGGGGGAACTGAACTGCAGAGGGGGGAAGTCAAGTAAGTCTTGGAGAAAGGGTAGGCACAGCACATGCTCCTCTGGGTCAAGCCCTGAGCGCCTATCCCCTTCCACGCAAGCCCCTTACCCCCAACAGTACAGAGTATCCAAAGGTACTTGAGGCTGTTGGAGGACACTCCAGATCCAAACCACAACATTAACTTCAAGAAGTTTTCAATGTGTCCTTAAAAAATTGCCTTTGAGTATAAGTTGCTTCAATAGATACATTTTTTCTGAAGTTCTTAGTTTGTCTTTCTGATGTATATAAATCTTTCTATGTTGTTAGGAGCATTTACTTTCCCTACAGCTTCAGTACCTAAAAAGGAGCATCAAAAACTGAAGCGTTTTAGGCTTGTCTAAGGATTGAGTGTGATTTATGCTGCACGTCAGATCCAGTGCTTGCTTTAATGTTATGTTTTTGCTGCCGTGAAATTCTGAATAAAATTTCATTTTGTGCTAGGGATCCCAAATGGTATCACTAGTCCTACTTCAATCTGCTCCTGGAGACCAATACCAATTTGTTCTTTTTTTCCCATTGTGTGGTTTGGATTTGAGCGTTCCCCCAAGAGCCTATGTGTCTATGGATACTATGTGCTGTTGGAAGGTGGGGCTAGGTTGAAGGGGTGGATGCTTGGGGCTTGACTGGCTTAAACCAGCCCCCCGGCTCATACTACCCCGAGGATGCGTGCTATCTCTCCACTTCCTCCCACACTACTTGGCTCTGTTCTTCCAAGCCACAAAGAGCTCTTTCTCAGGCTCTGGTCCTGCCGTGTGGTTCTACCATTTCCAAACCTCATCCGTGAATGGACTGTGACCTGCTGAACCTGTGAGCTGAAATAAATCTTTTCTCCCTTAGATTGTGGATGTCATGTGTTTCTGTCATAGCAATGGAAAAATTACTAAGACATTCATCACCTCTATTTTTGAAAGCTGCACATATATGTTACCACAATCTGCCTCATGACTTGGAAAAAATAATTCACCTTTAACTTCACCTCTCTCTAGCCACTCCTACAAGTAAAAAAAAAGCCCTATAGTAAATTAACCTCCAGTTATCTTATAATGCATTTAATTAATGCCTCTTTCCTTTAACCCTAACAAAATTCAACCTGATTTCTACTATTACTATCATAAAAATTTTAGCAAGTCAATTAACTTTTGAAGGCCATTTTGACATTGATGAGCTGGAAAGAATAAGGTAAAACTTATGAACTAGAAATGTGAGACATATTTTGACTATAAATCATTTATGTAATTAGGATTTATTGAGGGTTCATTGTCATGAAAATTTTTATAGCGCCTCCTTCAAAACTAACGCAATCTCCTTGTGTTTCCCGATGCTATTGGTATATGATGAGGCTTATGCGTTTCCTTTACATCTAAACACAGAAAGAACTACTTCAAATAATTGAGAGGAAATGATACCACATGATTAATGAGGTTGGGTTGTGACCTCGAACTTGTTTGCTAGAACAATTGTTTCTAGGACCCTGACCCTTTAAACAAAACAGTCCAAGAACCCACAGGCCACCATGCTGTAGGGGAATAAAGTCCCACGTAGACGCCACATGGTGTTCCCAGTCAGAGTTTTCTTCCTCGAGTTGTCTCAGCTTTGGCGCTGGATGCTTCAGTGAAAAAAGCCTCAGATGATTTCAGTTCCAACAGGGAAGTCATCCCTGCCTAACTTCCTCTCAGATGAAGCTCCATAGAACAGAAGCAAGCCACTCCCCTGGTATTCTGTCTGAATTTCTGAGTTACAAACTCCAGAATCATGATAAATAGATTATTTTAAGCCAAAACTAGATTTTGAATGTGTTTGATATATAGTAATGGTAAATAGACTAACTCCACATTGATAAAAAAGAAAGAGAGAACGAAGCTTCTGAGTCCACTCTTACTCTCATTCCCTTTTCTGCCTCATCGTGGCAGCTCCCTCCTCCTCTTCTCCGAGTTGGAGCCCCACTCTTTGCTTTCGAACATGACTATTCCCAAGGGCTGGTGCTTCCTGGAATATCTTCCCTGTTTTCTTCACTCTCTTCATTACCTTAAGACTTACTCCCTGTACCACTCCTGAATCACTTATACTTTCTCATGTAATCCTTCATTCCCTACAAGCTTACACACGCACATATATGTTAGCGTTACACATATCCTTGTCTGTGTGCCCATTTAATTTTTCCTAAAATACAATTACGTTAATTTGTATGCCACTTAACAATAAATGACTCAGTAAATGTTCAATGCTTTGCTAACATCCCAGCATTGTTGTGAATTAGAGTTGTGACACTGAATTTTTTCTAGTCTTCACAAGATATTGAGCTGTTATAATATTTATGGAAAAAAAACCCTCTGCTTCCATTGCTGTTACCATACTATTTCCTTTATCTTCTTACATTTCCTTGGCTAGGGTGATGGCTTTCTACACTAATGCTTCATTTGTCATTTATCAGGTTATTAGTTTCTTAGCTATCATGGGTATCTATAACATATTTTATCCTTGAGTTGTCATTCTCCTACACATTCTCCAGAACTAGAAACATGGTTATGTTACTATGTGTACCCCCTGATATCAGGGCGACACAATTATTACTAATTTTCCATATAAAACAAGACAATCTGGGTTCTAAATAACTCATTTCTGAACTACTTAAAATATATGATTTAAATTCTGAATTTTGCTTTCTTTTAAGTATCACTTATTTTCTCCCTCAGAATTATTGAATAGATTACAGATTTTTTTTAAAAAAAATTACTTATATGTTGAAATTACAACACATGCTTCTGTCCCCAAACTAAGTTATCCACATTTGGCATTAGGGGTAAAGAATGCAAGAAAAGGAGATGTATGTGTAGTGTATGTGCCAGTTGCTGCCAAGCAAAATCATGTTATTATACTTACTTCATTGTTTACTACATTTTTTAATGTAAATTTCCTTCAATTGAAGAAGAAATTCCTAGAAAAAGGTCAGATGTTTTATTTCTACCATATATACACAAAATAAATTACCAATGAATGAATGAAAATATGCCTGTGTGACACAAAAAGGAGAAACAAATATATCTATTGAATAAGCCAATAAGTACTGAAAAATACATGATCATAAAAAAATGTCATACATGAGTGGCATATTAGGCCCTTAACATGAGCCCTTGCTATGCACAGATATCCTGCAGCTTTCTGAATTCACATCAGGTTTTCAATCATAATTGGTTCCCTAGCACCCATCTGGGCTGCTATCAACAGAGGCTTATGACTTCCAGGGAAAAATAAATACAGAGACAAATGAATTGTTTGGAAGCTCAGATTCTGCCTTTGTGTATATTTGTCCATAATAAAATAATGGAGTGGAGCATAAAAAAATTCAATGAACGCAAATATCTTCAAATAGATTATTTTTTTCACAAGGAATCAGTGGGTGTTAATGTTTCCTTGCTGGCTATAAAATCACTGGGGGAGAAATTACAATTACAGAAATCACAGCACATTTTAACCTTAGGAACATAAAAGCAAAGAGAGAGAGAGAGAGAGAGAGAGAGAGAGAGAGAGAGAGAGAGAGAGAGAGAGAAAACTTTTAAAAGACTGTCTTTAGGAAGGCAACCCAATTAAGAAAGCTATTCAAGAGTTCCTCAGCTATTCACTTTCTCTCCAGAAGAGGCTCCTTACCATCTACAGATGTTTCGAAGACAATATGGTAAGCCTTTCTGTTCCTAGAGTTTAGGGAATGAATATGTTATTAATCAAAACAGCCACTGTAGTTTCATTGCTCTAAGAATCTCCCAGGGCGGTGCATACAGCTGCATTCAAGAAAATGAACTGTTATCAACTTGGTCATATTCATCCCTTGGGCTCATCTGATTACAAAATTGTCCAATGAGCTGTTACAGTATTTTCAACTAATTAGCTAACCCATACATTGGGATTTCTTTTCCTTCTTCTTTTCTTTTCTTTCTTTCTTTTTTTTTTGCCTACATAGTGTATATTTTTCTCTTCTCTAACAGCTTGCTTACCGCAGTGTTTGCTCCACTGCACAAACATGTAAAACACATCACTGAAATATGCTGTTTCTTGTGTCACTATTTGTGTGAAGGAAATAAATGTTGTCATTTTTACTTAAATTCGAGATATTAAAAAGTGTGGTTCAATTAAGGAACGGAACTACATTTGGCTACCAGACTAAATTAATGGGAGAAATTTGAGGACCCTCCTGGATACAATGTAATAGAAGAGTTTTTACATAATTTAGTAAAAGAGACCATCATACATACACAAGGGTAGTTTTTCTAAAGGTGTTATTTCTTGGCTCTGGATGAATGGCATGGAAAAAAAGCTCTTGCCTTGCAAGTGCAAGGCTCTAAGTTTGATTCCTCACTGCTACATAAAGCTGTTTATGGTGGTGCGCACCTGTAATCCCAGCATTCAGGAGGCTGAGGCAGGAGGACTGCTGTGAGTCCAAGGCCAGCCTGTACTCCACACTTGAGTTCAAGATCAGCCTGGGCTACAGAACAAGACCCTGCTTGAAAAAAAAGAAAAGAAAAAATGTATCTATCTTACTTCCATCTTCTACTTTAAATAAAGGAATAATGCATTTTTTAAAATGATTCATCTGAATCTTAGTGTTACAGAGTGCCTCTACCCCAATTGTCTCAATTCATACTGAATTCCTGATGTGACTTTGGGTACAGGATATTTAAGGAGACAGAGTGACTAAACTCATAAGGGTGAGATTCAGAGAAGATAGGACAAAATCCTTATAAGAATCTTGAGACAAAAGAACTCATCCTGCAGCCCAACAGAGCCTTTACATACAGAACAAAGACCGTGTTAGGGCTCTGAGGCGGCAGCAGCTGCCCCAGGGAGTGTCCTCACTAGATGTCAGCGCTGGCTGCATCTTGGTCTTGGATTTGGGACTTAAAAACTCTGAAAAAATGATTCTTGAACACTAGAATCACTCAGTCCATGGTGTTTTTGTTGTGACATTCCTGGAAGACTAAATCCTGCAATGATCTCCAAAATAGACTATTTGAAGGACAGCAGGGATGATTTTTCCAACAAAAAGAAACAGGATGAGGGATAAAAGAAAATATATAATTTCAAAGTAAGTATGTACAAGTGCAGAGCCAAAATGATTTGTAAAGTTTGTATGTATTTCAGATTAATAATGAAAATAGAGCATTAATATTATCTATTATCTGTTTTCATTAAGTGAGCAATAAAAGCAAAAGGGTGTGCTGGTCACATGGCAGAGATTTTCAGAGTCCAGCACATTTTTCTATTGTGTGGTAACTGCCTCCAAATGCCACTGTCCTTTCCTTTTGTTCAAACGGAGTCAAGAGCCACAGGACAGGGAGAACGGTGTAAGGACTCCAGTGAATTCTGAGGCATTACTGGTTTAGAGAAGACCAGGGGGCCTGGGGAATCACAGGGCACACAAGGAGAACCGTTACAAGGTCAATTTGTCATCTCACGTGGAGGAGCGCTACCTTCCAGGTCTTAGTCTATCTTCAAGTGGACTTCCTTGAAGAGTTGTAAGTGCTGTAATATTGAAGTGAAGTGTGACAATTGTAAAGACATGGAAAAGGAAATGTTATAATTGCCAGAATCACAGCTGATTATATGCACATCCCAATAGGGCCTAATTGGCTTCATGGAAACACTATTTTCTCCATAAAGATGTTTAGGCATCAAACAATTTATGGGGATGAAGTTTGTGAGGTCATTATTACTGACACAACTCACAGAGCATGCCTCAGCATCAGATCTCCTAGATATACATGCGGGACCTAAGCGTTCCCAAAAATTCTTAGCTTTTTTCCTTGAGTTGACATAACCCTCAGTTTAGGGGAAATACCACAATCATCACCATTTTGTAGAGGGTTTTTCTTTATTCTTATTTATGTATATTTATTTATATTAGATAGGGGTCTCACCCTGTATTGCAGGCTGGTTCTGAATTCGTTTTGTAGCCTAGACTGGCCTTGAACTCACAGCAATTCTCTTGGCTCAGCCTCCCCAGCGCTCGGCCTACAGGTGTCCCTTGCCCTAGTGCTCAGCTCTGCAGAGGGTCTCTTACCAGGAGGTGTGCTTGTTTCCATGGCTCCTGTCTACTGTGGACTGTCAGTTCTTGCCAAACATTTCATTTCCTCCAGCTGGAACTCTCTATGTAAATGATGCCAGTGGCTGCCATAAGTGGACACAGGTTATTTTTTTCTGTATTCACCAGAGCAACTATAACAGAAAAGTTTCATACAGAGTAAAATAATCACTAGAGATTTGGAAGTGATTATAAATAAAGCTGCTGTGAAATTTTGCTTCTACAGTCACAACTTGAGACCATCGTGCTCAGTGAAGTGAGTCAAATGCAGAAAGTTAAATATAACATGGTTTCTCTAATAGGAGAAACCCAGAACACAGGCATTTTGTACAACCAAAGCATGTGATAGGGAGTTTCAGGAGATGAAGGAAGGTGCCAAAGGGCCAATAAGAGGGGAGAAAGGATTGTAATGTTGAAATGATAAATATATGCATAAAATACTCAAGCTCATTGTAATCATGATGTCTCTCTCTCTCTCTCTCTCTCTCTCTCTCTCTCTCTCACACACACACACACACACAATGAAGATGAAGATGGGGAATGTTTCAGCTTCTGTATAAACTACTAGTTTTTTGGCTCTCTCAGGTCAATATTTAGTTGTGGCTGTATAGGAAGTCCATATAACTTTCTTTTTAAAAAACTGTGAAATGACCTCTAAAGTATCTTTCCCAGCAGCAATGTTTTAAAGTGTCTATTGCTGTGTATTTTCAACTACACTTAATATTGTCAGTTTTTCTCTTTTTAGACATTGGAATAGGTACATAGCAATATTTTACCATATGTTCAATTTGTACTTCTTCCCAAACTAATGAACTGAATGTTTTTTCAAAAGCTTATTAGCTACATTTATGTCCCCTTTAATAAAATCAACCTTCAAAAGATTGTGATCGGGATTTTTTTTAATATTGTGACTTCTACAATTTCAGAACAACAAACATATACCTACTTTTAAAATCTAAAAATCTGCATATCTGGTCTTTATCTCCACTTTCATTGTTCTGCATATCCTTTTATTTTATTTATTTATTTATTTTTGGTCTAGGTTTCCTTCTTCTTGGTATCTTCAAAACTTCCTTTTGCCTAATCCAGTCTCTAATTTATACAAGTTGAAGTCTCTATCTAATTTGAAAAATAAACTAATCCATGGTGCCTCTGTAAGTTACTGCTTGCCTGCCTCCTGTAACTGCTGTGTTTCTTGAAAATAAAATTCTGTATCTGCGATTCTTCCCTGCCAAACATATGCAGCCAATAATTGTTTTTTATTATTCTGAAAATCTTACAACTATCATCAACAACTAGCAGTTGCCTCTCCTGGGGCCTGTTTCATGTTCATTTGTTTACCTTCTTGAAATGCATGCCATTTTTACCCCCTGATTCATTCTAGACAATGACACCATTATAAAGAAATCTTAACCAGAGAAGAAAATGAGAGAGAGAGAGAGAGAGAGAGAGAGAGAGAGAGAGAGAGGAATAGTTTGAGATTTTTGAAAAAATATATTTTATGGGAAAATTTGTGAGGCTGATAAATGCAGACATGCCCACAAGTAGGCATCCACACTTAGTATAACTGAGTGTATCTAAATGTGATAAACATTTGCATTCATAGCAGTATGTTTCATTTGAGCCCTAACTTATTTGAGTCCCACTGTATTTGAAGTATGCGGATACAGTTTTTCAGTATTCTGTTTTTTCTGGTTTATGAGATAGAGATAAACATGATTGCCAACCCTAAGAATTGTTATAATATTATGTGAGATGATAGTACAAAGTATACATATATATATATATATGAATAAAATATAGCAAACAATTGACAGATGAACTCTCAGTTTCTTTTTTCACATCTGTAACTCATTTAATATAAATTTTAGGAACAAAACAATTCATTCTACCTCAAATATCCATCATATGAACATTAGCATCTTGCAAAGTAAATTTTTGGAGACTTGGACACAACCATTTTTATTCTGTATGTTGAGCATATGATCTGCAGGTCCCTTGTACTTAATTAGGCTGAAGACATTCTCTGTTGCTCTACAGAGAGCCTCTACACAAGCCACACAGGCAGAGAGCATAACCAAGTCAGTGGGATTCTGCCCTTCCAATCTAATTTCACTGACAGAGAAGAGAATCATGAAGAAACAATTCAACCATAACTTGTGTGCTAATTAACAGCAAGATGATACACAGTGTCTCTGCTGCTTGATTATCTTTTCTTCGGTAAAAATATACAGCTTATCACACACTATTATGCAAGAGTTGGTGCATTTAGGTCATTTCCTGATATTGCTGACTCTTCGTTTTATGAAATTCTGTAAATATTTTGTGTTAATATCTTAGAATATATTGACTCATTTTCATTAAGATATTATGCACTGATGGACTTTAATTTTGCCCTGTTTTTCTTGTTTCTCCTAAGGACTTTCTTGTCCAAATAATTTTGTTGAGATCCTCTTGCATAAACCATATCAGGGCTTTGTTTATTTAATGGTTAAGCATCCATCTATGCTCTTATAATTCCAGCTTTGCAAAAAAAGGGAAGCTATTAATGAAATTCACCTAAAATTACTCTTCTTTAGACTATTTTATTTTTCTGGCAATAGCAAAGAGGTAAACCATAGAAAAGGAATCCATTAGGATCATCCAACCTAGGACATAATATGTATATGGCTAATTACAATAATCTCTTGGTAGTATCTTGATTTTAGACATGAATACACGGTAGAAAATTGCTCAGTATTTGTACATCTTTTTCTTTATCCACTAACGATGGAACATCTATTTTAAGTTGACTGTTTTGTGCATGTTCTATGAGTGCCTGGGATGTGTGTGACTGGGGGGGAGGGGGGCAACAAACATCTTCCTCCAAAAATGGAATGTTATATACCTTTATTTTAAAATTATTTCTAATTTCTAAGGTTCACAAGAATCCCTCTGATATAGGGTATCACCTCTGAGTGAGTAAAAATCCAAGATTTTTATCGATGTTGGTTTCAAAATTTGCACAGTGAAATCAGGTTTGTTGTTCCAATAAAAATGTCTTTGTCATTTAGATAGTTTTAGGCATGCTTGTTGTAAAAGATTCAAACTACACTGAGTTGATGAAAACAGTGAGTTTTATTATCTTATCCATTTATAATAACAGCATATGGCTTTCTGTCCACACATTAAGTCTGGTAAATTGCAGGATGGATTTTTTTTCTTTACAATTGGGCAGCTTCCTTAGATAAGAGACACTCAAGTAGATGACATTAATATTAATTATTGTTAAAATTGTGCATGCTGGCCCTCTAGACGTATTCATTCATTTATTTAACTGGGGATTGAATCCAGGGTCTTGAGTCTCCTGTGGTGCTGGGATTACAATTGCGTGCTACTACACCTGGCTAGTCACCGGACCATCTTCTTCAAAGGCAGGTTGTGACTCACTGCTATTGGGGTACATCTGGTATTATACATTTGTAGCAGACTCTTGAGATATGCACGCCAATATCCAGGGGGCACATTTGACACAGAGACGCAGTCTATACTGAATATTTGCTTCCCTCTGTGTAGGGTTTTCCTGACTACTATGTAATAGCTTGCATTTTCTTATGTAGAATTAAAGCTGTGTAGTAATGAAGATTATATTCTTTTACTGGATAATATTTGCTTTTCCTTCTGACATGCAGAATTTTAAAAATTCTTGTGTCATGATTAGTGATGATCAACTTTGGAAAAGGAAATGGTATAAAAAATTCAGACTGCCACTGTGCCCGGACTCCAAGAATGCTCCAGACTTATTTCAATAGAAACTTCTTAAGTGGTTTTGGGTAGGAACTGTGTGTCAGAAGATGTCACACACCTTCTACGTGAGTTGTCTTGACTCTCCAACAGGTCTCCATTGTTGTCGTGGGTCAGATTTTGTCACCAGTGCAACTCCTGGGGGTCACAATTAACTAAGGAGAAAGAGGAAATGGTAAAGCACAGGGACTATTTCGGCATATATTGTTTTTATTGTGTAAAAATTGTATTTTTTTCTGTAGCAAATATCTTCTTCACTTTTAACAGCTTTTTGATTGAATTATCACCCTGGTAGCATGTCTAGTGCTGCATGTATTCCTTGGCGTCATATATGACACCCAACTGAAGTGAGACAATGTACCTAATTCCCTCAATAACAGATCTGGGTTTCCTTGTCATTTGTATTTACTGCAAGAAAAAAATCATAATAAGGTAAAAACGGAAATGTTGATGACAAAAGGTGTGAGGTGAGGGAATTCTCTGATCTTTGATGAAAATTAAAGAGCACGGAATGTTGACAGCTTCTAATACAATTGATGTTTGAGACATTTCTTACCTTTCTCTTGTTCCATTGTTTTCCCAAAATGACTTTATTTGTGGGCAATTGTCCAGAAATAACAAGGAATTACTTTTAAATTGTAGTTATCAACATGCTACCAGGTTTCGTGTTAGGAACTGCTTTATATACATTCTGAAAATTAAATTCATTGAGAAGGAGCCAAACTCAATGAGAATTCGAATTATTCAGATATTTTAGATGGGAACTCAAGAGATTGGTGTACATGTAACATAAAGATTTGCTAACAACAGGCTTTGTTTTTCCATACAATTATCACATGAATTGCTCCTCAGGAATATTTTGAAGAAAACTAACAAACCTTTCAAAACCCACAAAGATGGGAGATTGTAATCTTGTTTATGACAGTATAGATGACACATGACAGTATAGATAATAAAGTCCATTTTGGATAGGAGAGTATTCAAGTTACATTCTGCCTGGCATTCTTCGTGAAATTATTTGAGAGTGTAACACCTCAGATGCAACTGTTGGTGCTAGTGTTTGAGCGGAGGAGATGAGCAAATCAGAAAACAAAGTAAGACAGAATAAGAAACCACCAAAAAGAAAATACTCAGATGCTGAAAACAATTTGACCAAAAACATCTATTTAAAAAGAAATTATCATTCTACTGTGTTCAGCCAGAATAGTACATACCATCTACCTGCAAACTGTGTCCACTCTCAGGTGACATAAAGGGTCTGTGCTTTCTGTTTACCTATTTTTTTATTTGTGTATTTATTTTACATTTTAAAAAATAGAGTGTGACAATGATAATTTCAAACTTCATTAGACAGTACTCAGGAATAACAACATCAGAAAGTTTTCCCCTGTTAGAAGTAATTAAATGGCTAAAAATAATGGTTCATCTTAGAATCAAGGCTGTGATATCTAAAGAAACAGAATTTAGCACAATTTGTTGAGTGTTTTTCAACTTTAATGAGGACATAAATAAATTTTAAGCCTCTAGGATTTTCTTTTCTTTTTTAAATTGAAAATATCTTACTTAACCATATTGTCTCCTAACATTTTTCAAACTATGAATGAGAAGGTTGCAATTGCACACAAGATACATTTTAGCAATTAAAATTTCCCCATTTTATTGGTATGTATTCGTGATACACCATGGTTACACTAAACTTGAAAATTTTGTGCCCATGCATATTACATGAACTTCACACTCTTTCTTCTTCCCTCCTGCCCCCATCCTCCCATCCCACCCTATCGCCCCTACCTCCAGATGTTTCACCTGAGTGACTGTCGGTTGTGGTAGCTGGACCATTTTGACAACATTTGCTCTCCCTGTCAGGAACAGGGGACACCCTTCCATTTCTGAAGACCCTCTTCAGGTTCTCTTTTCATCATACTACCGTCCTCACTGTAGAGGCCCTTCACTTTCTTGGTTAGGTTAACTCATAGGCATTTAACTTTGAGGAGCTAGAGAATGGGAGCAGCCTTTTTAGGGCTTTCTTAGTGCATTGCTAATGTAGAGCCAAGTGATTGATTTTTTTTTCTATTCACTAATTTTGCATCCTGCAATTTTGTTGATTATGTCCGTCCTAAGAGTCTGTTGGTGGAATTTTTGGGATCTTCTATGTAGAAAATCATGTGATGTGTGAATAAGAATAAGTAACTTCATCCTTTCCTGTAAGTATTTCCTTTATTTCATCTTCTTGTTTGATAGTTCTAGGTTGGGTTTTGAGTATTGCATTTAGAGAAATGGTGAGAGTACAAATCTCTTTGTGACATTATTCTGAATTATAATTCAATACAGTTTTAACATAAATAAAAGGTATATACAGTAATAGGCTCACATATTTCTTGCAGACTTACATATCACCTGGCAAGAATCATACTTGAAAGATTTTAGTATTTCACTAGTTAACCATGTGCTTCAGTTATGCTGTAAAATATTAATGTTAAATATGTTCTCTGTTGCTGTGGCACTTCCTTTTCAGAAGATTCAAGCACTTTCAAGAAGCAATTCTAATGGAGACGTCGCAATTTTTTGCTTATAAATATATTTTATGTATATTTAATTAGTTATCATCTGAGATATCTGAAGCAATAATTATGCAATAATGTTTGGTTCATATAAGAATAGATCCCTTGAGATCTCATGAAATATGATGCAATTTAAACTATATTAAATATATTCATCTTCCTGAAATAAGAAACCACATTGAGAAATCTACACATAAAGCAAAGACCAGTTGAAATTAGTCTTTGGAATAAAATTTGACTTTACGTTCTTATTTTGAAAAATGACTAGAAATAAAACCTGGAAGATAAATACTACTATTACCTTATAATTATTCTACATTAGAAAAATAAATAAAATAATCAATATTTTAAATAAATTATGGTGTGTAAAATGTTCATTAAAAGTGAATGCTTCCTCATTTGGTTTCATCTCACAAAACATAAAATCAGTACAATGTGAGAAACAAGTAAGTCAGTTTGGTAATTATTACTTTGCTGGATTTAGCAGTTAGGACAGTGCTGGCTACAAACTCAGTATTTTGTAAAGATATGATTGCAGAAGAAATTAATATAAAGGCCGCTGAGTTTTTGTGTGTTTGATAGTGTTTCTATGTGAATTTAATATTATTTAAATGAGATTTAATGTTAATTTTCAAAGTTTAAAGACTTAATTTGAACATTTAGATACAAAATGATAACAAAATGAATATTCAATTTTATTTTAGAAGTAACACATAGAGAAACAATTTATTTCTATTTTCAAGCACTTAGAGGAGAGAACTTTCATTACATCATAAGTGTCATGGAGTTGGAGGTATTATGTTTATGTTCAGCAAGGTACAAAATAAAATATACACATAGAAAAATCAAAAATTCTGAGTTAATTTTAGAAAGTTGGGTCTCATGATAGTGTTCATATCAAAAAGAGACCAACGAAACAAATTGCTGCAAGAGAAATAATTTAAATAATTTCTGTCCTCTTTAGTAGGGCAAGAAGTGAATGATTACCAAGGGGGATATCAATCATAAAACACACACACACACACACACACACACACACACACACACACACACACAGAAAGGGGTGCTGAGGAGAGAGAGAGAGAAATACATCCAAGACATAGATTGGTTAGTTAAAACCAGCAATTTTATTTAACATCATATAATGTCCTTCCTAGTAACAGATTTTGAATACAAAATAATAGATCTTTTTCTATCAGAAAACCTGTAATTTTACCTTGGGCAGGAATGACCTTTGCACAGTTGTTTGTTACAAGAATATACCTTGTGGCAATCTCACAAGAAACATGAAGACAACTTGTCACAACTCCATGGTGCTCCACATCAATGCTGCATTTTAGAGCCGGCTGATGCACAGAAATGTACAGAAAACTGATTGGAAGAAGTGGACCTAGGAAGCTGCAAAAGAATATATATTGGAAGAAGTTGGACTAGGAGAAACTATTACATCATATTTCTAGATTTCATACACACCGACAATAATGTTGCAACCACATTTTATTTCAACCAGCTTTACCACTCTTTTATTATTTTAATTGGTCATTTATCTTCTGCCAGTTATCTTAATATTGACTAAAATCTATATATTATTGTCGCAATAGGTTTTTTAAAATAAAATTTATAAAATACTTTTCTCATGATTATCAGCAGCAGTTAAGTAAAGTACTCCCGCAAGGAATCATTGAGTCAATCTACATTTATTTTGGTTTTAGCTACATAAGAGATAGCTAAGTTCCACTATCTCATGGAACTTAAAACGAAAAACAAAGTGAAACAGGGGGGTAGGGCGGGGAGGTAGGGAGAGAGAGGAGGGTAGGAGGGGGCAAAAGGAGAGTGGGAAAGTCCTTGTCACCTTGACAAGATACGAGGTGCACAAAATGCTAAACTTCATTGTAAACCTTAAATTTTGCACTTATACATATCAATAAAATGGGGGAAAAGATAATTAAAATTTTTAATACAGAACTAAGTTAGATACTACAAATACTTGGTTTTGCAGGACAAAATGAAAAATTTGGATATTGTGTAGAATATATCTCACAAGAGCCTTTTCATTATTTTACTGATAAACATAATCATTGAATTCAATTAGAAAAATGTTACATTTAGAGAATATTTCAGTAAGTTTTCATATAATCATAGCTGAAAATAGCCTTACCAATAATAAGTTATCATAAATGTTCATCTACTAATACTACTTAAATGAGATATTACAGAATTTATCTTTACAAATGGCTATACATATATATATATATGTATATATATATATATATGTATATATATGTATATATATATATACAAGTATTGACAAATACTGTTTTCAATCTATGAGCGTATGATTTTGCTTGCATATATGTCAATTTTCTGTACAAGTCTATATTTTCTCGATATTTGCCTTTTATTATGTCATGATATTGCAAACTAAATTTTCCAAATTAGATATGAAGTGTCAACTTTTCAGTTGGAAAGTTAACTAAATTCTGAAATATGGAAATTTCTTTTGTCCTTGCATAAAGATAAAAAATATCTAGAAAAGCTATAGCTTCATCCTAGAAAACACATATACTCCAAACATTTGCAAGAATAGAGATCTTGTTTTAACTTTGCCAACACAAGAGATGAACAGAGCAAGTTGACAACACTAATGATTCATGTAACACTGTCTGAATGATACATTGTGTATAGCTTTTGCACATAAGCAGTGTTTAACTTTGTAATTAGGTCACATTCATTGAGAGAGACTATTTTCTGTAGCTAAAGGTAATTTTCAAAGCCAACCAGTGATTAATAATAGAGACCAAAGGCAAGTTTTTTAACAAAAATATTTACCTCGCTTATAAGATAAAAAAAATCAATAAAGCATACTCATCTAAATATATTCAACCACTGCACAATAAGATGAGTTCAGAATACTCAGTTTTATTTTCTAACCAAAAGTAAAGAAATAAACAAACAAACTCAATGAAATTTCCACCAGAATAAATAGGATTCACCAATGATAATAATAACACTTGGTAAGTGAAAATATTTTATGCAAAACAGCTGCCAATGTTTAACAAAAAAATAAATAAAAATTTTAAATGCCTTGTATAAGGTTTTAAATTATACCAATTAGTATTTTTCCCTCCACACATATTTTTTGAGCATCAACTGAAACATCTTAGAAAATTCCACTTATCTTTGTTCTAAATTAATTTTTTCAGCCTCTTTAAAAATATTTGTTTCTATATTCTAAATAGGCTATATAGAGATGGATCTTCAGTCATTGCTTAGTCCACATTAATTTTTCAAATAAATAATTGATTATCAGTAGTAAAAAATGTCAATGACTGTAAAATCATTGGAAACCATTAGCTCTTCCCTTTAGTTGGCTGTTGTTTCTACCTGCTATGCCTTCTACTCAAAGTAATTCTTTCTGTAGAAAGAATTGTCTTTATCAGGTTAAGTAAACAAATAGAGACATAGCTCTTTGGGAGAAAAAACAAAAGGAAAAAGAAAGAAAGAAAGAAAGAAAGAGAGAGAGAGAAGGAAGGAAGGAAGGGAGAAAGTAGAAGTGACCAGCCTGCAATCCCTTGCAGACACTTGTATAGATGCTAATGATTGTGAAAGATGACTGGTTCTGGCATACAGTGACCAGTTAATAAGATCATTAAGAGTATATACATACATACACATGTGTATAAAATGCATATATGGAAGCACTTACGTATAAAATACCTTTTGAGCTTTTGGCAATTCTGTTTCCTGTTTTGTTTTATTCGTGTTTGAGTTGAAGTAAATACTGATACAGACAAAAACATGAACCATAAGGCTTATTTTAATGGGACAGAATTGTGATGGGACTAGCTCATACCTTCTATAGTGCACTGCTAAAATTACTTACATTTTAAGTCAAACATTAAATTGCATGCACTGATATGTAACATACTTGATAAATAAATTCTTCTTAGAAAGATGAAGGATATTCCAACTTCCTGTTGGCTGAGGCTTAATTGTCTTGCTATGTTTTGTTCTTATCGGAGTTCTGGGGTTATAGTGTACTTTTGTGGTAGAAGCCATTCACAAATGTGTACAATTGTGAATGGCTTTCCAAATCCATATTTAATCACAACATAGTGTAGGCTAAAATGAGCTATGGTGCAAGCCTGCCTGGAAGCGCGGGTCTGTTATCCTAGTACTCTGGGAGGCTGAGGCAGGAGAAACTCGAGTTCACAAACTGGAGCCTAGCATGGGCAAATTAGTGATTTATTGAGACCCTGTCCCAAACGATAAAAAAAAAAAAAAGGGAAGGGCTAGGAATTTAGCTCAGGATGAAGGCCGAGAGGAGGAGGAAGGGGAGGAAATGAATCTGGGTAGAGAAACGGGAAATCCCGAAGAATAGCCAAAAGAAAGCAGGGCTCTTTCCTTATTTAATGAATGTATCAGCTTCACAAAGAGTGACAGCTGAGATTTCAACTTCAGAGCTTGAGAAGAATACAGCTTCCTGAACTCCCAATCTGTCTCTCTCCTGCCTAACAGAGACAGAACGAATACTAATTAAGTGCTCAAGTTCAAACCCTGCCTTTCGTCAGGGAGGGATGATGGGATTGGGGAGGGGCTGGGCGAGTTCAGCGAGCCACCGTTTTGAGCCTCTCAGGTTTTCCTCTCCGGACTGCAAAGTCCTTTTGTCCAGATACGTGCTGTTCCACCTTTCCAGGAGAGGTCAAGTCAGGATGAATCACATTCCCGGCTTGATTCAGTTTTGCGCCCTGGTCTTTGTCCAGGAGCTCAGGCCCTTTCTTCAGGGCTTGGAGCCTCAGAGCTAGAACATACCACTGGATCACACTCTAGATAAGGTTCATCTCAGCCCACAGACATGTCAGGTGTCCTGGAACCCTGGGAAAGGACCTTGGAGGTAGGGCACAGAGCAGAATGCTGGCACCTTTTGGAAGGTGGGTGGGTGTTGTACAAACGTAACAGCTCTCATAATGCACTTTCTCCCACAACGAGGGAAGATGAGTTAACTCAATGCCTTTGATTAGTCATCCGGCAGGACTTGAGACCCAGAAACTCGCAGCTGCTCGGTGACGGTCACCCTCACCCAGGTTCTGCTGGGCAGTCTTCAGAGAGGTTGTGTCATTGGAGCCAACCATCCAACTTCCTTCTGAATGGAACACTCTGCCAGGATTCTGGGCACTGGAGAAGATCAGGGGTCAAAAAACCTGGGTTTGTGGTTACCTTGGGAGATGGGATGAGACCTGAGCCAACCTTTGTAGTGATTTCCTCTTCCCAGCCCCAAGGACCATTTCCTTCACCTTTTTCTTGGCTCTTACTCCAAATCCTTTAGTTTCTTTGCAAAGCAGACCACCTACTCTGTTTCCGAGCGTCTTTTATGAGTCTGTTCTTTAAAGGAATCTATAGGGGCAGCCCATCACTTATCCTTTCTTGTTTTTAAAATGAGTGACATTAACTCCATTAAATTTGTCCACAGTGTCTTTAAGATTAATAGTCCATGACTGGGAAGAACTCATGGAAGCTCTTATGGGTAAAATAATGGAAAGGAGTAGAGTATTTCTGATAGTAATTTGATGAAATGTGAATGAAACTAAAACATATTCTTGTATTTAAGCCTTCATTTGCTAATATTTTTCAGAAAAAAATACAAAATCCCGATGGCATACAAAGATCTTCCCCATGTTATTCATAGAAGAAAAAAAAGAAAACAACTGTCAGGAAACTGATTAAGTAACTTTGGTATATTCATATTACTGGATTTAATTATCATTACAAAGGCTGAATAATCATGCATCAAAAAGGAATAAGAGAAAACCATTTTTATAAAAAGAGTATACTTGCTAAAATCATCATGGAACAATTGTAATCATGCTAGTATGAAAATTATTTTATATATGGACAGAGCATCACAGATTGAAAAATTTAAATAAGAAGTGAATAGAGCATTCTCAAAAGAAACTTCAGCAAAAGTAAGAGAAAATATTGTGTTGCATAAAAAATGAAATTATGTACTGTTTTGTATAGAACAGATTAAGATTTAAAAGTTATCATGCTGATGTTAATACAACCAAACACCTAGTACATTGTTAAAAATCATGCCAGAGTATAATTTGTCAAGTGAAGCTGATTCATGAAATACAAAGACACAGTGTAGGGGGAGAAGGACTTTGTCACCAGTCCTCCAAGAAAATGTTATGTTATGCAATGTGAATCCGGGATTATCAAAGGTGAATAGAATTTACCTTCTTCTACTGACTTAAGCCACATGACTTGGTCTGACTTGTTGAGAATCTAACAACAGAATTTGAAAGTTTAAATAGTGTTTAGTGAGGGCCAATGATGTAGCTCAGTGGAGAATACTTGCCTTGCATGTCAGAGGTCCTGAGTCTGATCCCCAGCACAACCCCTCCCATGAAAAAGACAGTATTTTACTTGCTTTATTGTGTTTAGAACATCCCACATAGAAACAAAATCCCTGAACACCCTTTTTCAAAATTTTAGCCTTACCCTTCAAATGCAAACAGAGTTGGAAAAAGAAACAGAAGCAGATAAGCTCACAAGGAAACATGTCCTTCAATAGATCTGCAGTTGATCCAAGTCTCTAAAAGGGGGAAGTTGTTCTTTATATATTTTTACTATAACAAAATTCATCTAACACACATTCAAAGAGGAGAATTCTCATATATAAATGGCATAAGCACATCTCATGCCATGTCCTAAATATCACTGGACAAAGTACAATAGAATAGCTCTAATCTCTGGCTATGTGGAGATGTGGGGGCGGGTAGGTACATTCAACTATCAATTGTCATAAATGTTAGCCAAGAAAATTCGAAAAGTGTAGGGTGTGAAGAAAGAGAAACAGAGGGTTTTAGTTGGGAATTTCAATTGAAGTTAATTTTAATTGGAATGAAGACAAAGAACAGGAAGATAAGCAATTCAGGACAAAAGAACCAACTGAACACAAAGGCCAGGAGCCAGGGGTGCTGCAGGCTCAGGTGGAAGGCCAAGGTGCTGAGAGCACCCTGAACGCGGACAAGGTTGAGACCGAGCAGGTGCAGCTTGCACAGGTCCTTGCAGTCCACACCGAGGATTTTAGACTTTATGAGACACACAATAGGAGCCAAGAATGACTATTTCTTTTAGACTAAACTTTATTTATGTAACCGTATTAGTTGTCATAGTTTTTGCCCTTGGTATACATAAAAGAGCTGTAATTTTGATTATGTCAAGATGTGAGACTTTGCAAAACCCTTGACCACAGAGACAAGGTTCTTTTCAAACACTGTCAGTCAAAATGCTATACATGGGTTATCTAAGCATAGAAGAAAATAGATTTCCTCATGATATTCAATTTCAAAGAAATTACATTTGCAAAATATTCTTCAAACATTTATCACTATTGTGTTGAATAGTCACTTAACTAATTCTTCCTTTCGAAATGAAACAACAACAACAAAGAAACAATGTCTGTGACCATTAAAGAGTCTTATTAAATCTTAACAAGAAAAATACTGTAATTGCAAAATCTAAAAATAAAGTAAATGGAAAGAATAGATGAGAAAAAAGAGAGAGGAAAGAGAGAGAGAGGTAGAAGGTAGACTAATAGAGAAGAGGAGAACAAGGGGTGAGGGGAGGGGAGGAAGAGTCTGGAGAGAGATGGGGACAACCAAGTACGTTAATATGCATTTACACATCTGCCAAAATGAACCCCACCAACCTGCATAACTGATGTACTCTAGTTTACACAAAATCTGCTTTATTGCTTTAGGAAGTTAGTGAAAGACCATATCCTCTATTAGTTGCCAGACTTAATTCAGAAGAAAGTTTACTCAATTATGCCAGTGAAAGGAGCACCAGGGCATGCCCTATCGCCCCTTGTGGACCAGCTGCTGTGTGTCCTGCTACTGTAACTCTGACTTTGTAGATCTGGCTTTTGGTCTATACCAAACATTGGACTCTGGGTCTCATTTCTGGGTTGTACCTTGATCTTTAACTTCATCTTAAGAATAAGGGATAGAGTCATCAAGATCACTGTATGGTGGTCTTTCTGCACCTCTTCCAAATGTCTAACATGGAACACCGCGGATAGCAGGACACATTGTAGAATGTTCACATCAATTTTTTTTGTTTCAAGTTCCTCATTTCTTTTTCTTCTGCAAGTTATCAGAGTTACTCTCCATCGTCACTGTCTCTAACCTGTTATCATAAGTTCTTGCCAGGGAAATACATTGATGTGCATGCTTGTCAGTGATCAAAGCCTAGTTATTAGGTATATTCTTGACGAAACATGCTAGAGTAAGAACAACAAATAGTAAAATTTGCCCAACTTACACCTTTTTCTAATATTTGTCTGATGTACAAGAGAAAACTGAGGCCCAGGAAAAGGGATGACGTTTCAAGACAGTACAGCTCATAGTTGAGAGAATGAGTATGCACAAAGAAATTTAGTGTTTTCTTTGAATTAGAATTGGGCTTTTTAAGTATAATTTTGGTGGGGCTGCAGGTACAGTTGTGGAATGACAGCATGTAAGTATGCTGACTTAGGAGGATTGCAAATTGAAGTCTAGCTTGGGTGACTTTGCAACTTAGTTAGACCCTATCTCAAAATCAAAAATAAAAATTGCTTGGGAACGTAGGTCAGCATAAAGGCTTTGGGCTTGAGCCCCAGTACCATACACATACAGGCACACACACACACACACACACACACACACACCAGCCTAGTTTTAATATTAACAATATTAAATCAATACTAATTTTATATTAAAATGTTATTAAATAAAAAGACTCCATTAGACATTTTAAATCAGTAATATGTTTACTCCTATACTTTTGTTAAGGATTTTTTAGGAAGGCAGTCAATGAAGTCTTATAATAAAGGGAAAAAATCCTCTTTTTTCCTTTTGAGTCTGGGTTTTACTCTGTACTCCAGGCTGTTCCTGAACTCCATGCCTGGCCTCTAACTCTAGTCAATTCTCCTTCTTCAGTTTTATGAATACTGGGATTATAGGTATGCACCACTACACCCAGCTTGTTTTATGTGGTGTTAGGGAAATGAACCCATGGCATTGTACATGCTAGGAAAACACTTTAGCCACTGAGCTACCTCTGCCCCCAGCACAGATTTTTAATTAAGTAAAAAAAAGAAAAGAGAGAATGTCCACCTATTTAGAATTCACTTTATTTAACTGTAAGGGACAAAAATAAAGCTCGGATTCTGTCCATTCTCAATGCATGCATTGTTTGCTTTTGTTGTGTTGATGATTGGCTTTGCAAAATGAGGATTGGATAACTGGCAGGTCAATGTAATACATTATGTGAATTGTGTTCAGAATGCTATATATGAGAAATTCGTTCATTTTGGGGGCAGCAAAATTCTCGTTTTTGTTGACATCAGGTAGCAAATGGCAATTTAAACAGCAAGTGCTTATGAGTATGGAGGTACATGAAATAATATAAAATATTGTGTTAAAAACACTCTCTTTGATGAGAATTTTTCCTCGTGTATCCCTATAAGCTCTCGTTCCATTGTACTTATACTTGTTTCCTGCCTAGCCAGAACCTGTGATCAACTACTTTGAAGTTGCCTCTTCATATATTCCTTTATATTCCCGGGAAGTCTGGAAACGCTGTTCACATCACTGCCATTTTGTATATCTCTTCTTTAGAGCCAAAATATTAACCAGAGCAGCTTAACATAACCTCACCAATGAATCCTCATGAATTTAATATTCTTTAGTTACACATGGTTTTCCACTGTGGTAACTTTTACTCGTCAATTTCCGCTCAACTACAAGGCACCACCCACATTAATTTCTGCCCAATTCATCCGTTTCACTCATGCTCCTAGGTCTTCTCTTCTCTTGTCCACGGCATTGTTTCCTTTACACTACTGTATTTATGTAGTCAAATCCTTTTCACACTATATTACCTCACTTGCTTCATCGACAATCACTTAGAATTTGGTGCTGGTAAGGTGAACCACCGTAAGGTAGAAACTTGGCCTGCTATTCATTGCAGACGTCCCCTTTCAGGACCTAAGTCACCTCGTGAATGGAGCAGCAAAAGTAAAACCACACCTCATGATTTTCTCAAAGTGAAATCTGGTCCAGCAAGTGAAAGCTCTCTGTTATACCAAGTAGAGACAAAATATTAAATTCTTTTCTATACTTAGCATTGTTTAAGCCAATAAATATTGTTTCCTTTTAATTAATGCATTTTTTTCTTCTCTTGCTAGTCTAACCATCCCGTCTGTATGTTGTTTTTGCATTTCTTTCCTTATTTTAGAGTTGTTTACAATTTGCTTTTCTTTGGTGATTTTTAATAAAAATTATACTCAAAATTTCTGAATGCCATTATGCCTGGATGTAAATTTTAAAATTATGTCATGTAAATATGTTATGAAAATATTTTAAGAAATGTGAGATATAATCTATTATTCTCCATACAAGCTTTTTTCTATTTTTATTAATAGCAAACAATTTATGTAATACATGTCACTTTATTTTAAGTCAGGGACTGAATTATGGTTTTTGTCAGGATTCCATGGCAGGCAATGCAAACCAGCAGCTGCTCTGAGGTAAATCTTCTCAGAGATTAATAACTCCCCAGTCCCCAGCCCCTCCCCTGTAGTGGTCAGACGCGTCTTAATGTGAAGTGATGACAACGGGATCAGCACTCGGGCTCTTACAAACAAAGCTAACCGGGGGGTACACTGTCAGGTTTTATCACCAGGAGGCGATGGCATGAATCATAAGTGGTGGAAACCTGGCTGTATTTTGATAAACTAACTCGCTTCAAGGAATCATTTGCTCTAATACTAATGTGTCCAAGTGAAATATAACATTCATTAAAATTGAGTTTTCCGATACACCTGCTGTTATGTTTAGGTTGGAAACTTACAATAGTTGAAAATATTTTTGTTCCTGACAAATTAAAGATGTTTATATTATGTTAGCTGTCATCTAGATTTCAATAAACAAGGCAAAAATTCAGCATAGATGTAGGCATATCTGTATGCATACATGTATGTATATGAATAAATACAATGTATCATGTAAATACTTGTACATTAATAATTAATACATTTGATATATAATTTATATATACATGAATGCTACTTATGTTTCTTATCAACTTTTATTTAATGTATAATTTGTTATTATTTACTAATCTGTGTATTATAAAATATGTATTCTGACTAGAGTCAAAATACCGATAGCACACAAAATATTCCAAAATAAATTTGGGGATATGTTAAGAAAGAAATAGCAGCATGTATTTTCAAATATTAAACGTATCAATGCCTACACACTGTTATGGTTTATGATGAAGTGAACATGATATTAAACTACCTTACTAAATACAACCAATTTTTCAATATGTTTGGCAATCCTCTCACTGCATAGCATATGGCTGGGTGTGATCTCCACGTTCTATATTTAAAAAGAAGCACTAGCAGGATATGTGAACCAAAAAGAGCTATGAGAATATAAGATATTTGTTCATTTGAAATGGTAAAGGAATGGAAGTCATTCAAGCTAACCAAAAAGTGATGCCAGCTGCGTGAGCAGGAGAAAGCCAAGACCTAGAATGTGATGGATAAAGTTATCTACACAGATACTTACAGCTGGCATAGCAAGGATTATCAGAAGACAACTTAGAGTCAGGGCGATTAGTAGATTTTCTTAGGGAATTAGACCTCATGTCAATCAAATAAATAACTTTTGACAATTAGATCTAAAATGAGAAAGCACTGCCATACAAAATATGAAAATCTATATTGTCTTTAGACAGAGTGTTTTACACAACACAGATTGGGATTTAACGTGCACTGGAAAGGAGTTAGTAACAGCAGCTTTAAAAGTGTTTGTGTCTATTCAAAAATCCTAAAAAGACATACCTGAGAGCAAAAGGGAAGACTACTGATAATAGGTTGGTACCCAGTGCCGAACAGTGACACTCTCTGACGCACTGGTACTCTCTCATGATTTAATGAATCATGAAATTTATAATCATGATGACAATGTAGTTGCTAATAAAAAATATATCAATAGAATTTTCTATAGGACACATGTTTGGAATTTTTTACATATAGTATAGAAAATGTTACTATTCGTTTTGCAGTCTGTCTGGATTTATCTAAGGTCATCCAATGGAGAAGTAAGAACAAACCCAGCAAGTACCCAGTAAAACCAGGATTCCAACACGGACAATCCTTTTGTTGAGCTCATGAGCCTAACCACTATACTACACTGCCTCAGAAAAATAATTTTAGATTTTAAGAAGCTACATAAGTTTACAGAGAGGGAGCTCATGTTCCTTCCTTTACCTCTCTAATGGTTACATCTTACATAAGTAATTTATCAATGGCAGCAAGTTGTCATTCCTTCAGTTTGTGTGCGTCACAGCTATGTCCCATTAACACCTGTGTAGATTTAAGCAACTACTGCTGCTACCATCGGTGTACAAATTTGGTTCACTACAAAATCCCTCCTCATAGTTAGAGATTTGGAGTTGCACACACTCCTTTTGTTGAACAACCCTGACACTGGAGACATACTAACCATCTCTTTGTTACAATTTGATTGTTAACAATGTTTTATGAATGGAATCATGTTGTTGGACACCTTGAGAGATTGACTTATTTTACTTGGCATAATGATTAATAGATATGTTTGCAGAGAAATTTAAATACATAAATTGTATAATTTTATGGACAAAATCCCTTATAATTAATAATTGATATAAAATACCTGATATTTAAAATAATGTAGAAATGTATAAGAAATGACAATGTTTTTGGACTAGATATGTTAAGGACTTTGGATGAAAAAGTAAAACATTGAATTGGATGGAGTGTTTAAGAATGGGCAATTTCTTTGTACTTATGATTATCCTCTAATGATAGTTTGTTTATTTTGAGTAACATCTTAAATGATCTGTTTTGCTTTCTATAAACAGAAACAATTTGATGGGCTGTTGATGGGAAAGAGTATAATTTAGTAATCAACATTCAAATTTATTTTAAATTGCATTCCCAGACATAGGGAAATATTAAAAAGGAATTAAGGATTTCCTTCCATTAGAGTTTTAGTTAGAACCACTTCATTAAATGAGATCTTCAAGTAAGTAGGCCAGCAATTACATGTCTCTACTGATCACACTGGCTGGTGAAATGGGCTCTCATTTCCAGTGAGCAGTAACGCCATCCATAAGATAACTCTTCTGACTGGAGAACAAGGAAGGCAAAGACACAAACCTAATTGCTAATAACATTTACATCTGAGACAGTCGAATTTACATTTCAGCTTAAAGGCCTAAGAGCCACAAAGCCCAAATGCTGACTTTTGTTTGTTTGTTTGTTCCATTGTACTATTTATTCGTGTATTTATTTTTGGCACAGAGAAATGGTAATGCACTTACTCAAAGCCTTTGCATATATGTATGTGAGAACCGAAGGATTCAGCTTGAAAGGGCATTCACGCATCGCTGCAACGTGGTGAAGCCTGCTCTGTGGCATGGGGGTGGCACCCCACAGGTAGCCTGTGCTGAGGGAGCTTTGTACAAGGGAATAGAGCAAAGCAAATTAACACTGCAATCACATTCTTATCTTTTTATATAATACAAATGACTATTTACCCCTTTTCCTGATACAACAGTTATATATGAACTATACTGATAATTAGTGGCAAAGACAACAATTTATTTGTAAAAGGCCTTGTTATACGTAGTCCCATTGGAATAGTCACAGAAGTCACATTCTCTTACTCTTTTTCCCCCATTTTATTGATATGTATAAGCGCAAAGTGTAAGGTTTACAATGAAGTTTAGCATTTTGTGCACCTAAGTATCTCTTCAAGGTGACAAGGACTTTCCCACTCTCCTTTTGTCCTTCCCCTTGCCCACCTCTCCCTCCCTCCTCCCCTACAGGACCCCCCTGTTTCACTTTGGTTTTCGTTTTAAGTTCCATAAGAGTTGTGATCTGGGACTTTCAGATCAGAGAGACCATTCTATGTTTTAACTTCTGCTCTGACTCACTTCACTAAGCATGATGTTCTCAATCTCTTATTCTTAATTTTTAAAATAGAACTAAGTTGCGCTCTTCTGAAACAGTTGAAGCACATAATTCATCACGTGATTACAGACAACTAAACCAATATGAGCCTATAGGATCTCGCAACTTTTATGGTCTTATCCATGTTTCAACATAAATAACAAACACTACCGGCACCACTAATAAAAAACAAAAAGTGCTTTTTTTGCTGATGAACAAACTCACTTTCACCCATATAAACAGACATTTTTGTCTGTGTGTATGTGCTGTGTTTGTTAAAATATAAATGGAACAAATAGAAAAATGGAGTTTTTTTCCTTTTAAAATTTTTTATTTGTTTATTAACATGTATTTGTGATACATAGAAGTAGCAATGAGTTTGAGAAATTGGTGCATTTACACATCACATCTTGGTAATTTTTACTTCCTTTTCCTCTTTCACCATCTCTCCTTCCCTACTCCCCTTTCAATCTTTCCAAAGTCTATATTCTTCTACTCTCTTTTATGTTTGTAATGGTTTGGTTTTCTCATATTAGAAAAATCACAATATTTCACCTTGTGTGCCTGCTTCATTTTACTAGCCATGATGGTCTCAAGGGGTGTCTATTTTCGTACAAATCAATTGAATTTATCTTCATTTATAGCAAAGTACTATTCCATGATGTAAATATATCGCAACGTTGTCCATTCATTTGTTGATGGACACATCAGCTGCCTCCAAGATTTGGCTGTCATAAGATATGCAGCTTTTTTCTTTTAATTTTTCTAATTATTATTGCAGTCTTCCATATTAACAAATATGAATCATTTGTGTAAATATACTTACACTATATGCAATCACTTACGATTCATGTATATCCTGATTGGGAACCTAAAATAAAGCATTTGTTTTGCTTCTAAAATATAAGTGTCCAATAGATACATTCAAGAAAATCAATTCTAATATATATTCCAAGTGATAGCAATGGAATTTTTCCTGTTTTATGAGGGGAGAGAAAAGTTATTAGAGACAGGGAAGTAAAGAATGATAAAAAGCATAATAAGTCTCCCTAAGAATGGAATCAAAAGGAGCCCCCAGATGAAGAACAAATCCCTCCTTTCATGGGTGAAGAAACAAAAGTTCAAAATTGTGTCATAGCTAGACTGTGTCTTGACTGGATGCCAACAGTTTAAGTACCCTGACTGCTGACATTACAAGTTGCCATGAAGAATAAATGAATTGTATTATATGACACTCTTGGCAAATAGCCAGATCTCAATAAACCTCTGGTACAAAGTCTGCTGCAGTGACCATACCATGAACATGGAACAAAACATCCTTGGGTTAATATTCCTTTTCTTCATAATGACGTTGGCATACTGCTGGTTGGTCTTACTTTGAAGCCTTTAATCATTAAGATAATCATCATGATAATTGTTCTAATATTTTATGACTTGTTAACCATGTCAAAATTTATTTTAATTAAAATTTATCACTTGACATATTTATTATATAATTAATCATTTAATCTCTAATAGATTCTGAAGATTTTTCTCTCTGGGGAAAAATAGCGAAGAGTTTGAATCTGAAGATCGTATTGGTAGGAATGGAGCTGAGAAATGGTTAAGTTGTACAGCATGGGACATCATGACTGCTTTTTGAATTTCTGATCTTTTGAGTGAAAATAGCCCAAAGAAGCCACCAGTACAAGAATTGCAGAACTACTGATAACATTAATCAAAATATTGTGGGAGAAATTGTAGAGGGACTTGCTGATATCTTCCACAGTACCTTTTTCTCTAATTCTAGACTCTTATGAGTATGTTTTGTTGTTGTTGTTGTTGTTGTTTGGTTGTTTAGTAGAAATTAGACAAGTAGTTGAGCTTTGTACTGGGGCTAAGGTGAAGTGGAGCAGAAACACATATACAGAAACAAGACCCTGGGGATGGAAAAATCAAAGTTTTCTGGAATGTTCTGACAATTAGGGAGAAAATTGAGTCTGTCTGGTTCATAAAATTGGTGTTTCAAGTCAATTATACTTATATTCAAAGGGCAGGGAGTCCTCAGGTGTTATGCTGTTGTATTTTGTACATGCTAGAATTTTCTGCAGAGACAGTGGTAATTCCATTTATATGGGTGTTGGCCTGATGGGTAGTCATCTGGTCTCAGATAATTGATTGAGGGTAGAATCAGATTCCCAGCAAGCAAATTCAGATATGCAATTGGGATTAAGAAAAAAAAAAACATATCATTCATATGTCAATGCATCTCACATATTTTTATGATCATCAATACATGGATAAAGAAGAAGGAAAGATGGGCTACAGAGCCGAGAAAATGAAATATCCTCAAACCCTAAAATGGCAATTTTATTTCCATTCAAACACATTGTATCCAAAGTTCTGGGGCCAAGGACAAATTATTTGAATGGGCATTTGTAAAAGAAGGCATCTTATCAGTTTTCATCTTGTGTCTTTACAAAAGTATTCATTCTGGCATGGGAAGAAACAAAGACATTCGCCTTCTTTTTAGAACAATAATATTTAAAACTCATTTCAACCCGTGTAGGATAGCGCCTCAAACTTATGCGTATTCTTCCAATTGGCTCCATAACTGAGTCTTGAGGTCTTCTGAAATTGTATGTGGCAAGCTACTTCTGGATGACGAGGTTCATGGTAGATTTGGAAAGTACATTTGTCTCACTTTATAAACTAGTGAACTCCTTAAACAGAAATTTTGGTACATGGGACAACATCATTATGAACAAGGCAAAGAATGGAGATGAAAGAAATAGTCTAAACAAGACAGACATGTTCATAGTCAGAGTAAGTCTATATTACAGTGATGAAGAAACTCCACCTTCATCAATGTAGGATTCGAATGAGGTCTCCCTGTCCCTGGCTGGCTGGTCAATACATAAAGGAATAGAACTATATTAATGATTTAGACTTCATGTCTGCTTTTGGATGACTAAAAAGAAGTCAAGAATGGTGGGCAGGTAAGGATTGGTAAAGAGCCTATCATATTGGAGAGATGTAGCACAACTGTAAGAACCTTGCTATTACTGGTACTTTTTCCCATGAACTGTGGAAGGAGGCTGAGTGTATGGTGTACTTGACTATGAAGAGCCGCATCTGCAATTGGGTCCAGGGCTGAGTATTAGTAACTCTGGCTGTAGGTTGTTTTTTGGTTTGTTTTGTTTTTAAATGTAAATGACCTCAGCAATTTAACAAGAGTTTCGGGTTGAGACAGATGGAACACTGAAGGAGGAACAGGTTCTGCTAGACACTGAATGAAATATATTTAAGACTTCCTTGTGCTCTCAGATGCTGCTAGAGCCTCACTTAACTCCACTTGATATCGGAGAGCTTCTGTGCACACTAAACTTTATGATCTGGTGCATCAGATAACAACCAGTTCATAGATGGGCAGATCAGGTCTCATAGGCACGTGATGATCTGGGTCAGGCATTTAGTCTCTACCCGAGCCCAGGAGCGTACCCGGGAGCTGATTTCAAAATCTCCGTAAGCTATTTGTGCAATAAGGAGCTAGTTGCAATCAAAAATGAATCTGACTCATGCTTCTCCTATCAGGGATGTCCAGATGGTCCAGCAGCATTCCTATCTGTAATAGACATTTGAAACGTTGTTGAATCTGCTAGCCTTAGGCACAGAACGAAAATGACTTATATTATGTCTGTTGCAGCTTCAGAAACTTTTCTTGCTCTGGTCCTGCATTATTTTTCTAATTTCTTAGTAACAAATTAGTATAAACAAATTACTGTAATTATTACCGTATTGTTCTACAGATCAAAAATCTAAGGTAGGTCATATTAAACTAAAACCAAGGTATTCTCAAGGTTCCATTTTTTTTCCTGAAAGTTGTAGCTGAGAATTCATTTCATTGCCTTTTTTAGTTAACAACGGCTGTCACATTCCTTATCTGATGACCACTCCTTCCTCTTTCTTCAAGTCTAGTCATGCTTTATGTCTCTGATGATTCTTCCACAGTCACCTCTCCCTCTTTTGCAACAATAAAAAAGATTCTGTTTTTACAAACCTCTGATCCCATTAATTCTCTGTATCATATTTCCTTTCTCATTTTTATAATTCAATTTCTTTTCAGCTGATAATATAAAAACATAAAAAATAATCTATTGGTAAGATATGTTCTGACATATGCATTATTTAATGTTCAAGTAAGAGTAAACTATACTCTTCAAATATATGACTTGTTTTTGCCTAGTGATATAACTATTCACAAATTCCAGAAGTCATGGACATCTATGAAGAACCATTATTGTGCCCAATGTTAACATATCTGTTCAATGACTCAGAGCAGACTGTTCAAAGAAGTGAACATTGCTTTCAAAGATATAAAGAAGTTAGCTAAACATTGCGCTTCTTTGTGTATCATAGATATACACTGCAAAGTGATTTGTTTTTCACTGTGGATGAGATATCTAGGTATTTCTAATTTTCATAGGATTCATAGGTCTGCATGAAGACCACAGGCTACTGAGTTTTCATAAAAATTATCACTTCTCTCAGGTTGTATATGTCTCATTCACACATATAGGATATTTTCTGCTATTGATCACCCGGTCTGGTTAGGTAATAAATATCCTGAGAAAGGATAGTATCTTCCTGAATGGTGAAATGATCAAGTACCTTTAACATTAGGAATGACAAATAATCACACGTGACATAACAAGGGGAAAAAAATGAAGTTTTACCACAGCCAAGAGAGTTTAATGATTACAGCTGAGTAGGGGGGACACTCTCCAGATCGAAATCTACACTTACTGAAAATGTTCATGCTAATTTGCTTTAGCCAAAGGATTGCACTTGAAATATCAGCTGAAATTTGTGTTACTGTCTACTACGGTTTAGTTTATTGTTTTCTTTGGCCTGTCCTTTCACAGACTAAAAGGCAGGCATAACATTATTTTTTCCTGTACTTTTGATTCTTTTCTTCAGTTCACAACAAAACAAAAAATAAGATCATTATACTGAGCAGGACCAAGATTAAATATATGAAATTATTTCACCCTAGTCAAATTATCAGAACAAAAACAATATCACATGCCTGGGAAGCACAGATCAGTGTTGCTTTTCAAGACTTGAAAAACACAGGATAAAAGATTATCTGGATCCAACTCTGCTGCATTTGTGCTGTCATTATTATATGACTACTGGAAGTATGATTTCTGACTAGTGAGCCATGGAGAAACTGAGTACTTCAGACATAGTGTCAGCTCATTTTCTTTGTCCAATTATCTCCTCAAAGCTTGAGTATTTCTCTTTCCTCCATGCGGTGACCTGAAACAAATGTCTACAGGTTTTTCCCTTTAGGGAAAGGTAAGTGAGGAATTTACAAAAAGCACTGTTGGCTGATTCTGAAGTTTCCTTGTTTATGGGGCTTCAGGTTAGATCTTAAATGTAAGATCTAAATGTGAACCTCCATTCTGATGACTTCATTTGGGGGCAAAAGGTTTCCCTATGGGCGTAATGTGTATGTCTGATCCCAAGCCTCATTTTAGTTATGGTTCTAAAGAAACAAAGAGATAAAGGCCGGATCTCAGAGAGATTTCAGAGAGATTGGTCTCTTTGTAAGAAAATTGCTTCAAATGAGATAAGAAAGATAATCTTCTCACTGAAGGCAGGAGGCAATAGGAAGCACATTGGAATTTACAGATTCAATTTTCACAGATTTATCTAAGTTACCTGAGATGTCCTCATTCAAGCCCCTGTGCTACATTCTCTTTTTAAATTTTTTATGATTCAAATTTTAATGATAATTTTGCTTTTCTGACAAAAACATAAGACTCATACATATTAACAGAGAATCATGCAATGTTTAAATTATAACCACTACATAAATACATACATATAGATAGATAGATAGATAGATAGATAGAGATATTTGTGTAGTGCTTATGTCATGGAAAGCATAAATATCTTCTTCAGAAATAAAACATTGGATATCTTCTTTTGAGATAAGGTATATTGCCTACTTTTAAGTTGGGCTACTTGCATTTTGCTCATTGAATTCATTGAGTTCCTTATATACCCTGGATATTAACCATTTGTCAGATAGAGTTTGGATGGAATGTTATGTTATGTCTATTCTGTCAAGTGTACAATTTAATTCTTTTGTTTCTTTTTGATTTTCTGTGTGGGTGATTATTCTTTGTGGCTGTCTTTCCAGAAATTCTAGGTATTCTGCTTATTTTCTCTGAGGCTTTAGTCACTTGCAGCATTTCTCTGTTCAATGACAACTTCAGTTCAAGCTTGACACGAGTCTACTTTTTGTGTTGTGTCACTGCTTGAGCACTAGAAAGTGAAATTTGTCCTAAATCTACAATTGTCGCTGCTCAACATTGGCTAAGGCAGTATTTTTTTTAAATGTGGCTCATTTCTTCAAGCACCTTTCTAGAGCCAGTGAATGATCACTCTGGGTTTCTATGCCATGTGTGTGGCCAATAACAATGGGACCATACATTTCCAGCTGATTTAGAGACTTCGGCTATGAACACTAGCCTGGGCATGGGAGCCATTAGTATCTTCCTTCTGGTTTTGGTTTCATAAGCCTGACATTGACTTCTGAGGCAAAATTCTTGGTTAATTACTGTGTCCGGCTCCCAGATAACTGAGTCACGCCACATGCTATACTGCTTAAATTTAGGATACTATTGATAAAAGAAGTCTCTTGGCCACCTAGGCTAATGTTCATCTGAGTCTCACCTGAGTCTTATAAGCTGCAAAGATTAGAGGGTACTGGGGCCCTCACCACAGTTAACGGTGATGCAAACAAAACATAAGTCTGTCCCACCAGAGCATAGGACTCTTTTAATGCCAGAATATGTTTAGAGGATCAATCTGCAAAGACTGATGTTGTCATAATAGGGCTCTTCAGTGTCACATGAGGATTCATAGAAATAGTGCCTTGGCCACCAAGGCTGGTGTTAAGCTGGGTCTAACCGGAACTTCAGAATCATAGAGACATGTATAGTCTGAGTGTTGGGGTTCTCAGGCCCATTCTAAGCCTGGCAATGATTGAAGCCAAAAATAAGGAGAGGCTCCATGAGCACGTAGGTGTCTATCCACTACCAGGATAGTTTTAAAAACTGACTGTGAGCTTTAGGCTGGGGTGAGGTCGTTAGTTTCTGTGTGGTGTTGTATCTCACGAGAATGGGACTAGCACTGAGCTTTCCTCATACGCAAGTTTTTATGCTCTGCTTCCCTCAAGATAGAATGCTGTTAAGATTTTAGGTAGATTTTTTTCCCTTTCCATAAGATTTTTGCTAATTTAAGTACAGTAAATATTTAGTAGAGTTTTTATTTTTATCTTGTGTGAACACATAATAACACTAAGATTAGTCAATATTAGTGAGTCTGAACTTTCTGATGATTGCTCTGCCTCTACTGCTTGTTACAATAAGTACAGCCACTGTCTTAGTTACAGAATATCCAACATCCACAAGATAGGTGAGGAAAGTTATATTTTAACTCACAGCTTCAGGAGGTCTCATAAAGCTTGGGGCAATCAGGGCATTGCAGACAGAAATCTAAGTGAGTGAAGAGATAGTAGATATCTGAAGACTCAAATAAGGCCAGAGCTTTCCCAGGAAGAAGGTGCAATGTTTCTTCTTCCTTTCTGTATTTAGTTCAAGCTGCCAGTTCCGTTGCCTTCACCTAGGGTGGGTGTCCTTCCCTACTTCCTGGCCCGCAAATCAGTAGCACACATACCTGAAAGCTCTTCTCCGAGCAGTTCTCAACCTCAACAGGCTGACATAGTCCCTTTAGGTCAAGTCTCAAGCATCCACCCCTCTCTGCCAGACCTCGCCTGCCAACAGCACAAGATTCCACAGTTTTCCCACTACATCCAAATACATGAAGCTTTTGGGGGACACTCAAGAACCGATCCACAGTAGCCGCCTTGCTTTTGGCAGTTATATGCTGCTGCTAGTCCCTCTGTCACTTTGGGATCATATTGAATCTATCATGCTTAAGTGACCTAATTGAGTGATGCAGTTCCTATTGTGAAGTCAAGTTATACATAGAAGAACAGTAATGAGGCACTTCCAGTGCTGGTGCTCCTCTCATGAATCTGTTTGTAAAGTTTTAGGGAAGAGTAGCTTATGTGGGTTCACATAGTGTGAAAAGTAGCTTTTATCTGGCAGATCTGTTCCAGTATTCCAATTTCCTAACGCTTTGATACTCCCATTAACAGTGAGTCAAGGCATATCAGATATCAGCAGCTCATTCACAGTGGGCCAGTTTTTGAGCTACATTTTGACCAACCAAACAAAGAAAGCATTAGCACTATTTTTAATTTCACAAGCTATACCATTAAATCCAGAATCGATGTTCAGTGGGTCATGTGAAGAAAGTCATGACTGTTCCCCAGACCTCTGGATATAAGAATTAGAAAACTCAAGAAGCCCTCTGGGATTGTACCATGTTTGGAGTACCCCATCTATTTCAGTCTTCTAAGATCTGATTCTGGTTATAGGCATAGATGCAAAAATGGAAGATGAAGGTAGATCTTGATCTGTGCCAATACTGTCTTGCATGGTAACTGCATCAGGGAAGGTCAGTACTATTTTCACACACAATGAAGAATTAGTTTCCTCAGTTGTAGATGGAGAGGCTAAAACAGCCGGGAATAGGCTGGCAATACCTTGTGCCTATGACAAAATAACTTCATCAGAATTTAGGAGTTCAATATTCCCAAACTTACAAGACTCCTCCCAAACATTTGCATCTCAATTTGCAATATCTCATTGTTTTTCAATCCTCACTCTGTAATTACACATATGAAGCTGAGCACTGAACTTGTATTGTGGCTCAGCCAATTACATTATGATGGTTCATGTTTGGTTTTCGGTGGCTTCAATCCAGAAGGAAAAGAGAGAAGATTCTCATTCAAGACATGCTTAGAAAACTTTAAATTTTTTATATATGTCTGGAAACAGAAATTTGAACCTTTGAGCTTATTAGTTATTTTTAGTAGCTTGTCAAGATGTGCTAAGAACAGTCAGGCAGCACCCTTATATATTGGAAATGAAATCACTGACTTGTTTGCATCTCACAATGCCAAATTAGGATGATCAAATGGATTTATACTGAGTATTCCTCTAAATAGCTCATATCTTGAACTACCTGTGCTACATAGATTATCAGAAGAGACCATGGCCACTTTAGGTCTCATCTGATTAGAAAAAGCAACCCCAGGAACCACTAAATCAAAATCAATTAATGAAATCCATCCTCACAATTCTTAGTGTCAAAATATGTATTAGTTCAGGTTCTCCAGAACTAAAGAATTAGTAGAAAATATACACGTACAATTATAGAAGAGAATTTCCTAAGCAGACTTACAGAATTTGCCATCTGCAAGATTGGCGGAAAGAGAGTCCAAAATGGCCAGCTCCGTGTGGGAGATCTCAAGGATCCGGGGTCTACTCAGAGGAGAAGACGGAAGTCCCAGATCAAGGAGTCAAGGATGCAGCATTAATTCAGTTGTGAAGGCTCGGAAGCCCTCTGTAAAATCACTGGGGGAGAGAGTGTCTGTGTGGGCAGTCTGTACATCAACACCCAAACGTGAAGGACTGAAGCTCTTCCAAAGGGGGAGCGGAAAACTTGCTTCTTCTTTCCCTCGTTATTTTGCCCAGGCTACAAATATCTTGGTGGGTGTTACCCTCATCCAGGACGGGTCTCTCCTTTCAGTTGGCTGGCATATATGCCAGCCAGCCATGAACACACTCACAACTGTGTATAACTGATTTTAAGTGTTTCTTAATTCATTCAAGTTCACAGAGCATGATGAACATCTCAGCATGTTACTTAGAAATTATAAAATTGACAGAGTCTGATACTAAGGCTACATCTGAAAAAACACAACACTTAAAATTCTAAAAATCTACATGAAACCATTGCCACCACTCTATCAGGTCAAACTAATTCTTTCCCTTCTTAATCTTACGTGAGTTTCTATAACAGGCAAAGGCTCACTCTCCTTTTTAATCTGACTTTTTTTATTCAGCATAATTAATTTGCAATTCAATAAATTGCTGTTGTATGTAAATGTTTTAGTTTATCAAAATTATTTTATAATTTTATTGTACTAAAAACCACGTGACATAAAATTCAACTTATTTTTTGTAAATGTATGAATTCCAAATTCTGTAACGCATTAGAGTCGTGGGGCTTGGGGAATTAGTGAATCTGTGTACACTCCTGCAGAGATTCATCCCTTTCCTCGCTGACCCTTGCTTCTCTTTCGACTCTGTCTTCACGTTGAGACCTTTTTATGTTATTATTTTTGAACAACAGGCAAAGTCTAACTCTCAAGCTTGCTGGTGAGGTTTCAGGAAGTTTATTTTCAAGTGTGCCTGCACCACAGCACAGGGAAGGTGCAGATAACACACCGCAAGATGCCAATTAGCACACACACTGCTTGTGGCCAGCTAAGTCCAATCACCGGCTTCTCATTCTCAGAATTGGTCCGTAGCTTCTTAACTGAACTCCGATTGGCCATACATAATTCATCTCTTAAGAGCAGTTAGGATATTATTTTACAATTTAATATAAGCCAAAAACTCTAATTTTTATCTTTATGTAAAACACTTAGAATACTTTCATTGCAGTTGGAATAAAATTCAAATCCTTCTTGATTATTCCTATCTGATATTTGTCTGTGCCTCAAATCTAAAGGCCTACCACTTTGTGTTTCTACTAATATACTTCACACTTGCCAAGGAAAGATTTCTGGTGATTCTCAGGCATACTGAAGTTACTGCTGCCTACTGCTTTGCGTTTGACATTCTTTAAGCTTGAAATAATTTTTCTTCTGTTCTTCCTTTATTTGGCTCTTGTTCATCCTTTAAATTTTAGCTTGGAGGCCACATTCCAGACTTTACAACTCTTCTATGATAGATTTAGACAGTAGACGTTATAATGTTCATTCTAGAAGTTAGAATTTTCGTGGTTGCTTGCAAGGAAGAGCACTTTTATTCTGCTCAATAACATTACACTTTTATTTAACAAATAAGAATGTCAATGTTGCCTTTAAAAAACTTTTTATACTATCAATACGAGGTTCTTATTAATTAAATAACCTTTGCATCTCTTTTTCTGTTGTAATTTATTTTCCTATCAAAGTGTTATTTTCTACAATGACAAAAATAAGTTTAAAATCCAATGTCTGTACACTTTACATTTTGAATTAACAAATAAGTGTTGACTCAAGTGAACACAAATAGAAAAAATCTGTTCTTAATAAATTTATTTTATAAAAACATTTTAACTTTACATGACATAAAAGTATAGGTGATTGCGCCTGTCATGGATCATCAAATGACATATTTTATCATTACACTAAATCCTTATGATTTTGGAAATAATATGATCCTCTTAAATATGGTACTCTTTATGCACCTTAAATGTGTTCTTTGGACTATCTTCCTAAAGTGTGTTCCTGTTTCTGAGTTTATGGCCTGGTAACAATCTGAAGTGTATACTAGGCTAAAGAAATAAAAATTCAGTGACTTACTAGGTAAAACCATCTGGAAGGAATGTTTGACTGATGACATATGTTTCTAATAGCTTCTGTAATAGCTAGCACCTCTAGCATTAATTATATACTCATTAACCTATTGAACAATTTTTAAGTGTTGGATACATACTAGATTTTAATATGCAGCAGCAAAAGACAGTAGCAGATGATAAATTGCAGAGAGCCTCAGAATATTTTCCTTCTTTCTATAAATACTTTAATCTTAGCTCATTTTTCAAATGAAATTTGTCTTTTAAGCATCTCCCTGTGAAATTGCTTTCTTTTTCTTACAGGAGACAAAATGTCCTGTAACTAATCACCTAAGAAATCCACTAAACAAGTGATAAAATAAAATACTATTAATGAGCAGTCATAAAGAGGTGAAAAGAGGAATTTAGAAATGATTAAATGACTGCGGCTGTCACCACAGAGCACAAACAGACTGTCTACATGTACTTTCAGCAGGAAAAAATGGAAAAACTTCAGAAATATAGGTTATTCAACAATTCTGTTGTATGAATTAGTATTTCTCAAACTTGATTTCTCCTTGCGTTTCCTGAACAATGGATTTCTGCTCCTCTTCCTTGACCTATTGCAGTCGTGACTCAAGTGTGGTGCATTTTTCATTAGCTACTCACAACTCTTCTTAATTGCAGCTGGCTGTATTTAACGTATTGAACTTCTTTTATGTTTATATACTTTTGGAACACTGAACTAAAACTGTAGGAATATTTTTGTGAAAAAACCTTTAGTAGGGGAACAAATTAATCACCAAGAAAGAAAAAGTATGCACGTCATTTAATAGAACTCACTTAGTCTACAGACGTAGGAACTATTTAGCAATATATAAAACCATTGATGTTGAACAGTGTATTTATTTATCTGAATGGGTTTTCATTTTAAAAAGCAATACAAAGAAATAGATTGAGATAAAAACAGATTGAGATAACAACAGATTGAGATAAAAAGACTGGATCTCCACAAGGCCACAAAACTCAGTAGATCAGGATTATAATCTAGAAATCAGGAGTTCTCTCAAGTTCTTACATTCAGCAGAGGGTTTATGGAAGTTCTTTTCTATTTGAGGACAAAAACTCTAAGCATCTGGAACTTTTGATGTACTCATCCCAGAAGAAGGGACCCATGATTGTTCTGAACTTGGAGTTCTAACTCCTCCATACTCTGTTGCTACTTTGTGGCTTTAGAGGAGCAAATTTTTCTTTAATTTTTAAATAAATAAATTTGAATATCTATCACATATAAGATTACAAAAATTCATATTCTTACCAAACATCTGTGAGAATCCCAGCAATCTTTGCTTATATGGATTGCATGTTACTTGTCACATTTTATGCCAAATTCTTGGTTCTGGCTGGTTTCTCTTTGACCATGTGGCTATCAGTCTTCTGCAGCCTTTTCAGTCTATTTCACCTCAAAATGTAAATGTAGCCTGAATCCACGGAGCAGGGGAAAGAGAGAGCCATTGCTAATAGCAGGTGATGATGATATACAAAATATACAGGATTGGAGAAATTATAGTAAAAGAGTTAAATTTATTAATATCATATGTGGTCTCTTGGGATTTAAAAATATTTTTATTAAACATAATCGCCAATCCAGTAGGGTTGGAACCCACTCTATCTTTTTGAATTCTTCCTTTTCATTTTTTTACCCACCCCCTTTTCCTTTTTTAAAAATTTTCCTTATCCCTGATGACTTCATCCAGTTCTTATTCTCCACATCTTCCTCCAAGAAAGATGAAAACTGAAAAAGAACCAAGAGAAATGGAACAACAAACAAAACTGCAGTACAGGAGCCAAAAATCCACACAGGATAATTCTTGTCCCTGGAGTTGTATGTTCAAAGTTAAAATTATTTTACATTAAAATTATCTTTATATACTGTTATGCAAAACAGTTAATTATGTGTAGCTAGGTTGTCTTACTCAATTTCTGCCCTAGATTTTGAGGATCATAATAAAAAACATAGCCTCTCTTGTTAAAAAAAGAAAATAACCATTTCTTCCTGAAAGTATTATGCACTATTTCAAATATGGAAATGTGTAGAACTTGAGTTTAAAATAACACTATATATTTGCAGTCCCAAATGAATGGTGTATCATCTTTCTTTTAGCTCAGGGTAGACCATGAATGATGCAAAGAGACAGATTCACAATGGAGAACATAATATTTTAAGTGATCCACAGTCTGGATTTATTCACACATTTTTGAAGACTCGGAATACTCAACATTGGCTTCTTGGGAGAATCACCTAAAGAGCTGTTAACAAATCCTAGTGCCCAGGCCCTAGGCCAGAGTTATAAATCAGAAGGTTTGAAGCTGGACTCTCAGCATCGGTCATTTTAAAGACTCTCTAGGGGATTCCACTGTGATACTTACCAGTCTTGAAAAAACTATGACACAGACAAGCGTGATCAGTGTCCAAGAGTGACACAGTCGACAGCATCCTAAAATTTTTTAAAAGATAAGTTGAGGACCTTAGAGGAGCTTCACGTAAGCGTGTTCTTTAGGAGGAGCCAGAGTTATTTCCTAGATAATACGTAGTCATCTATACAGTTTATGATGTGACTGAACAAGAACTAAGCAACCCACAACTCACCAAATGTACATGGTGGAGGTTGGGGAGTAAATGGGACAAGGGACACAGTGGGTTGTGAATGGATTCGCTTTCCCAGAACAATGTCAGCTCTATGATAGTATTTTAGAAACTATTCTGTTATTAAATTTGGTTTACTTTTAGTTGGAGTCACAGTCACCTAATGTTAGGTACCAACTTTGGAAGACAGGACATTTCTATCAATGTATCACTTACTTTTCTCTGTAATAAAATGAAATTAAAATTTTACATAAGATTTAGGTTCTTTGACAAATGGATTCTACAATCCCATTTACTAGATGAATAGTATAAGTGACTTTAGGAAACTTTTTATATATTACAAATACAGGCAGAATTAGAACTACAGTTGTTGTCTTTAGGATGATGTTCTATAATATATACATTTGGTTTAAAATAATTTTTTTCTCTTAAGTGTCTGCTTTCTCTTTCTAAAACTTGATCAGTCTGTGTACATATCTAGTGAGTCCAGGATAAAGTTCTTAAAATTATCTGTCTATCCTGGGTTAATTATTTTCCATTATGATTATTACATAGAAATAGCAAAAAATTAAGGAGACTGCCAGGATTAATGTCTCAGAAAGTCTTAGTCTCACTACCTGTATGAAAAAGTGTTAATTAAACCATTGGAAATCAGAGTTACTCTCACATTTTATCATGAATATAAAGTGAAAATAATATTAAAAAGATCAGGATGTGTTGAGTCAAATATTATTGTATTCAAACTTCTTTTCATTTAATATTTGTTTCAGGAGTGGGACGATACTCTAAAAGTTTATGTTTAATATTCACTAATGGTAGAACTGTTGATATTCTATAGGAATTTGCTTAGAACAAAGATGCATAGGTTTCTTTGAGGGCTTTTTGTGTGTATGTGGCTGATGGAGAAGTGAGTCACACAAACTGTTTTTCAACTATCATGGCTGATTAAATTAAAATTATGAGAAATGCTAGAAAGAAGACTCAGGAAATATTTGGCAATATAGAATTGTCATTAATGTTATGAGGCATCTGTAGCTTTGGGTCAATAGTGTTTGGATTCAAATTGAAGGTCTGCAACTTAGTGCCCCAAACAGTTTTAGAAAAAATATTTATGCTTTTTGGTACCTCAATTTTATCCCCTATAAAAGGAAGGCAAGGTAAACCTTACTTTATAAGAATTAATAGGACACCTAAATGAGTTTATGCCTAAGAATTTATATATCTCTACTTTCTAGCTAATGCACTTAGACCAGTGCTAACTGGGCACTGAATGGAGGCTGTAGTTGTAGGGAAATGTATTCATGGTTGAAGAAGATACAGAATATATCTATTGTAAGTCCTCTAAGAATTTGAAGCAATATGGCTTGATATAGCAATAAAAATTAATTACATAGGTAAAATAACTTGATGCACATACCATTTAAGTTTGAAATCCACGTGTGATCAAGTGCTACAGATACCATTTTGCCACAGCGTGGTGTACAAGTCATTGTTTGGCATGTAAATTGACTCTGGGTTCTCTCTAATCGCTCTCTTTCAAGATTTTTGTGGTAGGTGTGAAGAACTCACATATGGAAACAAAGGTTATTGGCTGTTGGCAGCAACATATTGTTCCCTGAAATCAGATACAAGTACCACACAAGGTGCAGAAGGAAGGATAGCGGCCTGAACAAAGCCTTGTAGTCGAGAGTCGCCTTCAGTTATAAATCCCAGGAAATGTTTCTTTAGAGGCCTTTGTCTTCCGGTGCCTTGGGTTCCAAGTACTAGGCTGTCTAAAAGAAGAAGCTAAAGCTATTTCACCCAAAACATAACTCAGAGTCTGAGCACAAGCACTTCTGGCAGAGAGCTTAGATGTGGCTCCAAGATCACAGTTATTGCAAGATTTCCATTTTTGTAACATGCATAAGTGGCTCGGCATGACTATTATTATTGTATCTGGAAGGGCTGGGAGTCCATAATCTTGAGTCTAGGGATGAAAGGAAGAAAGAAAGTACTGTCAGAGTGCTAAACACGCTTTGGTAAGAAAAGGATATTACAGAATTTGGATGAATCTTTTAAGATAAAAAAGCTTTTTCTAACATAAGATATTGTTGTAATTCATAATATTTTATGTGAAAATATTGTTATAATTGACATAATACTAATATGAAAATATGTTATGACTATAATACAGGAGCATAGTTTGTGTATATATGTGTGTGTGAAAGTAAGTGCAAAGGACAACCGGATGTTCTGTGAGCTCCATCTCCTGATCTCTGCACAAATATGAAGTTAGCTGAGAAATTTTCCTCCATCCCCATTTCTAACACACCTCTCCCATTGCTTCTATTATGCTTATTCTCATTTTTTTCATATTTTTAGCTCTTCATATATATATATATATATATATTAAGTGCTAGTATGTAAGTATATATACTAATATATATTTAGCATTGTTCATATATTTTTTGAAATTTTTCTGTTAGCAATGATTCTTAGAGCCGTATTGCTACAAAGTTAAACAATTTCAATTTGTTCTTTTAAAAGTGAATTAAATAACAATTATCTCAGAAGCAGAAGCAGACAAATCAAGATTATATGTTTATGTTCATTTGACTTACATGACCTCAGATAACCAGTAACTTTCTTAGTGTAAATATTTCTCAAGTAATTTTTTGCTAGTTCTAACCACCCTACATTAGATAGAAATGAGCATCAGGAAATAATTAACGCAAAATGAGAGAATAAGAAAATATTTTGGTTGTGTAAAATTCTGCAAGGCTGTCACATGTTTTAGTCATTAGGATATTGGGAAGTGATTCAAGCTTTTAAGCAAAAGGTAATATATTTTTATTTTTAAATATAATTTTTTTGTCATAAGAAAAGAAGTTAATGAAGTCTAGGTAAAAAATGAAAGAATGAACCCATGACAGTAAATTTTAGTTTTAAATCGAAAAATAAACTTAGAGAATCATAGGAAATAAGACAAGAGACAAGAAGCAACACAATTTTGGAAATTGGGACTAGATAAGCAAATATGAACAAGAGGAAGCTGACTCCTATACTGACAGAAAACATAGGTAGGAACAGAGCCAACTGACACATCTGAGTTTGCTAGTGTCTCAGGAATCAAGTGCTACAAAACAGTAAAATAGAGTAGATTACAGCTGTATATACAGGTATGATCCTCATATCCCACCTCCCACTCCAAGAACCGAAGGATGGAGTATGTGTTCTAGAAGCAAACATGAAATCTCTATGTAGGTAGATATCACATGCACATACAAGTGAACAGTCTGTTCAAAAGAAAAAAAAAAGGTAGCAAAATTAACCAAGCCTCTTTTGTCAATTGTGACTCAGGCATTGTCTTAGGCTACTATCCGGTGAGCACTGTGCATGAGACAGTCTTGCATAAGACTGACTATCTGACCAGATCCCAAAGAAAGACCAAAATTAGCACTGGGGTGGTTCCTACGAGAATGATGCAAGGTTGGTCCTCTACTAAATCCGTGTTGGGTAGGTGCCAGCCACACTCATAACAACCATTCAGTTTTAATCTCACCATAAACAGTCAACAGAAATGAATAGATATCTGAAGAAAACCTCTTTATTTATAAAATGGAGACCAAAATTAACAATACATTTTTAAAAATCAGTTTACAAGATTATTTAGGAAAAATAATATAAACTATGATTAATAACTTGAAATATGAAAAGATATACAATATGAAATATAGAGTGCACACTACTAAGAATTAAATGAGTATTTAAAATACAAAATGAGCCTTGGTTATATGAAAATAGGAGCATAGAAGAAATAAAATACTTATCTTGGACTTGGAAAAGAGCACATTGCAAAAATTCTAGATAATATAACAAAAATTAAAATTGAGACTATATTTCAGATGGTAAAGCAAAATCATTAAAAATAAGAAGTAGCATTAGAAAATTATAAGATCATCTCATGATGATCAAGATTCAAATAATAGACATTCCAATCAAAAACACACACACATGGACACACACACACATCTTTAGGAGTGTGTGGGTGTGTGTGTGTGTGTGTGTGTGTGTGTTTCTCAAGGTCCTTTTCTTTATTATACATTGAAGTGATAAAGCATGAAGTAGCAGTGTCTGAATAAGAACCCAATACAAATAATTGCCATTGTATAATTGGCATTCTTTCCTATAGAAAGAATTCTCAACTACAGGGAAATTTCAACTTGTTAATTGCAAAGGTTTTCAATTTATTGATTTCACAAGCAAACCTTTGTGAAAACTCACAGGGACAAAATTAAGAGAGTACAAACTTTCAGATAAAAGTTGACATTGAAAGCTAAGCAGAATGACATCAGTAATGAAAAAAGGATAGAAATAAATAATGTAGAATCAATATTGGTAAAGATTTCTCCACAGCTTCTCTAGAAGCTTAGAAGACAATGGTCCAATGCCTTTCAACACTGTAAAACAAGTATTTTTGATTTGGAGTACTGTAATCAGATAGTGTTATAAATTACTCTAGTTGAACACAATTTTTGAGGTATACAAAATTTTTGAGGCATTTCCCAGCCACAGCTGCTGCTTTAAGGGGTTGCTGCAGGAGGTGCCCTACTACTGATGGAACAACTGAGTAAACTAATAGTTTATCTTGTTTTGTTTGATGTGCTCTCTGTCTTCTCCATCTGTCTGCAGACATTTTAAAGCTTTGGATAATGATTAGACAATATTCAGCATATTGAGGTCACAATTATTGTTTGGTTTAAAACAAGGTGTGCTATTCTTTACATCTCAGTTTTACTATTTTGAAATAGAAGAAAACTAGTTTGATCTATTTCTTCACGTTAAGCAAGTTAATACATACAAATACATAATTATGGTGACAAATTTTTAAGTGAAATATTTTTAAAAGCAAATGAGAAGGTGTACTTTTTATATTTAACCAGCTGAGTTTGTTTTACTTACATCTTGCCAATGAAATCTTTGCTTTGTCATGTTGCACTGGTTGTAACACAAGAAATATGACTTTAGTTGAAGAATTACAGAACAACCCAATTTAACATATGAAAAGTTTATTAATTAGGATGCAATATTTTACTATTAACAAAGTACCTACTTTATCCAAAGACTTTACACCCGATTATCTAGTTTTATGTGTATAATTACCCTATCTATATAAAGCTCTTTGATTGAATTAAAGGGAAAGTCAGGGGAATTAGTATAAATTTGGAATGGCCACTGAATAATATTTTTAATGAATCAATAATGATAGAATCTCCTTTTTTAGGATCTGGAAATATTCAGGCCACATTGTTTTCAAGACAATTTGAGAGCCTTTATTTGAACAGTCTTGGCCTGTGTTAAAAGTCTTTAGTCTTCCTCTGTGTACATTTAGCGGGATGCTTAGCAACCTGTAGTTGTAATATTTCTGAAACTCTTGAGTCACAGTTAGTGAATATCAATTCAAACAGTGTTGGTCTTAAGGTTGATTTACAGCTTTGCATGTAGAACAAGACCAACTTGTGCCTTTCTGGGCTCATTCCTCACAGTCATTTTCTTCCCACATTTCCTCATACAAAGTCTAGAATTCTGAGATAAAGGTAAGCCACCTGCTAAGTGTCATCTTGTGTGCTGTGCCTTCTCAAGGGCTTGAACGGGCTGCTGCTAGTTCATTCTCTGCAGAGCATCTCTGGAGATGTTTTATCCGGTCTTTTCAGTTGATTTAGAGGGGTCAGGGTGCCAATTATTTGTATTAGGTTCTTACTCAGACACTGCTACTTCAGGCTTTATCACTTCAGTGTATATTAAAGAAAAGGACCTTGAGAAATACTCACACACACACACACACACACACACAGAGAGAGAGAGAGAGAGAGAGAGAGAGAGAGAGAGAGAGAGAGAGAGAGAATGAGAGACAGAGAGAGAGCACTAACATTTTATTTAAAATTAAAGAAAATTTTAAACAGTTTACTCTCTTATGGATTAGTTGGAAGAAAAAAATATATTATTGGCTTAGGCCAGACACAGCTGTTGTCTAGATGCTTCTATTTTGGCTAAATTTGTGCTAAAGAAAAAAGAAGGCTATAGAAGAGTAGTAGCAACATGAGTGAAGGAAAGGGGCATGGACTCAGTCCCCTGGGATGGCCTTGGTGTGACCTTGAGCAAATCACCTCTCTGCCCTGAATTTTCACTATCAGTAAAATGTGAATTTTCGATAAACTGACTTAAGAATACACCTAGTTCATATATTCAAAAATCCAGTTCTGTCATCTCTATAATCCCTAGAGTGGAACTCAAAATATCTGTTTTGGAAGAATATTATTCAAAAAATTGACTTATTAATATAGGTCTAGAGAGTGGTTTTTCAATAATAGTTCCTATGTTGATTTAACAGGGCATTATATTCCTGTCCTGAAAATATATCCTTGCTGAACCTTTATATATATATATATATATATATATATATATATATATATATATATATATTCAGAAAGATTAAATGGTTTGTTTTACCTTCTGAATATTTTCAATTGCCTGTCACATTGCTAATGCTTTTATGAGGTTAAAGACATTCACCTTTTTCCCCAATGTTTTTGTTTTGAGTCAAATATCATTGACTTTTAGTGCTATAAAGCAAAATGGGTAACACTGTTTTTTAAATTAAAGCTTTAGGATTAAAAAAAATAAATGGTTGAATTAAAGTGTTTTTACAAAATTACAGTATATATAGCATGTGAGGCACAGAACAAATATTTATGAGACCCAGAATAAAGAATTTCTCAGTGTAGCATGGCTATATTATTTATAGCTGTCAAATGACACTGTTGAAAAAAAATGTGTACAATGTGATTTTCAAAATAACATCTCACTGATTTTATGAAATTTATTCAGGTTTGTGTGTGCTCAGTTTGCACATCAGTGGAACATTCTTTCTTTAAGCATGTTAAAAGATGATGGCTGGAGCTCCTGAAATATGCTACAGTAGCCCCCTCCATCCTCTACTGAAAAGCTGTTGTCTTGAGAGATCTCATGCTGTGTTGTTAATAGCAGTAGGATCTTAAAACAGAGCTATTACCTCCGCTCTATAAATCACAATTGTTTTTAATCAAAGAACATTAAAATGAGCTAGTTGCCACTGAGGGATTATTCAGTTTAAGAGGGGATTATTTGGTTATAAAAGAGCGACCTTATGCAGATTTAGGATAGGCATACTTAGATGATTTAAAGACTCATTGCTTTTTGTAGGCAACAATTTGGATCATTAATCATGCTAGAAAAAGTAATTTCTCTAGCACGGGTGAGAGAGAAGGATTCCAGGTTTGCAACAGGAAGAGAACATCCAGTCTAGGTCCCAACACTGATCCTCTAGTGCTGGCATGCATTGCACACAGTTCAGGTCTGGAGCACAGAAGCTTTCTGGAAGACAAACTATCGTTACCTTATTAGCTTACTTCTGTAGAAGTACAGTAGTTGCCAAAATTTTCAACTACCTGACATTTAAATTTTTTCAACTTATATTACAAACCTTATTAGTACTCGTTGTATGTTTACTGTCTGTTCATTGTTAAAACACAATAGGCCAAATACAGCGTGCTTTGAGATCAGAAACCCATGTAAAGGCAACTTAAACCTGCATTTGCATAAAAAAATATTGTGTGTGTGAAATGTGAGATACTGTGTGTGAGTGTGTGTGTATTTTAGTGTGTTTTAATCTCTAGACAATTTTTGGAGCTTTTATAAATTAGAATATGAAGATCTAAGGGTTCCAATTTTTTCTGATCAAAACAATCAATGGGTTAATTCTCACTTGCTATCTGTGGTGCCATATACACAGATATTATTTTGTGTGAGCCATCCTAAAAAGAGCTAATGATTGCATCCCTAATAAAAGCACCTATTGAAATATTTTGCCAAGATTTTGAATTAGGACTCAATTTTTAGCTAAGTAGCTATAATTTCACCCATTCTTTTTGTCCAATTAAGACATCTAGTAATGGAACATTGAAACTGAATGCATTTTATAGCATCTTGAATATGCTGCCATTTTAAGAGTTAAGCACATATGTTGTTCTTTTCTATTTAAAAAAATAAAACCTACCCAACAATTATGGCAACATTCCACTTTAAAAACATTAATATCAATAAATCATAGATTTGCTTAAAAGGATGTATAGATAACCACAGTCGGGTGCATGAGAGAGGACTGTGCAGGTTGTGCCCCACATGCTCTAAAACTGATATGATTTTGATGTGATGATATTATGCAAAACACAAACACTTCCTAAGTACATGGATAAAGCTCAAACATGCAGCTAAGACACAAAATGCTCAATTGCATCTGACTGACTTAAGAACCTTGGCAGGAACAGTGAAGATATGCTCATTGATCAGCTATTGCTCAGAGGGCATTTAGGAAAAGACATATGTTCATGTAGCCGCAGCTCAGTTCTCAGCACGTTGCCATCATTACATGCTCCAGCGTATGTACTTAATGACAAGAGGATGCAAGCTAGAACTGCCTCAGAGAACATGAGGAGGCTTGCTGGTTCAATGATCCGTACTTTCCTATGTCCTAAAATTTTGATCAAATTCAGAATAAAGTGATAACTTTTGAAAAGGTTTTCTTAAGAATGGAATAATTTATATGTTTTAAGATTGTTTTATTTGGTGAAAATATGTACTGTATTTCTTGAGCATATTTCAGTGGATTATCTGTTTACTAGTTCAGGCCGTCCATGCTAGGTGGACAGTTGACTAGATGAGATTATTTTTTCCGTGGGATCTACAGAGAGAAAGCCACCAAAGAAAAGGGATAAAGATGAAACCACGACATAGGTATTTATTATTGTATCACACCATTCCATTCTCCAGTGTTTGTGCATTTAACATATTGTAAATACTGTGTTATAGAAATTCAATATTTTTCTCATTTTATTGATATGTATAAGTGCAAAATTTGAGGTTTACATGGATCTTGAGCATTTTGTGCACATACGTATCTTGTCATGGTAACAAGACCTTCCCGCTCTCCTTTCGACCTTCCCCCTGCCCACTGCTTTCCCCCCCAGCTTTATCCCCCCACCCCCACCCCCGGTTCACTTTATTTTTCACTTTAAGTCCCATGAGATAATTGTGATCTGGGTTTCTCATATCAGAGAGACCATTCGATATTTCACTTTTTGCTTCTGACTCACTTCACAAAGCATGAAGGTCTCACGTGTCCTCCATTTGCCTATAAAAGCCTCCAAGCTGTTGACTTTATATCAAAACATCGCTAAGATACCATTTAACTGCAGAGAGATTGGCCTATATCAACAACTCAAATAGCAATCAGTGTTGGTGAGGCTGTGGGGAGAAAGGAACCCTCCTGCACTGATGATGGAAATGTAAATTTGTACAACTTTGGAAAGCAATATGGAGGTTTCTCAAAAGAATGGAAATAAATATCACCTTCGATCCAGCAATACCTCTTTTGTGAATATTCCCAAAAGAGTTCAAAACAACACGTAACAGAGTTACATGTGTACCCATGTTTATAGAAGCACAACTAACAATAACTAAAATGTAGAAGACACCCAAATACCCATCAACAGACCAATGGATACATGAACTGTGGTATTTATACAAAATAGAATACTATGGATCTATAAAGAAATTCAATATTTTAATTCTAGGAGTCATTCAATTTTTCTTTCATAAATGCTCTTACTAAACTAGCTGAAACTCTGTTTTATTTTTTTATTGTTGTTACTAAACCAAATTTGCTGTCGAACTTGTAAAGGTCACCTTCAAATCTCCTCTTTTGTTTCCTCCCTTCAAAGTCTTATATCTACTTTTTATGCAAAAATGTTCATTAAACTTTGTAAGAAGAGTTTAAGGTCCTACAAAACCCAAATCAGATCCGATTCATGGGGTTTAGTGAGGTCGACTTACTAAAGGTGCTGTGATTACACTGGAAAAAAGCCTCATGATAAAGAGAAAAAAGTTCTTTTTCGTTTTATTTTTGTTTTTAAGATTGAATATTAGGTAAATAGCAATGAGCAGCAAAAAAATAAAAGAAATAAATAAAAATCAAACCAAAATAGCAATAACTAAAAAAAATAATAACTTCTCCAGAGTTTGAAATAAAATATTCCTGTGTCTGTATTGAATTCTCTGTGGGTTGAATTCATATGGGAGTCCTCTGGGATTTTCTATGTTTGTTCTCGGCAGCATGGCCAGATATTATATTTGTGCCAAACTGAAAAATAATAAAAATAATGATAAGAATAGTTAGAATTTAGAGGCCACTTACTGAATGATAAGATCTCTGGAAAGTTACATCTTTAACACAAAATGTAACTAAAGTTATGGAAGGTATTACCTGAAAGTCTGATACAAAGCAAAATGTGATGAGGTGTTTTTCAGATTCAGAAAATTCCAGGAATAATTCTTTTTAAAATACTCAATATTTTGAGACAAATCAAAATGATTTTACAAGACTAAAAAAGTCTCTTTTTAATCTGTCACATTCCTATCTTTTAGGTGAAACATTGCAAAAAGATTTCAGACCATGATTTTCAGTTCCTCACTCATTTGCAGCGATCCTAACCACCGTAAGACAAAGGCCGGCTGAACTAGTGAGCTTTCTTATGAGCATTTTGGTTGTTTCAAACTGTGTCTCTGTTTTGTCCGGTTTCAGTCACCCACAACTCCACTGCCAAGTTCTGCCCGGTGTCCTGTCATTTGATGACTTAACAAGTTGAGAATTAATGTAACATTTTTAAATTGTTAACAACAATAAAAATATCAATAAAAACAAAAATAAAAATGTTTCATAACACATTATCATTATATGAAATTCAGTGCTTTTGTTGCCCATAAATAAAGATTTACTAGGGTTAAAAATAGCTACGTCGGCCATAATGGCAAAATGAGGTGTCTCAAAAGAAAGTGCACTTTGTAAAGCTTTTTCTGTGATAGAGCGATAAATATTTTCAGATTCATCTCCATCTGTTTCTTTTAAAATTAGAGGTTATTTCTATTTTTGTCTCATAGCTTTTTAAATTGAGATCATTATAAATTTATGAGAGATTTCAAGTACATTTTGCCCAGTTTCCCTGAAAGACAACATTTTACACATGAGACTATAATTTGATTATAAGACAGTGACAATAGAATACAACCCACTAGTCTCACTTGGAATTCCACAGTTTTACTTCAACCCATGAAGCAGGCTTATTTGTGGACATGCAAGTAGGTTCTATTCAAATTTTATCTATAGATTTATGGGCATCAAGCACCACATTCAAGACAATAGATTTTTCTCTTATTTTCTTAAACATTCTCATCCATTTGTTCATTCTCACATGGTACACAGTTTGAAGATTTCTCTTTTTGTTAATGTCAGACAGCTAGCTATGTAGTTCATATGTAGTTCATTCTTTTTGAAGCATTAACTTCTATCCCTAGATATTGCTGCTTACATTGGAATCCAAAACCTTCAAAAATTAAAAATAATTATCAGTGAAATTTAAAACAAAATGGAAATAGATAACTTAGGCAATGTCAGTAAGTAGGATGGCTTATGTAGAGATAAAAAATTGAGATATGTTAATGCAAAATTGAGAGGTATTGAAGGGCAATTAAAATCTGCATTCAATGGAGCATAATTCAGAATGTAAACAATATGAATCAAAATAGAAGGATAAATAATTAACATCAGAATTCAAAAGAAAGAATATTGACACAGTAAAAGAGAAGGAGAAATAAACAGGTGGAAAGAAACTAGAGTAGACAAAGAGGAAGAAAAGAGTGGAGAAGGAGAAAGACAGAATGAGGAAGAGGAAATAAGACTGAAAAGAAGGAAGGAATAAAGAAAGGAGGAAAGCAGAAGAAAAAGAATAAAGAAATGTTCCTGCAATAATTTATGTTAAGAGTAAGTATCTTACATAAAACATAGAAGCACAGCTTTTGAAATGAAGAAAGAGAACAATTAAAACATAAGCGAACAAAATAAAAATAAAATTCCTCTGGAATGAATGAAAGCATATGTCTGTGTGTAAGAGGTATTCATTATTAATATTATATCAAAAGTAATAATAAAAAGATATAAACCTAAATATATACTAATAAATTTTTCCACCTGTATAAGACAGAAATCTAAGACTCACATTTTTCAAATATGTACTAGTAACATGTTTTTCACCTACATAAAAAGATAGAACTCTAAAAAAATCTAGGTAGAAATAAAATGTCAGCTAACAATATGGAAAAAAAGGATACATATGCACAGAAATTTAAGCAAAAGTTGTTCTGACCTAATAAATATGAAATCATGAAAACATATAAGCTTTATTCATTTTTCTGAAGAAAAATTCTAGTTACATATTCTAAGTGACTAAGCAATAATCCAAAATGAAGAGTAAATTCAAAACAAAAATATTAGATGATCAATGGATTATGGAAGTCATATTTTTATTATTTTAGTTTTTAACTAATTGCTTTTGTTTTGGTGTACCAAGCCAAAGTTTTGGTACTTGTGTCTTAGTTGGGGTCACATCCTAGTAAATCTACAGAATCAAAAAATAATCTTTTTTCCTAATATTTCATATATTTTGTCATTTTGTCTTTTCCATAACTTTTGAATAACAAGAGATTTTAAACCCCTGACCTTTTTTTCTAATTTTTCATTCTTTTCAATTCAGATGGATTTTAAAATCTTTTTGAAATTTAAAATATTTGTACATTTAGAGATATTTTCCAATGTAATAGAGTTTCTATATACCTCTCTCCATTTTCACTAAAAGTTATAACATACGAACACTTGGTACCAGAAAATTAGTATTCACACTTATTACTATTAACTAAAAATCCACATTATTCAGATTGTATTAGTCACCCATTAATGTGTTTCCTTTATTACAGGATTAGATTTCAAATTCCATTGTGCATTCAGTTATTACTTTTTTTTAATCTTCTTAGCCTCTTCTAGGTGGTAATGGCTGTAACAGTACCTCATTCCTCTTTGTGTCTGCGTGTGTCTGAGCATTTTGGCAATTCTGAGAAATACAAGTTAGTATCATTTTTTACCCCAACAGGTCATTCTACAAGGTCAACCAGAATCAATATAGAAAGTGAGATATCTTAGTTGAAAAATATGAAAGTGAGATCCATCTAGTGGACAAAATATTGCATCACACAATAATTAAACACTATTCATTTTGGCATATACACATGTAAAAATAAATAGGTACTTGCATATATAATGCAAGATGGCAATAAAGAGGTTTTTGGGTGTGAATTTTCTCCCAAAGTAAAAATTATATTAACTAATTATCATCCAATTTTAGCTATATCGTGAAGCCAAAGAAGTATCCAGATATTTTGGAAGTTTATTCTAAAAATATTAATCTGAAGAGGGGCAAGAGATTATAACTGAAGTATGATATATGTGTATGACAATACCACAGTGAAAACTATTATTCTGTATGATAAAAAAACTCAACTTTATGAAAAATTAAAATCTATCTAATGCCTTCCAGGGGATAGATATTTGTAGTTTTGAAATTAAGCTTGTTAAAGTTTCAGGCACTTTTCAGGTATTTTGATAAATCTTCACCATGCCGCTGCAAATGTAATCTTTCTGCCTGCTGGCCCGGATCAAACACTGAGAGAAAACTATGTGAAAAAGCCAGCCTGCTTTCTTTCCTGATAACCAGCCTTTTCAGTAAAATTAAACCTACTAATGAAACCTACCATTTATTTGGTCAGTGGTTTGAATTCCTCTGTTAAAAGTGGCAGGTAGAGGAAGTTAACATTGTTAAAAAGTGTAGAGACTATATGAGAACTACGATATATTTCCAACTTTTGAACTGGAAATATATTGTAGCTCTCATACAGAGTGGGCCAGGGACGAAAGCATTTAATTCCCAGAGAACTGGAATTAATTTAATGCCCCGAAACTATGCGATAGACACAGTGCCTGAACTTTGGATTAAGGGAAAGGAGTCACGCAGCAAAGACAAAGGAGGCAAATGGAAGCCATTCAAGTCAGAATCAGATGAGGGAAAAAATGAATTTTATGGAGAGATAAAATTTCCCCTTCAGCTAAACTATGATGTGTACCTCCTGGTTCCATTTACATCCATATTTACTGAAAGTAGTTTTCTGTCATGAAAACAGTTTTCTTTTTCCATTTCAATGAAATCTTTAAAATGTAAACTGTTAGATATCTGTAGGCTCTTTTAGAATGCACAGCTGGAAAAACAAGGATATTTAAACTCTCAAATCATTTGGGTCTAATTCAAGGTTTTGTTCTTGGCTTCATTATGCATAGACCAAAAAGTTGCCCTTGGCCTTTAAATTTGGGAATGACAATTTTAAACTTTTAAATACCTAAGTGTTTCATTGGTGTATATTAAATGCAGGCTTCAGCCCCTCAAAATATTTAATATTTAGCTCTTTTAATAGAGGACCAGAAATACACATATTGCTAAATATTAAAAACATCAGTTCCTTTCCTATAAAGGTGAAATCTTGTCCTTATTCTGAATATGATTTACAATCGCATCTTTAAAAACATAATCATTTTGTCTAAAATTTTATATTTTTTTCAGTTTAATATTCTCCCTGTAGTTAAAAAAATAAAAATATTACTATATTAAATATATCTCAGTGTACCAAGATATATAAAAAGAATGTTTGTGCTTAAAATTTCATATGGTAATAATTTTTAAAATGAGATTGTCCTTTGTGACTATGTAAATCAAACCTGGCAACTGATACTTGGCAGTGAGAATAGACTTCTAGCATCATTCTTTCAAACTGTGATGAGTAACTGAACCCAAAGCAACACCCAGCACAAAGAAAGAATTACCAACAATTACATTTTCTAACTTCCTTCAAAAAGACAACAGGATTTGTGATGAGTGTTGGGACTATTAACTGTGATTGCCAACTTGACTGAATTAATAAATGCCCAACAGATTGGTAAGGCACACCTCTAGGTTTGTCCATGGCAGTGTTTCCAGAAACAATTACCTCGTAGTCTGGCAAACTGAGGGGAGTGGGAGGACTCATGTAGGTTGTGCAGGGTGTCACGCGGTAGGCTTGCAGTGGGGATGGAGTGAAAGGTAAGGGAAGTCAGCCTGCTTTCAGAAACTTTCTTTCAATTCACGTGGGTTTATATTTTGTTATTGCCATTGCCTGTGAATATCAGATTCCTTTTTTTTTTTTTCAGTCTTTCATAGTAGTGACTCTTTAGGGAGCTTCAATGCAGACTCAGAATGTATGCTTGCCTGTAAATATTTCCCAGTCCCCATCTCTGGGTAGTGGTGGATCCAACTTCTATAGTGTGTATGAGATGAACATGCAAAAATGAACCCATTGTGAATTCAACTATTAAAATCATTATATTCCATGGCAATTAATTACTAAGTGAGGGTATTCTGAAAACATAGTAGATTCGGGAAGAAATGAACTATCCAAAATAAAGAGAGAGAGAAAAGGTTGATGAGATGATTGAAGAGATATGTTGGTCATTTCACAATTTAGCTTACAAAATCCTTAGTATAAAATTGGTAGTTCTGGATTTTACCACCTGTCTCTGCCTTGTATCTCAATTTGTATGAAAGATAAGATAATATAATAAAGATATTACCCATGTTTCCCTTTCTATTCTACAGTTAAATTAACTGTTTTCTTTCCTTCTATTTCAGCAGGTTTTCTTCACTCTGTTCCTTACATCCAAAAGAAAATTATCAGAAAACAAAAGCAATGATGGCCATAACTATAAGAACTATCAAAACAATAAAATATTGTGAAAAGAAAAAGAAATACTGAATTTTATTGTGCCTTTGGGTTTCAGATACCTAATGCCTTAAGGGGATGATGAGGTTTTGAGATACAAACAAAAATAGATAAAAGAAAAAATGCCATTCTCATCAGCACACACCTGGAAAGAAAAGAGATGGAAAAGCTACCAGAGAACATGCTGTAGGAGTGGGGATTGGAATCAGGAAGCAAGGGAGATTCTGAGAATCCTGTCTCCAGCGAGCATTCTGGGAGTTTGATCTTTGGCCTAGGATGCCAGATATCATTGGAGCAGTGCTTGTGCCTCAGACATAATGTGAAAACATCACCTGAACAGCAAGTGCTCATCCCACTTGAAGGAATCATAGGAGTAGTAATTTTCAGCACTGAGCTGAACAATCTGATCAAGTAGAACCACACAGAACAGTGTATGGATTGAAAAACTTAAAAAAGCAATTGTCTACCTATAAGCAACTGAAAATGTTTCGTTTTCTCAAAACTTAAAATGGGCATCAAGAAAAGGGTCAGAAAATATGAAATGGTGTAAGACAATTTTCTGCTGTATTGAAAAAAACAAAAGAGGCCAAAACAATACGTAACAGAGATACATGTACACCCATGTTCATAGCAGCACAACTAACAATAGCTAGAATATGGAAGTCACCAAAAGACCCATCAACAGACCAGTGGATGCACAAACTGTGGTACTTATACACAATGGAATACTACACATCTGTAAGGTCCAACAGCTTGGAGACTTTTGCAGGCAAATGGAAGAAGCTGGAGAACATCATGCTTAGTGAAGTGAGTCGGAAGCAGAAGGTGAAACATCGAATGGTCTCTCTGATATGAGGGTCCCAGATCACAACTATCTCATGGAACTTAAAATGAAAAACAAAGCAAACCGGGGCGTAGGGCGGGGAGGGAGGGAGGGGAGGGTAGAGGGACAAAAGAAGAGTGGGAAAGTCCTTGTCACCTTGACAAGATACATAGGTGCACAAAATGCTCAACTTCATTGTAAACCTTAAATTTTGCACTTATACATATCAATAAAATGGGCGGAAAAAAGAAAACCCAATAAAAAAAGAAAAAAAAACAAGAGCTCAAGCTCGAAAATAAATTTGTGTCATAAAAAAATGAAGTACACTTATTGATCCCCGTAGCCTCACACATGCCTGGGACTTCTCACCTGCTATTGACACCCAAGTGGTAAACATGGTGTAATAAGCTGAGATGCTTCCTATTACTTGTAAAGGTGGGAATAATCGAGCAAATTTGCAAGATCAATAAATAATGCATTACAGGCATTTAGAACAAAGAAGAGTGTATACAAACCTAAAAAGAGTGATGGATGTGCACTGTGCATTTGGGCAAGGCCATGTAGTAATTCAGAGAGTGCCGGCACCTAAGAGTGAGGGAACAAAGAGCCGTGAACACGGAGACGAGACAGCTGCAGCATCACGTGCCTTGCTTAGAGCGCTTGGTTTTGTCACATAATTGGCGATGTTCTATCAAAATATTTTCAACAAGAGAGTGACATGATCGAATGTAAATTTTATAGAGATATTGTAGAAGCATTTGGAATGTGATAACAATAGAGATAATAAACAGACCGTTTATGAAGCTGATAAGAAATTATTAGGACTTAGACCACAGGCATGATTGTAGGATGCAGATTCAAATTTACTTGGCATATAAAATTGACGGGTCTTGGCCAATTAGCCATTAGTTATGAGGGAGGGGTTGATGACAGCTCCCTTTCTGAATGGAATGTTAGCATCATTAATCAAGGAAGATAAGGATGAGGCGAGATGAATGTAAACTATTGGAAAGAGATACGTACTCTCTGGAGAGATTTCTGGACTGAAAGTTGATTAAGGAAATTCCACAACCCAAAAACCGAGGCTTAAGTCAATTTTATTTAGATTTGTCGATCATTTCAGTCTCTCTTCTTCATGGGCTCGTCCTCTGTCATCTTTTTCAGTACCCTTGCACAATATTTTCAGTGCTGCTCAGATCTGGCATCATTTGTGACTTTCGATTTATATTTGGTCTCAATCTGCCTTTTATTGCTCTGTCCTTCTATTGATTTAGTTTTGCAATCTGCAAAATAATCCCCTGATTCTTGTTTCTGAGAGGCTTAAAATGAAGTTTTTTTTCCTTTGCTATAAGATATAGGCCATGAGCCCTCCCAGCAAAATGAGAAAATTATATGTCGGGAGACAAGGTGTTTTTCATATTGGCAATGGATCAAGCCAGTATTCATTCACTAACTGAGTAGGTAGCAGCTAGGTAGAATCTACATATAAATAATAAATTAACTATCAGATATGCCAAATGCTATAATTTTTATTGTCATGGATAATACAAATGCATAATTTCTTCACTTTAGGCTCATCCTGTGAGCTTTACATGTAAACTCCAATTTAATCCATGATTCAGTCCTACGAAGTAGTTATTGTCATTCCCATTGCACTGATAAAGAAACGAAGACATAGAACAGTTAAATTGATCAATCAATGTCACAGAGATATGTGGGTTCAAACCCAAGCAGTGTCTCTCCAGAGACCTTTTTTCTTTTTCAATATATAATACTAATTTGCTTTAGTTTTCTGTTGCTGCTACAAAAAATTATCATAAACTTACGGGCTAAAAACATAACACAAATTTATAAACATCTCATAGTCCTGGAGATCAGAAGCCTGAAAGGGTGAATTGGGGGCTATAAGCAAGACAGTGTTTCTTCTGAATCTAATAAAGAATCTTTGCATACCTCTTTCAGGTTTTATTTATTTATTTATTTATTTATTTATTTATTTATTTATTGAGGCAGGGTCTCTCTCTGTAGCCAAGGCTGGTCCTGAACTCACTATGGAGCCCAGGTTTGCCCTGGACTCACCACAATTCTCCTGCCTCAGCCTCCTAAGTGCTGGGATTACAGATGTGTGCTACCAAGTACAGTTTATGTGGTACAGGGGAATCGAACTCAGAGCTGTTCACTGGCTAGGCAAGTGCTTTAACTACGATGCCGTTCCTCCAGTCTTCTTTCAGTTTCTTGGTCCAAAGCTCTTTCATTGGGTACAGTCTCTTCCATTTGTGAAATTATTGCTTTAGCCTCTTTGAGTCTCCCTATTTTTCTTCTACTGCCACATCTCCTTCTCAGACTCTGATTCTCCTGAATTCCACTTACAGATACACTTGCAATTAAAATGAACTCACAGATCAGGGAGAATAATCTACTTGAGTTTTTTTTTCCCCATTTCATTGATATGTGTAAGTGCAAAATTTAAGGTTGACAATGAAGTAGAGCGTTTTGTGCACATGCATATCTTGTCAAGGTGACAAGGACTTTCCCACTCTCCTTTTGTCCCTCCCCCTACCTACCCTTGCCTCTCTTCCTCCCTCCCTCCCCTCCCTATCCCCTGTTTAATTCCACCTGAAAAGTCATTTTTGCTATTCAAAGTAACAAGTATAGTATCAGAATTAAGGTGTGAACATTTGAGTGGAAACTAATATTATATTCTACAATATTATTCTTGATACTGAAATGGATACTGGAGGTATCTTTTCCTTGGGAGACCTCTATTTTAAGCATTCTGTTTTTCTACAATTATTGTCTCAAATAGTATGTCCTCAACTCACACTCCACATATCCGTATATATGCACACATGCTATATTGTAGAAATACAACAAATTTATTTTAACTGAAAGCATGACTTTGGAATTCACACTTCACTAGCATCTTCCTCACTTAATTTGCCTGAATGCAAGTGTGTGAGCTGGAAATACTCTGAGCATGGAATATTAGCATATGTAGGAACAGATTCATGTGAAAAAAAATTGACGAGCAACTTACTGGAGAAAGAAGTGACATTAAAAATGTGGTCTGGGGAAAGAATGGGGAGAAAATGGTTAGACAGGAAGCAGGGAATCTTAGGAAGTGTGTTGGTTAGAAAAGAAGGAGACCTCGGATTAATTCTCAGTTCATAATCCAAGTGGGAGAAAGAACAGGAGAGAGTTGTGGGAAGCATTCTGTCTTTTTTCTCTCTTTTCTTCCTTGCTTCCTTTTCTTATTCTCTTTCTTTCTTTAGTTCTTTCTTCCCCTTTTTCTTTCTTTTTAATGAGAGTTTCTCATTGCAAGACTGGACAGCATCTGAGTACTAAAAAGAGAATCCTGATGTGACAAATCTGAAACTAGATGAATTGTAACATAGACGATATGCCTTCATCATCATATGTGTAGCTTTTACTTCTTTAAATTCTGCAGAGTCAACTATGTTAAAAAAAATCATTTCTGAGTACCTCTAGTTGTCTGTCTCCCTGAAGAAAAGTAGCTGGCGCTATTAGTCTGCAAGCATCAAATTTCTTTAGATAAAAAAAGAGCCTTGTGAGATATAAAGTCATTCATGACTGATGGGAAATGAGTAAACAAATGAAATTTGAGATTTTATTTAATAAATTGATCAGAATATGTATTCCTTTAGTCATTTGGTAATTGATTTTTCAAATACTAAATGCCTACTATACGCCAGACATTTTTAAAGAGTTAAGAATGGCTCCAAAAGAAGTGCTCCTTTCGCTTATTATATTAAAAAAGTCTTCATTAATGTACTTCTTAATAGAGATTTTGGGAAGAGGAGTTATCAAAATATCCTACATAGACAACATTTCTTCTCCTCAGATTCAGGCATCCAGATTCTAGAACCATCTTCATGAAGATCTTCTTCACGGCTTTTGGGCCAAATAACTAAGATTGACAAATACTCTAATAAGCTGAAAAATAAATGGACTTGCTAAACCCATTCATGTGCTTTTTGTTTAGAAAACTCTGAAAGGAAGTAAGCTAGGATCCTTCATTCTCCTTACCTGTAAATAATTCTTCAAGGTACTGCTTTGGATTTTTGCTTGAGGAAGGAAAGGCATTCTTTTAACATGATTGTGGCAGCCCTTAGAGCTAGTTTCAACATTAACTGCACATTAAGCTAACAGTTAGCACTATGTTCAAAGAACAGAGCAGTTTCTCTGTTTAATGTGAAATAAAGATACCTGGTTACTGTCACATTGGCAAACACGCCTGGAATAGCATGAAAAGATAAGTAATGGAACACAAATGTGGACAATTTGATGCAATATGTGTGGTGACAGGCAATGCATGCATTGTCTGAATCTTTTACACTTTTCTTCAAGCTTTGTAAGTACAGTTTTATTAATCACTAGGACTTAGGAGGGATTTCGTGCAGACACAGGTTTCTAGATTGTCTTGCATCCCAAAGAGAGTTGCATTTGCTCTGCTATTCTTGTTTAGTATTACCCAGAAGAAATTTCAAAGGTCTGCTCATTAGGTTTTGTTTGTTTGTTTGTTTGTTTTGTTTTGTTTTGTTTTGTTTTGTTTTTGGCTCATCACAGAATTTTATAGTGAGTAGTAAAATTTCTGAGCCAAGAAGCCTGTCTTACAGAAGAGGTCAACCCGAGGAGAGGTGTGGTGTCTATTGCTTTATAGGCCACAAGTGAAAAAGGTGAAGACCAAGTGTGGTCATGTGCTGATGTGTTTTCCATAGCATGGCTTTGCTAAACTCTCCTCTAGTCTCTAGAAAAATGCTGTGAGAGGACAGAGAGCACATGAGTAGATGGTTCACATAAAGAAAAGAAACCTGGTATAGGTGTGTCAAATAATCTTAGCTAAATATGAGATTTACATTTTCATTACAACAATTAACTAGGCATATAGTGAGTGATTTAATATTAGAATCACTGTAGAATGACACAGAATACATAAAAAAGAGAAATATTAAAAAACTTTATATGAAAACTGTGAAAAGATTCTTTTCTATTAATGTGAGATCTTAGGCCACAGCAGTCTGACTTACTAAAATTATAATACTTGGCAAACATGAATCTTACTTAAGGGAGATACTGGACATTGAATTCAAAGCCTCCACACAACACTGCATCTCAGCTGTTGTCTAATTCTTGTTTATTTTTGTCTTTTCCTTTCTCTTCTTTTTCATTTCTTTTCTTTTCTCTTGTTTTCTTTTTCTTTCTGCTTCTTTCTCTTGACAAAGTCCACTAAGTTGCTGGACTGGGCTTGAATTTACGCTTCGCTTGTCTCAGCCACCCATGGTGCTGGAATTGAACAGCATTTCACTCTACCTAGCTCAAAGTATCTTCTTTAAAAAGACAAACAAAGAAATATTAAGAGAGTTTTAAAGTTAATGACATAAAGTAAAAGTAAAGTAAATGATGTGTTAAAATAATGCTAAAGATAGCTATCAATTATAAAAATTAGCAATATGTCAAATAGTAAGTAATGTGCTTCTTTCAATTATTAACCTATTATTGCCTCTTTGGATTAATAGATTGTTACTTGACAGTTGATAACACAACACACATTGCACTAGCTTTCTCTGAGTAAGGGGTACTGACCACAGCCACTCTAGAAGGAGAAAATAAATTGCCCTATGCAGTTCTAGAGTTAAGTGCCATTTTCCACGTATCTCCCATAGCATCCGAGACAGATCATTTGCAGGGTTCTCATTTGTAAACATTCTGAACCTTCAATAAGTTGAGTAATTTTCCAAAGATTCCCAACTGGTTGGCTGCCCTTTGAAATTTTGGACTTAGTTTGTCAGATCAAAAGTCTGTCCAGTGATTTTGGGTTCTTTAAGAGCAATGTGGTTCAAATTTTACAACTAATAAGAGGAGTATTTTATTATCATGGAACCTGGAGAAAGATGGGATCCGAAGAGCATAGATCTTCCATTAAGTATTGACAGCCAAAAGCTAATAGTCATTTCATTTGTGGCTGCATCGAGTCTAGGTCGAGTCTAGAAAAAGTTTTACAAGTAATGGCAAGTAAAGATCTGATTTATTGATAAGCACCAAAAGCTTTCCCATATTTTTTATTTTTCAAATAAAATTTAAATAAATTGAAAATCAACTCAATATGATGCACATTTTTGAAGAAAATTTAAAAATATAAGCAATTTCTTTGTTTATGCAATAATTGCCCTTTAAAATTAGAAACATGTGGATACTTCAATATTTTTAATTTTTTTCAAAAATTGACATTGTTCTTCTGTTGATAGTTTTAATTTTGAAAATATATTTTCAAATTTTCACTAATATTTAGGAACATAACCACACAACATTAAATTATAAAAATGTATTGCAGTCAAAATGGAAAAATTAGCGATATTTCATGGAAACAAGAATGACTTGGAAAATAACATACACAAACCCCACATTTTTAGTAAAATTGAGTCCATGTGCAATACTGTTTTCCAAAATCTGAAAGCTGAAACATTTTTTCTGAATATAAATTAAATGCAGAAGAGGAAAATAGTTCCTATTCTACCCCATTTCTCTTTATGGTTTATATAAAACTAATTTTGAAGTCTTTTTATTTTATTGTAATTGCTTACTGACATTAAATAAAAGCACATTTAGGCTTCAAGTGTTGGTGATAGTTTTAAAATAACCCTTATACCAAACATATTTTTGCAAACCATTCGTATATGGCCTACTCTTGAATTTATAATTGAAGCATATATCTTCTTTTAAATAATAAAGAATCATGAAATAAAAATATTAAAGTTAGTCAGGAATGGCTATGCCACCCTGTGGTAACAACCCTCAGAATGAAAAATAACAAAAACTTTTACTCACACTTTGTCAGGCACTGGACATCTGGGTGCGTTGGTCCATTGTGAACCCTCCTGCTTGCCACCACAAGGACAGAGAAGGAAGGAGAGAGTATTGCAACGTCTTTCACTGTGATGCTCAGTGACCTTTGCCATTGCTAGGAGGTCATAGAGACATGTCCCACTTCAGCCTTACCTGGGACTGGCAGAAGGAGATCAGAGCAGCTCTAATGATGAGTAGAGGAAACATCATCGAATCATCAATTCATACCCATTTAAACATAGAGAAGCTTATTCTTAGCAAGAGAAAGAAGTATGCTCAAAACCAGACAGCTATTCACCCCACAGATTTACATGAAGCCCAGCATGGTGGTACATGCCTATAATCTCAGCATGCTGGGAGGTTAAGGTCAGAGAATAGCAAGTGCAAAACCCATCTTGAGAACTCAGTGTGACTCTGTCTAAAAATTAAATAAATAAACAATATAAAAAGGTTGGGACAGAGGCCTTGAGCTCAATCTCTAATACCGATTTTAAAAATTAACAAGGGGTTTGCAGTCAATGTGTATGGTCAACTCAGCTCTTTGTTAGCATCTTAAAAGTAAAAGGTAATGTAAGGCTTAAGGGAGTTGAGGAGGTTGTGTAGACATTTTATTGAGTAAAATCACGATGAGAGGTGAAAACAAAGTACAGTGGTACCTACATATGACCTCTTGAAAAAATTTGCAAAGAAGAGGCGACTCCAGAATTCCATTGGAAGGAAAATCGAAGTTTCAGAAGAAAAGCAAGAGAGGAAAAGAATCTTTAGGTGTGCAGAAGGGAGGCACCAAACAGCAGCGTGTTTTCTCTTAGTCACAAATCATTTAGCATGGGTGTGTCCTAAAATACAAAGGAGAATCTGGTTGGTTAGAAAATAAAGCAAATCCTGATATGAAAGAATTACTAAGCAATCGGAATGTACTCAGCGATTCACTAGTAGAGCGGGGTCTTCTGACCTCTGATCCAACATTATTTCAAAACTCCAGTATGGAAATTATTGATTCAGTCCTTCCCAAGGGTTTTTTTCGGGGATTATCTTCTGAGGTTTTTGCTGGAGATAGGAGAGATGTTCCCTCATCCACCTTCTGTTATTAATTTTTAGTGTTTTTCCCCCTTTGGGGTATTTCAAAGCCTAGAAAAGTTAATGAATGATTCAGAAGATCAGCAAGGATAGATCCAGAGTCCCCAAGCAGGATCCAGCAGAATGGACAGATGCCCCAGAGATGAGGCTACAGGCTCTTCAGGCTCGGCTGCATTCCAGAGTCAGAGGAAAGCTGTGCAGGCGTGCACTTAACATGGATCTAGGAGGCTTCTGTGAACTGTACTCTTGCTTGATAGCAAAAGGGAACAGGGCTGGATTTCTCTTAGGAGAGTCAGAACTCCATTGGATAAAATAATTTAGCAGGACTTTGAAAAGAAGCTTCTTTATTTCACTTTGTATTCCACCCAGACCCCACATTGAAAGGGCATCACTGATTTCTTTGTAAGAAAAATGGGAAATAACTATATGGGAAAAATCAGCATCAGAGGAGCAGGAAGATTGTTTTAAAGTAGTTTCAGTGAAGTCGTCTCTTCATACAGGTCAATATTCAGAAAAGTACTCCTTACACTCACATTGTTCTTTCAGACCAGAACTTTTTCTCATAGTCGGCTATTTTATACATTTGATGATAAACTAGTAACAAGCATAATGGCAGCTTTGACAAAACTAGCTAAACAAACCAACAAAAACTGTTCTACTACAGCCAGAAAAACCCTGGACCACAACAAACTTTCAGGCTGACCATAGGCAAAGAAGTTGCTTAGAAACCTACAACAAAAAAGGTTACCCAGCAACTTGATCCGCCAGTTGTTGCAGCTGTAATGAAACTGGCATCATTGATCATAGAATTAAAAAAAAAGCTTAAAGAAGTCATCTGTAGAAAAAAGAAAAATTGCATACATTCATCTAAAAATTTTAGGTTTTCTTTTCATGGTGAAGAAAAATGCATGTAATCTAAATGCCTGGCTGTCCTTGTTAAGCCAAAGACCAAAATTCATGCTGATTATGACAATGACGCCCCACATGCCATGGCTTCCTGTCTCTCTGAAACTCTCCATTTCTGGCATTAAATTTTAATAATTTAATTTAATTTTAATTTAATTTAATAATTCTCTCTTTAATTGTTTTATCAATCTTTATCTTAAACTTATTTCATATGTTGTAGCATGTATGATATTAAACTTCCACATAATTCTCTATTATATCACAGTAGGAACAATTGTATTCCAAATGTGATAATCTCAAATTATGGATTATAGGAAGTGAGATCCTCTTGTAGCCCAATTATTTCTACAGTTTTTCTGTTACATAATTGGGCCACCCAGACTTCTGGTTACAGCTCACATCTGCTACAGAGAAATATGGTCTCAAATATACATCTTACTCTTCTTCTAGAAATAACTGCTGGATCATCAACAAAAACACAATAAAATAAAAATTCTTTAGTAAGATAGCCACTATTGTTTCCAAAGAATCCACCTATTGTTCTCTAACCATGAAATGTCTTTTCAAATATCTACATTTTTGTTCAAGGTTCTGTAGCCTCAAGATGTTTATCTTGACTTTCTTAGTTGATTCAGCAACTACTCACACTTGCATATTTATCTAAAATATCATTTTTTGAGGAAAGTTTTACTGATTTACTTCCAAAAAGAGAAGTCTTCTTTCCTTTTTCTCTTTTAGATGTAGACTCACAAAACGCTATTTAGGGAGGGTACAAGTATGAGCTTTAAGAATCTCCCTTAAGTGGAGAACAAGTGAGTGTGTAAATATGAAGGGAAACAAGGAAATAAACGAAAATAATTCATACTTATGTACAAATAGGAAACGACATTTTTTCCTTTTCTTTTCTTTTTTTTTTTTTGGTTTTTGAGTGCTAAGACAGTGGTGTGTTAATAGATAACCAGGGAATGGAGTCAGGGGAGACTCTTTTGGTTGAGTAATTACAATCCCAACATGCTGAAATTTTTGCTTGAATATTGTAGTGTTGATGGATGGGGTATGTTTCCTTGCTTGGAGGTTCTAACAGAGAAATGCAGCTACTCATATCCACTTCACCATGAAATGGTCCTCCTCTAGCTGGAAAGGTTGTGCTTTTCGACCCAGCTCACCTTCACATCCTCTGTTTCATGAAGATGGTGACCTATGAAAATATGGTGGATGTGATGGGATGGCACTTAACATTGATTAAAGAATGTTTTTAATTGGAAAGTTCTGGGATTCCATCTACTTTGCAGAAACCAGAAACATTATTAGCAGAATAGGAAATTCCTCCCATGATTCTCTCTTCTAAATCAAGGAAGTATTTTAGTCCAAAAAAGTAAATTTTTGGTAGTCTAGCCTAGTCATTTAAGACCAGGAAATTATAAGAAATAGATAGAATTTAGAAAAGCCATCAATATATACTACTCTGTGTATTTCACTGGCATTGTGAAGTTTAGTAGTGTTCCAACTGTGTATTTTGAAAGCTAAAAGAAAAAGTACCTAATTTGCAGATAGATCATTAACAGAAAAACTGAGAAAAGATTAAAGTGTAAGACAACAGGAAAGTAATATACTTTTAAGGCATTATTTTTCTTTTTCATACTTATGAAGGCGTTTCTTAACATTTTCTAAGAGAAAATAATAATAATAGCAATGATTAGCTAAAATTATTCTGTACCTTTACTCCCAATATGTTATCCATTTAATAATTTAATATTTATAATATCTAGGTTGTTGGTATTATTATTTTTTAAGTAAATGAATTGAAGGAGAGAATGGTTACATAACCAGTGCTACGTAAACCAGCTAATAAACAAAGCAAAGATTTGAACTCAAATCTATGTTCTTGAACTGCTAAATTTGTCTTATTGCTACCACATCTGAAAAATGGTCATTTTTTCATTAATGTGACAGAATACCCTACCTCTACAATTTAAGGGAGAAAAGATTATTTTAGCTCAGAGTTTCAAAATGTCTCAGTCAATTTATGGGCCAGCAAGGGTGAAAGCACATGGCAGAGGTAGAGGTGGAGCCAGCTCCTCGTGGCGCTGCAAACAGGAAGCCAGGCCTGGAGGAAGGGAAGAAATCACATACACCCATAATAATCCAACCCTTCTGGGTCCAGCCTCAGTGTTCCACCCCTTCCAGGTTTAAACCCCTAATCCATCACACACATGTAATCTATAATCTACTACATACCTGTCTTTCACCACACTCCCACAATCCAGTAATCCAGAGCAGTCTCCCATCTCTTTACAGCGCATGGTTGCATAAATAATCCATAACATCCTAACCCATGAGGCTTTTGGGGGACATTTCAGATTCAAACCACCAGAGGCAGAAATTGTCTGTGTATGCTGAGTGAGAAGATCTTAAAGGAGTGATGAAAGGTGAGGAAGAGGAAGGTGCTGAGTCAAGTAGAAAGGGAAAGAAACTGAATAAATTCAGTGTGTGGAACAAACACTTTCAATTTTTGTTTAAGGTACACTGCTTGGCAAAAAATGTTCAGTGACAAAGGGGCAGAATTACTTTCCATGAAATCTGAGGAGAAACATTTTTCATGAATAAAGATTTTTAAAGGGAAGATTGAATGTCAACACCTGAAGGCCCAGATTCCTGATATATGATCTACCTTAAGCTTTACTCCTTGTTGCCTTTGAAACTGATACTCAAACTCTGTACAGTAATCACTTAAAGCGTTGCTGTGTCTGAGTGTCCTTTTGCATGGAACTTGGGAACCATTTTAAGTTACCTCCCAATTCAATAAAGAGAGAGAAATTAGAATACTTATAACAATTATTCCAAGTTACCACATTCTTTTAATTGGACCCATTCACCTTGCATTTACAAGGTTATAGTGAAACTTCTTGGGTGGTCTGTTAATTGAAGTTACCATTGAAATGAAATGTCAAGTGTAGTGTGAGTTTTCTTAAAACTTTAATGAAAACTTGATCTTGGGGATGTTTTTGTCACAGGGGAAGTATCCATTCCATTGGCCAGTTTAATTAGGGAAATTAAAACTCTATCTAGATTTTTTTCTATGTCACAGAGAATTCTGAAACAGTTGACTCATTGGCAAATAGATGCAACATTGTAACCTACACAGAAAGTTTTGCCACCCATCCATACAGTAGCCGAGAGAGCTGAAATTCCCTCAGGAGTGTCAGAAATCTATTTGTAATTTTACAAATCCAATGCCAGGAGTTACTTTGGGATCTCTGGTTTACTATAGTTGAAGAATACTGAAAGCACTTGATGTAAAATTCTCTTTTGGATCTATAGTTGCCTGGAGTAGTGTAAGATCAGAGATGTGGCTGGATGAGGCACCATTTTATTAAGTTAGAATGGCAAACAGTAAGTTCTTGTATAACTGGCAACATGAATCAGAGTTGCCACTTGATAATTGTGTAACTTTGTGCAAGTACTTTAACAAATTCTGTGTCTCTTGTGTATCTAAAGTGAATTTTTATAGGATCTGCTCATATGTTTGAGGATAAAATAAAAACAGTAAATAGCACTTGGCGCTATGTGTCACATTCAGTATACAATGAAAAAATATTATTTCGGAGATCAAAACTGTTAGCCTTATAAGATTAAGTCAGTAAAAATGAAGGATAATCAGTTAAAATTGCATTTTAAATAAACCATTCATAAATTTTTATATCATGAATGTTCTGTACTATACAGAAAGCATGCAGTAAAATGTGATTTATGGCTGAATTTTTACTTTGCATTCTTAAATATAGCCTGAAAATTGTAGGTATTCCATTTTGTTTGGATATTTTTATTTTACTATGCAAACACAAATATGGCTTGAAATTTTTGAAGAAATACTATGTCGGTGCATTTAAATATGTGTATTTTTCTGTTTCAGCTAACTTTTAAGGAGAAAGAATATTCAGAAAATACACAATGGTTCAATAAATAGGTTAGGACTATCTACCTGGCAGTGTCTATTGCTACAATGATGATACAAAAAAAATAGCAACGATGAGTGATAAAGATCTAACTCATACATCACACAGGACTGTAAGTCTATGCAATAATCTATGACAAATGAATGACACAGAGAGAAGTGTTCAGGCCCCATAGTCTGCATGGCTTGGAACAACATTCAACAAATATCTATTTGAGGACCTTTA